>CALZFC010000328.1:1357500-1912500 GCA_945643635.1 Allodiplogaster sudhausi | reverse complement strand
TTTCCTCTCTATCTTTCTCTATCAAGCTGATTCGCTCTCTTCTTCCCTATGCCTCTCAACAGAACGCGCTTACTATGAATTCAGGACGATAAGATGCTTTGAATTGTTAGGGCTCGCAGCTTATTATACGATTACGCCCGAATCGATTTGTGCTCAGCATTTTAATCTTGTCTTATTCCCGGATCTTTGTTTCTCTCTCTCTCCCTCTCTCTCTCTCTCTCTCTCCCTCTCTCTCTCTCTCTCTCTCTCTCTCTCTCTCTGGCTCCTAGAACTACGTAAATACAGCAAGAAATGTGCGCGTTATAATGAAGTGACCTCGAATTCCTAACTCAAGACAACTACTCTGGGTCCATATACACTAATATGATAGTTATCATGATGAGGAGATAAGTTGGCTTAAAAAAGATTAATTAGATTTTTGTTACTCCCATGTCTCTATTTCTCTTTCTATCTCTTTCTTCTCTCTCATCCCATCCCATCTTTCCACTTTCCTATCCCCAACCATGGGCTGCCTTTATTCCGAAAAGTTTCTGCCGAATGCGATTGTACGTGGAAAAGCCGAAATCTCTGACGTATATGCCCTTGAGAAACCTCTGAAGAAGTGTCAATCTGTTTTCTTGTGCTATTCGAACATTTGATTGTTATGATTGCGTGCAGTTGTTCTTTATTTCTATCCCTCTCTCGTTTGTGCTGCCTCCTTAATGAAGACGGAGGCTATGAGATTGATTAATCAGGTCAATAAAGTGCTATGCTAACCAGAGAAAGACGTGCGCGGAAACAGCCGATGACATCGGAAAGAGAAGATACTGTAACGGAGAGAAATAGAAGATACTGTAAGGAAGAACGGTTGGAGATGTCTATGATGAAGACAGGATTCGACTGCGCAGGAGAAGCGGACAGTGAATTTTAGTAGTTATCCCGTTCCCCTGTATTTAGGTCTGTTCCATCTCTCTCTCCTCCCTCTCTCTTACTCCCTCTCCTCTCTTTCTCTCTCCTCTCTCTCCTCACTATCATCTCTCACCTTCTCCTGAGGCCATCATAACTTCCCATGACCCGACCTTGGCTAAGGTGGTAATGGTCCGACCCAAGTTGGGCAGGACCGTTGGGGGGGGGGGCGGCTAATTGCAAGTAAGCGAAGTAAGTTTTAATTGGGATTGAAATTACGATCCGTTTTCGCTTAGTCTACAAGGCATCTATTGGCCTTGAGCTTGCGCACTCATCCTCTGACGCGTACTTGGCTGTATTATGTAAACGATAAGTTGCCCTATCTCCCTCTCTCTCTCTCTCTCTCTCTCTCTCTCTCTCTCTCTCCCAGATGCACCAACAACGCGACCGCCGCTCCAGTCGCCATAGCTCCTCCCACCAGCAACGCTACCACCACCATCGTCCGTCCTCCTCCTCCTCCTCTCGCCTTCCTCCCAACTTGCCCGTCGACTACGCCAGCGTAGGGCTGTTCGAATACCCCGTCGGCTACCCCTTCGGTTACCCATTCCTCCTTGCTGGCCAGCCAGAGGAGACCCCAGCGAGGGCCGACGTCGTCGACGCAGTCTCCTGGGCCATTAAGAGACAGGCAAGAATGGGCGCTTTTTTGGAATTCTCCTTTAATGCATCTTTTTTTTATTATTACAGTAGTGTAACTTTGACAAAATAATGAATAAAGTTGAAAAATATTCAGGGCACATTCGATCAAGAGCGACGCACTCTGATGGATCGATTGAAGAAGGAAGGAAGCTTGGAGCAATTGGAGGTCAGAGAGAGAGAGAGAGAGAGAGAGAGAGAGAGAGAGAGGGAGATAGAGAGAAAGAGAGAGAGAGAGAGAGAGAGAGAGAGAAGGAGGTAGAGAGAAAGAGAGAGAGAGAGAGAGAGAGAGAGAAGGAGGTAGAGAGAAAGAGAGAGAGAGAGAGAGAGAGAGAGGTAAAAGAAGACTTTCTTTCCAGGCCGAGGCAAAGGCGGCGCTCGAGAAGCTGCTAGCAGCCACCCCAGAGAGCATCACGAGAGAGCACGTCAGGAATCTCGTCAGGGATCAACTGCAGATTGGACAGTTCGTGGAGAGAGAGAGAGAGAGAGAGAGAGAGAGAGAGAGAGAGAAAGAGGGGGAGAAGGAGAGAGAGAGAGAGAAGGAGAGGAAGAGAGAAAAAGAGAGATAGAGGGAGAGAGTGAGAGAAAGAGAGAGAGAGAGAGAGAGAGAGAGAGAGAGAGGGGAGAAAGAGAGAATAAAAGATAGAAATAGAGTAGAGCGAGATTGAAAGATAGAGATAGTTTTCTGCATTGCTACTGGATAGTACTTCTATCATATTGCTTTTCTTTCATCGCTTACGCGCCCCATTTTCCTCACCATCAGGTTACCCTTAGCGATACGTCGGCTGGCCGAGAAGAGTTGTGCGGATCCGATCGTGAGGGAAGAGCTTCGAGCAGAGGTTGGGAAGAGCGATAGAGTTGGGGAGAGAGAGACACGGAGAGAGAGGGAGAGAGAGCAAGAGAGAAAACGAGAGAGTGTTGTTGAGACTGCTAGAAAGTGAGAAAGCGGGAGAGCAAAAGAGAGCGAGAGAGAGAGAGAGAGGGAGAGAGAGAGAGAATGTAAGTGAGAATGTATATTAGTTTCTGTGCCATATCTTTGTGGAAGACTACTTAATTTTTACCCATTTTTCAAGGTAACCCCACGGGTACGCGAAGCACTCGGAATGCCACGGGAGCCAGGAAGAGAGGAGAGGGAGGAGAGAACAGAGAAGCAGAGAGAGGAGAGAAAAGAGAGGCAGAGAGAGGAAGAGAGAGAACAGAGAGAGGAAGAGAGAGGACCAACGCCAGACTGCGATGACATGGATATCAGTGACTGAGGAGCGGGCCAGAGGACGGCGTTTTGAATACAGAACATTTTAGACTACCTATTTTAGCGCAATTTATATATTTATCCCATGATGAGATGGTTCTTTTTAATATTTTTCTTTCCTATATAGCTCGAAGCATATAATATACAAACCGACTAACTGTTTTACCGTATCAAAGATATTCTTATAGTGACGATGTTATTTTCTCATAATTTGTAAATTTTATAATTGTTCGGCTAACCATATCCTAACAGATTGTAATTTCACTATCTTGAAAATCTATGCACTCCGACTTGTTTTACCGTTCAAGCATACTCTAATCTTTGAGCATATGCTTTTAATTTGCTTTTTTACATTTCTTGTTCATAAGCTTGTATAGGTTATATAGTCTCTAAAAAAAGACAATAAAAATTTTATAACTAACTCAAGAAAAGTTGTTATCTTTTTAAAGCCGAATAAGCAGCAAAAAGATCCCTAACCAAGGTGAGTGAATCCAGAAATACAAATTACAAAACGCGGACCAACGTGATGCTAAATTGTAAGGCCAAGAAGCTATTTAACAAAAAGCAACTATCAAAACATGAAAAGCAGATCGCATTAATGCGCAAAGGAATACGATTGAATAAGAAGTACAAAAAAGAAACTAAATTGACATGATCGAAGAAATTTAGGTGAAGCCCGTTGGATAAAAAGGGGGTGAACCAATGTCTGGTAATGGCAGCTCCAAACCCTTAAATCCACTCCATCTCATGCAACCTCGTCGGACTCTTCAGCCGTGCTCTCTTCAACTCCAGCCATGAGTTCTTCGTCTCCTCTCCTCCAAGTCCTCTCTGTATCCCTTCTTTCTTTTCTCTCTTCTCATCTCTGTCTCTCTGCTTCTCTTCCCTCTCCTGCCTTCCTATGCTCCTGTATTCTCCTCTTCTCTGCTTCTCATCTCTCTCCTGTCTTCCTATGCTCCTGTCCTCTCCTCTTCTCTGCTTCTCTTCCCTCTTCTGCCTTCCTATGCTCCTTTCCTCTCCTCTTCTCTGCTTTTCATCTCTCTCCTGTCTTCCTATGCTCCTTTCCTCTACTCTTCTCTGCTTTTCATCTCTCTCCTGTCTTCCTATGCTCCTTTCTTCTCCTCTTCTCTGCTTTTCATCTCTCTCCTGTCTTCCTATGCTCCTTTCCTCTCCTCTTCTGTGTTTCTCCCCTCTCTCCCGAGCCTCGCGAATACGTGGTGTTACCTTAAAAGGATTCACTCCCTTCTTTCTCTAACAACTCTGTCTCTTCTCACACTCTGTCTCTCTCTGTCCAATCTCTAACCTCTGCTCGTCGCCCTTCTCTCACCCTCATAGCTGCAAAGCTCTTCTCGGCCAGCTTCAGTCCTTCTCCTGTTATGTCCTTCGCTCCGTTCTCCTTCTCTCCTCCTCTCTGCTTCTCTTCTCTCTCATCCTTTCCGTCCTTCTCCTCTCCATCTCGCACCGGTGAGACACTGCCGCGGGCGAGTATTGTCACCTTAAAAGTAGACTAATAATGTTTTCTTTTAACCATTTCACTCGCTCTGTAACCCTCCTGATTTTACTCTATTCGATCACCTTTCTCTCTCTCTTCCCCTTTTATCTCTCCAATTGTAAGTAAACCTCTTCCTCTTTCATCTTTCTATCTCTCTCTATTTCTTTCTCTCTCCTCCCTCTCCCTCTCTCTCTCCATTCACTCTAGCTCTCTACACATTCTTTACTTTCCTTCGCTCCCTCTCTCTCATCTCCAACCACTGGTATCTTTTCTATCACTGCCGTAACAGCAAAAGGCTTCTGATGCTCTGTCTGCTTCTCTGCTCCATTCTCCTTTTCTCCTCCTGTCTGCTTCTCTCCTCCTCCATTCTCCTTTTCTCCTCCTGTCTGCTGCTCTCCTCCTCTCTGCTTCTCTGCTCCATTCTCCTTTTCTCCTCCTCCATTCTCCTTTTCTCCTCCTGTCTGCTTCTCTGCTCCATTCTCCTTTTCTCCTCCTGTCTGCTTCTCTTCTTTCTTGTGCTCTTCTTTCTTCTCAACTTCTTCTCCCACTCGAGGAAGAGCGAGTGATTCGCGAACGCGTGGAGTCACCTTACAATTAATGAATTAAATAGTGAATGAAGGAATTAATAAATAACAGATTCACAAGAAATACACAAATAATGCCACTATCATTATTGTTACTATTATAATAATAATAGTGACAGGCAAGTAACCGTAAGACTAAAAAAGGTCAATCTCTCATTCCAATCATCCATTGTTATCTCTCTATTTCCTTCGTTCTCCACTTTCTTTTCTCTCTCTCTCTCTCTCTCTCTCTCTCTCTCTCTTTCTCCCTCTCTCTAACTCACTCTCTCTCCGCCAACCTCTGCCCGTATCTCTTCTCTCACGGTCGGATCGGCACAACTCTTTTCTGCGAGCTGACGAATCTCCACGGGCAACCTGTACAAAAAAGTCTGATTTTTACAAGTTAGACAAAGAGAGATAAGAAAAATCGCACAGCTCTGGCAATACGCCAGATCTTCAGTAGTTGTTGAAACCTTCAGCGAACTAAAACTGTTTCTCATACTGTCGCAATACTTATTGCAATTGCTAACACTTTTACATCTTGAAAAATGCGCTCATGATATGGCTATTCTTGATTACATCGCTTCTCTCCTCTACCGCTTTCCCATTCTTTTATCACTAAAATCTATCTTTCTTTTTTTTTTCTCTCTCTCTCTATCCTCTCTCAAGCTCCACCAACTTTCCAAGTCGAAGTTGATCTCTGAGCAGTTGATGCAGCTGAGTTCTCGTGATATCCGCTGATTGAGTGGCGAGCAACTTCTCAAACGACGCCTTCGCTTCTGTCTTCAACAAAGAACTGATGAATATACATTTTAAATACTAATAAAAAACGATAATAAATGTATTATGAATAAATAAGATATTCATACAAATGCCTAAGCAAGGAAAGAAAATCCACCTGAGCATTCAGCAAATATGCAAAAACACAAAACTACTCTTTGAGGTTGTTGCAATTGTTTTTACTCACAATTCCCTCTCCCTCTCTGTCTCTCTCCTTCCTCTCTCTCTCTCTCCATCAAATGCATCCCTCTGACCTCCAACTGCTGCAGACTTCCTTCATTCTTCAGTCGCTCCATAACCTTGCGTCGCTCTCGGTCGAATACACCCTGCGCAGATCAAAATTGCAATTAACACTTCAATCATTTTTATTTATTCATACTTGATAATCTTTTCTTAAATTTATTTACTTAATGGCCGTACTGCAAATATCAATCAAGAGGAAGGAAGACATCGAGTCTAGCAGAAACCAGGATAGTATTCTGTAAGATAAGACAATAATGAAAAAATAAGAAAAGAAAAAAAGAAGAAAAAGATATCCTCTTACCTGTCTCTTGATTGCCCTGGACACTGTCTCGACCACATCGGCCCTCGTTGGGGTCTTCGGCTGGGGCAGTCCGCGGTCGTCGACAGGTATTTCTGGCGGCAGACAGGGGGCAACGGCGGCGAGGTCGCGGTGGTGTGGATGATCACGGTAATGGTGCATCTGAGAGAGGAGACAAGAGAGAGAGATGAAGAGAGAGAGAGAGAGAGAGAGAGAGAGAGAGAGACATAGAGAGAGAGATGAAGAGAGAGAGAGAGAGACAGAGAGAGATAGAAAGAGAGAGAGAGAGGAAAAGAGACATAGAGAGAGAGATGAAGAGAGAGAGAGAGACAGAGAGAGAGAGAGAGAGAGAGAGAGAGAGATGAAGAGAGACAGAAGAGAGATGGAGAGAGAGCTAACAAGAGAAATGAAGAGCGGAATTCAAATCGATAATCACAAAAAAGGTACATTCATCGACGCGGACGTAAGAATCCGTAACCGGACAGGGAAATGAACAGCCAAAAAAGTTCGTCGTTTATTGACTAACAAAATCGGTATTTACTGATAGTGCAGTGTGAAAATAATCAATGTACAGTTTTCCAAAAAAGGAAAATAAAACACCTCAGAAGTCGAGATCTAACGTGAATTCTCTTTGAATAATAAAACAAGAACCTGAGTTTACAAAAAGTTAGTAAAAGCAAAACAGAGAATGCTAAAAAGGTGCTTATTTCAAGAAATACAAAAATGACAAGTACTATTTGCAGTTTGCCTCAATTCGGAGATTGTTGATTGAAAGGAAGTGAATGAAACGTCAGATATAGCTAATTGTAAGTGAGAATTAGTCAAGGAATGATTGAGAAATAAGTATAAGTTATACTGATATAAAATGGACACCAAATTTGGCTATATGCCAAAAACCTGCGCGATTGAGCAGGCTTCTCAAAATCAGCATGAGCCTTCTGGCAATGAACAAGAGAAGCTGGGGCCATCTCCAGATTGGTAGAGGTCATTCTTGTAAGAGAGTGCTTCCTGCGCGGCGTGCTTAGTGGAGAAGATAACGAAACCCGCTCCGGAGCTCGTCGCGGGGATCTCGACGTGGTCAACCGTGCCAAAGTGGGCAAAGTGGCGACGAAGAGCTTCGACCGAATGGAAGTCGCAGTTTGTTGGGCCTGCAGAGGAGAATGGAGAGAAGTCTATGGCTGTGGTGGACAGAAACAGACTACTTTCGTTTGTCGGCGCTAAAACAGCGAGGACCCGATTCTGGCATCGTTTCCCCCATGGTCGAGATGGTCACTTTTCAAGCAGGACAAAAGAAACACATAGAGTGAGATGAAACGACAGAGAGAGAAAGAGAGAGAGAGCGCGCACAAAAGAGAATGCGAGTAAAAGTGAGAGAGAGAGAGAGAGAGAGAGAGAGAGAGGGAGAGAGAGAGAGAGCGTGAGAGAGAGGGAGAGAGAGAGAGAAGAACGAATGGAAGCGTGGAAGCGCGTATTTTGTAGGAGCCTAACCCATTCATTGATCGGTGAAATGGCAAGCGTGTTTCAAGCATGACTTTTACAAAAGAGCAACAAGAATAATAGGGTTTAACAAAGTTCTCTAGTTATTTTCGCAAGAGTTTTCTTCAACAAAACCGAGAGATCTCCAAGTACAATGACTAATGCTTACCAGTAAGAGTGAGCCTTGTGCCGGAAGCTGCGTCAGAGAGCGGCGGAGTCTCCAGTATGGCGGCCATCTGCTCACGAGCGAGCGCACGCTTCGTGTCGACCTGAGATACCGTAATCATCTCTCTCTCTCTTTCTCTCTCTCTCTCTCTCGGTCTCTCTCTCTCTCTCTATCCCCGTTCCCCTTTAGAAAAACAGTAACTGAATTTGTTCCGATTCCTCATGTAATCGAATAGCTAATAAAAGGTATTTCTGGCAGCACCAAGACATCGAATAAATCTTCCCTTGCCAGGCAGTGGCTAATCGTAAGAATAAGAGAGCGAGTCAAAGAAATGCGTAATTATAGTGTGGCCTTGTTGAATCACGAACCCAGGAAGGGGTCGCTGACACCCAGACTGGGTAACTAGCACATAAAGTGTGTAACAATAATCAAAACCCAGGGTGGGCAACTAAAAACCAAACCTCAAAGTGAGCACCTAAAACAAACCCTTGCCAGGCAGTGGCTAATCGTAAGAATAAGAGAGCGAGTCAAAGAAATGCGTAATTATAGTGTGGCCTTGTTGAATCGCGAACCCAGGAAGGGGTCGCTGACACCCAGACTGGGTAACTAGCACATAAAGTGTGAAACAATAATCAAAACCCAGGGTGGGCAACTAAAAACCAAACCTCAAAGTGAGCACCTAAAACAAAAACCCCAAAATGGGCAACTAAAAACAAAAACCCCCAAAGTGGGCAACTAAAAACAAAAACCCCAAAGTGGGCAACTAAAAACAAAAATCCCAAAGTGGGCAACTAAAAACAAAAACCCCAAAGTGGGCAACTAAAAACAAAAACCCCAAAGTGGGCAACTAAAAACAAAAACCCCAAAGTAGGCAACTAAAAACAAAAACACAAAGTGGGCACAACAAAACCCAGAGTTGGTCACTGACAATCCGGCCGTCGATTCGATGCGGCCGAGCAGCGAGCGCCGCCTCAGTCGCAGCCAGCGAGAAGAAGGACACGAAGCCAAAGCCACGAGACTCACGCGAGAATGGCGCGCGAATCACAGAACAATCAACCAGGCGGCCAAAGCGAGAGAAGTACGCATACAGCTGCTGGCAAGCGAACTTTTAAGGAAGAGAAAAGAGAGAGGGAGAGAGAGAGAGAGAGAGAGAGAGAGAGAGAGAGAGTGGAGGTGAGGCAAATCAGGCGAGCACAAGGGTGAAAAGTTTCTTAACCAAGGGTAAAATAGTAGTGTTGATTTTGGAGCTCCTCACACAGCCATAGCCCACCAGGTTTTTGGAAAACTTTTTAGAAGAAACTCCGATTTCTACCAACCACTACCCTGATATCCCGACCTAATATACACTGACCCATTTCAATCAATGGTCCAAAGGTCACAGCATTGGACAAACTCTCGCCCCAATTAATGAGAAAGAAAGAAACCTTGTCATCAGTCCTCTCCCTGTTGAGACCACCGACGAAGAGCTTGCGCAGCTGCTCTGGCCCTTCGCCTTTCGTGAGATTGCACTGATAATTTGTGGGCGTCAACGTCATTTACGCATTATTATAAAGACTCCTAATATTAGAAAGATAAAGCATCAAGCTTCATCAATTAATAATTCGCGATCTTTCACCAAAGTGCTGACAATATCCTTGCCGTAACTAAAAGTAAAACACCTTAGGGATGAACGGCATGAGAAGATTGGAGAAGTGCGGAGGGGGCGGGGCGAACGGAGCGAAGACGCGGCAATTTCGGCGGCCACGGGGCTCGGCCATGGCTGGAGGAATATGATAAGAAAGATATCATCAATGATGCTGACAGAGAATGCAAGAAAGCATACAGCAGTCATCAGAAGAAAATGTGAACATTGGGAAACAGAAGAGTTCGCAACAAGAAAATAGCTGCTATCCCAGTTAACATGAGATTGGATGAAACACGCTGTAAAAAAAAGCAGATGAAACACGCGGACTCGGTCGACATTTTTGACGAGAAAGATGTCATCAAAGACGACGCCAGCCATCACAATAGTGTAAACAACAACAAAATGAGAAAAGTAAACAAAGACGAGAACTCGTAAACAAGAAAAAACACTGTGGTAGCCAGAGCAACATTTTGCGCGCTTTTCCACAAAGAATTTATTTTAGTGTGCCAATAAAATAATTAAAATCGCTAGAACAAATTACCAATTAGCAAAAATTTTCCGCATAAAATCGGATTTTTCAACGATTTCTTGAATAGCACATAAAAAATAAGTAGAATTCCTTAATGAAACAGAATTAACGGATTGGAAAGATTAAGATAATATTTGAACGTGTTTCAAATGTACATCCCTTCAAGTGCTATATCAGAATTGATTACACAATATGATTGCGATCCGTTTGAGACATTTCATCATATGAATTGGAATGAAATTCATTACAGAAATAGTCTCGAACGGATATTAATCATACTGTAGAAAACAATTGTGATATAGAACTTGAGAGGATACACATTCACAACACATTTGATATATTGACTTAATGTTTGTTAGTGTTGACTGAATTTAACTGTCTTTTATTAAACAGTTCTGTTAATGTTTTATGCGCTTTTGCAGGAATATTGTAATATTCCGTTTTTAAGCCTGAAAATTTCTCTAATTGGTAATTCATTCTTGCAATTTCGGGTTCTCAGTAGCGCACTAAAATTGTTAAAGTGCTTGCAAAATACTTCTGTCGGATAAGGATGCTTTCGGCTGGTTCGCGCTTCATATACAGCTACTAAATCTACTTAAATCGAATTTCGTTAACGATTTTGCTGCGTGTATCTCTTGTAATTATGCTACATTCGTCAGGTTTTATCCGAAATATCGCGCTTAATAGAGGAGATCTTGTGTAGAATGCTATTCTGGCTTCCAATGTGTTTTGCCTATTTGCTAGCTTTTGCTATTGTTTGTCTTGTGTTCATCTAGAAAACTGCTTTTACCTTTTTTCCTACAGTTTTGCGATGGTTGACGTTGCCTTCGATGATATCTTTCTCGTCAAGAATGTCGACCCGGACGGCAAGAAGTTTGACCGAGTAAGAGGAATTTTGAATTTTAAATTTCCTTTTGAACTTGGAATTTGATGCCGGTATTTACTTCGCCTGTTTTGCTGCTCGTAGTATGCACTTCTTTCTTGTTTTTTCCCTTGTATTCATCAGGATAGGAAGGTTGCTTTCTCTGGAATTTTCATTGGAGAAGAGGGCACACGACCATTCCCGATAGTCACTTATTCACAGCGTCCCCTTATACTCCGCCATTGGTCCCCATATAAAACATGCAGTAGCGGCTTATCCAACTTGAACGGGGCACGTCATTTAGCACGTATGACCGCCATTTAAAGCTTCTCGAACTGAGCTCCTTCTATTCTTACCTCTGCGCGTTTCGCTGCGCCTTCTTGGTTACCATATTCTCCATGCGTTCCTTTTAAAATTCCTGTGGGTTACATGAAATTAGCACTATGATTGGTTTATACTAAATGCCCTCTCGGTTTAAAGGTCCACCACCAAAAACCGGGAAGGTACATGCTCTTTTGCCCTAAAATAGTCGGACAACCTTGTGCTTTTATGGACCTTTTGGGGATCCTCGGTTCACTAGGGCAGTTTTTCATGTGGGTACCTGTTAAAAGTTAGACCTATTTAAACACTGATATTAGCTTAAACTGAACTTGTAATTTCTTGAAATTAACCAGACAATAGCTGAGGAATCTCTTCCTAATAATATCTTATGGTCACCAATATGCTATTCTGGAATGAACTTAGCAATGTCCCCTGGTGTCCCGCCCGTCTCTACTTCGACTCGGAGTCCTTCTCGATGGAGTTGATCCTCGACGTGAACACGCAGCTCTCTCCGATCGGGCTGAACGAGAAGTTCCGTCTCGCCCTCAGGGACGACGACGTCGTGGATGAGGGCGACTACGATCAGCAGGTTTCTTGCTTCATCAGTCATTATTCATCTTTTATTTCTCACTTATATATAGATATATTTTGTTTAACGGATGTTTGTTATTAATCGTTTTTTGTTCGCTTAAATAATAAAAACATATCCTAATTGTTTGCATTGGGAGGCTCGTTAATTAAAGAGAAAATTCTATTTTGTGTTTAGATTTCTTGGCGACTTAGATTGAGACGTCATTAAGCCCTCATTTGCTGACTTTTCACCCATTTATATGCCGGAAAGGCCCAGAATGGGTCTATGAAGGCCCCCATCTTTTAACACCAGAATGGGTCTATGAAGGCCCCATCTTTTAACCCCATAATGGGTCTATGAAGGCCCCCATCTTTTAACCCCAGAATGGGTCTATGAAGGCCCCCATCTTTTAACCCCAGAATGGGTCTATGAAGGCCCCCATCTTTTAACCCCAGAATGGTTCTATGAAGGCCCCCATCTTTTAACCCTAGAATGGGTCTATGAAGGCCCCCATCTTTTAACCTGCTTTCGTCCTCCAGGTGCCAACCGGTATGAGTACGTCATACACGGCAAGGTTTATCGACTCGAGTGCGAGGAGTCGGGTGAGAACTCGCGCCTTCCTCTCCTTTGGTGGTCAGAGGATTATCTTTTTTCTCATTTTAAAATTGGCGGGAAAATAAGAATTAAAAAAGCTTTTTCCTGCCCATTTTCAAATGACTAATTATGAATTTCCTTTAAAGGTTATTGTCTCCGTTTTCCTCATTCTGAAATAATAATAAACTTCTTGCCGTTTTCGCTCTCACGGATTAGATCAATATTTGATGTGTCAAGAGTAAATCTAGAATCATCTGGGAAAAAATCAATATGGGTACTTATGTTAAACTTTTTAGTTTTATTTTCCTCTCTCTCTCTCTCCCCATCTCTTCCTCTCACTCCCCCTCTCTCACACTCTATTCCTTTATCTATCATCTCCACTCTCTCTTCTCAGGGAGAAAAAGGTTCTGTCGATTTGTCAGACCCACCCTGGTTTTGGGCCTCCCCATAGCCTTACCCCACCATGTTTTTGAGGAAGATTTAGACAGAAACAGCTAACCAACCCTGGTTTCCGGGCCCCTTTCCTACTTCTCCACCCTAATCCTCTGTGTCCTCCGCAGGGGCTTTTATTCCCTGTCTCTTCTCTCTCTCTTTCTCTCCTCTCTCCACTCTCTTCTTTCTCTCTCTCTTTCTCTCCTCTCTCCACTCTCTCTCTCCATCTTTCTCTCTCTCTCTCCACTCTCTCTCTCTCTCTCTCTCTCTCACTCTCTCTCTTTCTCTCTCCAGGGATGACATCCTGCGCGCGGTGGCCAAGCTGAAGATGCTAGTGAGTTGTTTCGTGCTTCTTCCCCTCGGCCGCAGTCGCTTCCTCGTGCAGAGCGTGCCCGGCGAGCTGAGTCAGTCTATTCTTTTTGAGTTATTTTCTTTTCTTCTTTTTAAATTTTATTTATTTTTACAAGTTTTTTTATAATGATTTTTTTCGCTCTATTTATACATGCGTACTTTGTTGATTCTCATTTATGCATAATCTTAAGGGTTTTCCCCCTAGTTTTTATCCTTGAATTAAAAAAAATTAATTTAATGTAATTCATTTCCCCCATTTTCCCGTGATAGCGTTATGAATAAAAGAAGATGATGAAGTATAGTTTTTTTTTAATAAATATATAATAAAATGATGTTTGAGATGGGACGAACCACGAGCGCAAAAAGTGCTGGATTATCTGGTGCGCGAGGGCCTGGCGTGGGTGGCCGAGCAGCCCACGGATACTGTACAGGTTCATTGCTGCTCTTTTTCCTTTTTTTATTTTTATTTTTTGCATTTTTTTGTTCTTTAAAAGTTTTTCCGCAGAACCCTTGCAGCCTTTTTTTTAAAGATATGTGTAGACATTTTTCATTATGAGATTTTTTGCTAAAGATTGGCCTATAGGATGCATGAGAAACTAATAAAAATAACCAGTTCTGAGAGAGAGAGAGAGGGAGAGAGTGAGAGGTTGAACACTAGAGAGAGAGAGGGAGAGAATGTCAAGTAATTGAGAGTGGTATTAGTTTCTGTGCCATATCTTAATGGAAAATACTTAATTTTGAACCATTTCCCAAGGTATCCCCACGCGTCCGCGAAGCCAGAGAGAGGAGAAGCAGAGAGAGGAAGAGAGAGGGCCAACGCCAGACTGCGATGACATGGATATCAGTGGCTAAGGAGCAGGCCAGAGGACGGCGTTTTGCCTACAGGACATTTTAGACTACCTATTTTTGCTGACGATGTTTTTATTATCATATTTTGCATGTGTTCTATAATTGTTCGGCTAACCATATCCGACTAGATTGTAATTTCACTATCTTGAAAGATCTATGCACTCCGACTTGTTTTTTTCCGTTCAGCTATACTCTAATCTTTGAGTATATGTTTTTAATTTGCATTTTTACACTCCTTGTTTATAAGCTTGTAGGTTACATAGTGTCTCTAGAAAAAGGCGATAAAAATTTTATAACCAACTCAAGAAAAGTGGTCAACTTTTTTTAAAAACAGAATAAGAAGACTCCAACACAAGGGAGTATTTATTGCAGCGATCCAAAATAAAAAAAGGGAGAAGATATATGAAACAATGTTAAAGATTTGTTCAAAAGATCAAGAACACTCTTCAGCTGAATCATATAAAAGTCTAATTGTTAGGTTGAGAATGTGACAAATTGACAACATGTGCATTTTTGCATTTGAAACGAAATAAATACAACTTGATTTAACAAAAGTGCTCTTACATTAGTAATTGGGACAAGTCAGCGTTCTGCTTGTCTTCCTTCCCGTGATATTGTTGTTCCATTGGCAGTCGAATTGAGATCTTGCTTTAGCAGCAGCTAAGGTAAGGGATATCCGGCCGGCATTGTGAATGTTTGTATAGACGAGATTGAATCTCGGCTTCACGTAGATCAAGAGAGTTTGTATGGCCAACCAATTCTTTGAAGGGCTAGATGCTCATTTCAAAAGACTTCCTTTTGACTTGCACAGATCGAACGGCTATAGAAATGAAAAGGCAAGAGTATAGGGAATTGCAAGGCAATATACATGATTTGAAGTTGCTGTTCCCACGCACGGTCACAGCGAATGGTTGACAAGAGAGAAAGAGAGAGCGAGAGAGAGAGAGAGAGAAAGAGAGAGAGAGACAGAGAGGGAGAGAGAGAGAGAGTAAAAGAGTGAAAGAGGAAGAGATACTTTGAACTTTGCAAACAAAAAGAAGGAGAGAGGGAGAGAGAGAGAGAAAGAGAGAAAGAGAAATGACATAAAATAGGCTCGGCCAACTATTTCATAGCACGATGGATGGCTTGTAGAGAACATTTGTATGCGGCAAGCAGAAGCAGTCATAACTTGATGAATGTCGGCTGGCTATCTCTGGAATGCGAAAGAGAAAGAGAGAGAGAGAGAGAGAGAGAGAGAGAGAGAGAGAAAGAGATGGAGAGAGTGAGGAGCGGAGCGAGAATGAGAGGGAGAGAAGGAGAGAGAGGAATATAGAACAAGAAATAGAGAAAGAAAGAGAGAGAGAGAGAGAGAGAGAGAGAGAGAGAGAGAGAAGCATTGATGATAGGAAGACTCTGTCGAGATAGCACTGTCTGCTATTTTTTTTCTCCTGTATTCCAGAACAGTCTATATTTTTAATTTGCATTAATTAATTGTAAATATAATGTTTTAGCCGAAAAATCATCTCACGCTCGGTACTTTTCTTTGAACTGAATGGAATAATAATAGAAAAGTTCCATTATATTTGTCAGTATAATGGAACTTTTCTGTTTCTTTTTGTCCCTTTTAACCCATTTTCCCTCCCTCGCACTCTCACCACTTCCCTATCTGTGAACTGACCACCGACAAATCATCTTACGCTCGGTACTTTTCTTTGAACTGAAATGGAATTATAACATGGCCAACCACAGCATGTTCCTTCTGCCATTAATTTCTCTCTATTTTACTCTCTATCTCTCTTTCTCTCTCTCTCTCTCTCTTTCTCTCTCACTATCACTAATTTTCCTCTTCACACTTTCTATCTCGATCTCTTCCTCTCTCCGTTTCACCATCGTCACTTCTTTCGTTCCACATACTCCATTCCGCCACTGCCGAACTGCCACGCTTATAGATAGTTCAACTGATTATTACTTTTCAATTCTCTATCTTTCTTTTCTGATGATTTCTTAAATCTTTCTCAGTGTGCTCTCTCTCTTTCTCTCTTTCTCTTTCTCTCTCTCTCTCCAATTCATTTCTGAATGGTCATAGAAGAGAGCATGAGATCGTTCATTGACATGCTCACTTATGGCCGTTTCTTTTTCCATTCTGCATCCCTTCTCTTCTCGCTCTGTTGCTCTTCTTCTTCTTGGTAGATCAGCATCGCTGCAAGAATTTTCTCTTTTTAAGGAATTATTATTTTTTATTAACGCAATAGATTCATAGGTCGTCATGACTGTCAACTACAATATAGTAGTCGCGAATTCGGGACCATGGTCGCTCGTCAAGATTATACTGAGGTTTACTTCAATGAGAGATTGGTGGGAAAGGGAATACGAACAAAAGAGATAGAGGGATGGAGAGAGAGAGAGAGAGAGAGAGAGAGAATGAGACGGCAAAGGAGAGAGAGATTACAAGAGATTGTGGAATCGGGTAGAGAAAGAAAGAGGGAGAGAGCGAGAGAGAGAGAGAATTAGACACATTGAGAAATGACAGGCCTAATTGGCATTTCATCAGATGGAAGGGCAGCATCTGGAAGGGCGTCTGGACTGAGTTGGTCGTATGGCTCACGGCATTCATGGCCACTTCCGGCATCTACCATCTCATGCTTGGAGAGGAGCAGCAGAAGTTGGGAGAAGAGAGAGAGAGAGAGAGAGAGAGAGAGAGAGAGAGAGAAAGAGAGCGAGAGATAGAGAGAGAGAAAGAGAGCGAGAGATAGAGAGAGAGGGAGAGAGAGAGAGAAAGAGAGCGGGAGATAGAGAGAGATAGAGAGGATTCAAAACGATAACGGAAAAAGAAAATCCAAGTGACGGAAATGAGCAAAATATTCGTTGAACAATTATAGTGGAAATAATATACTTGATCAAATACTTTACTATTAAAAATTTAATGAATATTTGAGTGATAAGTTAATAAAAATTTATAAAATCACTCCGTAATCACTCTTTAATCACTCCTTAAGCTCCTTCTCCAAGACGGCCAAGCATCTGAATGCGAAAATGGAGTACATTCCACTCAACTTCATGCTCGGCTTCTTCGTCACGGAAGTCGTCCGAAGATGGGGCATCATCTTCAGCAATATCGGCCTCCTCGACAAGTCTCGGCGTTTTATTACTTTATAGTTTTAAATTTTTTTTACTTTGTTTAATATGACATATGTTTACCCAGTCTACTAATAATATCAGGCTATTCGAAGATTTTGTTTAAAATTAACGTTGTTTGGATCACAGAAATTTCAACCGTAATCTCATTTAAATGCTCCAGAGTAGTGTGTCTCCAAATCATATTCTCTCAAAAGCACTTGTGTCAGGCAAGATGGCGCGAATTCAAAAGCGTGTTTTTAGTTCCTTTGAACTCGACTCAAAAAAGGCTTTTACATATTTCTAGTGTCTCGCTTATGACAGCCGCGCACATCAAGGGCACGACCGAAGAGATTCGCTGCATCCGGAGGAGCATCGTGAGGTACTCTCTCTCTCTCTCTTTATTCTATTTCTTTCTATTCTACTTGTTCAAATTACTTCACAATTGCTTTCTAAAATGGAACCTTTATTTTCTGCTCACTCCCTCTCACATTCTCTGTAGCTCTCGCTCTTTCGTTTCTTACCTCTTTATCTCTCTCCCTCTCTCTCTACTATCTCTCTCTCTCTCTCTCTCTCTCTCGATTTATCTAGATACTGCGCTCTCTCGCAGTGCCTCGTCTTCCGTGACATTTCCATGCAAGTGCGCAAGCGATTCCCGACCCTCGACACCGTCGTTCTCGGGCGTCAGTTTACCGCTTAATTTATTTATTACTAAAAAAAAGTCAGCGTAAAATTCAAGATTTCTGTTGTAGTTAAAAAAGAAAAAAATTGGATTACGGTAGCCTTGCCCTTTCGCGTCAGGATTCATGCTGCCGCACGAGAGAGAGCGATTCGAGTCGGTGCAGAACGGCTTCGCCAAGTACTGGATGCCTTTCCATTGGGCGATGACTCTCGTGAATCGCGCTCGAAATATGAACGCGTGCGATTCGGACATTCGTGCCTCCGAGCTTATTAATGTACCACCGATATTTTAATTCCAATTTTTATTGATTGATTTTTTTTACGAGATCAGCTACACTTTTTTTATAATGCAAGAGATAGAAAAAATGTTCAGAATGAATAATAAAGTTGTTTTAAAAAACGTTTTAAAGATTTAATACAAAATGACGAATTGAAAATACATTTAAAAGAACACTTTCAGGAGATCAAGAACTTTCGCACACAACTCGCAACCCTGTGCAACTACGATTGGGTACCCATGCCCATCATGTATCCTCAGCTCGTCTTCCTCGCCGTCCACGTGTTAGTGTCACATATTCCGCATCCAATTGTTACGCGGGGTGTAACATTCGAGTGATTGAAAGTGAACAATTGCAAACGTTCTATCAGGGCTTACATTGTCGTCTGTAAGGAGAAAAGAGCCCCTTTTTCCAGATATTTCCTGCTCGCTCTGGTCGGCCGGCAGTCGCTTGATAAAGATCAGGTAACGTGGGGTGTTCGCTAGCCAAATTTGTGAATCTCTGTGAATTTTTTTTTTTTTTTTAATATATATAGATTTCTCGCTCTCGTTTCAGTTCGAGGTCATACTGCCCATCATGACTTGCGTGCAGTTTGTGTTCTACATGGGATGGCTCAAGGTTCATAAAAATAAAAATAATAAAACTTTTTACTTATTTTATCTTTATTCATGTTCTAAATATTTATTTGGTTTTACAATCAGCTCTCTTTGATTGTCAGGTTGCGGACGCTTTGATGAACCCGCTTGGCGAAGATGACGACGACCTTGAAACAAACTTTTTACTAGACAGAAATCTTAGGGTAACGTTCTCGACAATATTGTGCCAAAACCACCGATTTTTCGACTAAAATTAAAGTTACTTTATACATCGAGTTGGTCTACATTCATTACGCAAAAATGTATAATAGTCATTGAAATTACATTCCTTTTTCATTTAAAGATTGGTCTCACCATTGTTGACGAAGGCTACTCCTCCACGCCTGATCTCGCAAGGGTATTCGCATATTTCTCTTGTTATTTTCTTGTCACCACATTTCTCTAAGTAAAAGAAGAATCTACAAAAGTAAGAGCATAATGTCTTTCTAATAGTAATTATGTACATATAGATAATGAAGTAAAAAAAACTAAGAATAGTTAATTAGACAAACCTCCCTCCTAGGACGAATTCTGGGGCACGGATGCGCAGCCGCTGTACTCGCGCGCATCGCGGCCCGTGAACCCGCTCATCGGCTCGACTGCTCTCTTCGAGTTCGTCCGCAAAATCACTGAGAAGCTGGGGTGTAGGCATAAGCCGGCGAGGCAGGCCGATTCCATTCGCTGATGAACATTGAAACATATTTTTTTTGGATTAAAAATGTTAAGTAATACTCGGAAAAATAAGGAAATCGTTGTATGAAGTTGGTGCGAAAGTATTGCTTTAAATGTGTCAGATCTTTTCTTAATGTCTAAATTAAGAAAATATTTGAAAAAAATTATTAGCAATTAATAGCATATAATTCCAGGGGACCATCGGACGGGAAGCAAATCGACATGGTGCCCTTGTCCAGCGGCGTTGCAGAATCCTACGATGAGGTATCTCGACCCTCGGAGTCATTTCTTTTTTTTATAGTTATTAATGCAAAAAAAAATGGAATGAAAACGTGTTAAAGAAGAGTGATCAACGAAACAAATGTGTGAGATTTCAAATTGCCGCGGCACTTCGCCCTCTCATACACGCGTGTTATTTTCACGCAGATGGTTTCTGCGACCTGCGAAATAGCACGCGAGAATGAGAGAGTGCCTACTGCCAGGGTGAACGCGGCAATTCGGGTGGGCATTAGTTTTTTTTCTGTGATTGTCCGCTTTTAAGGTCGTAACGAAGACTCCCTTGACTCAACGGAAGAACGCCTCGGGAAGTTTGAGGAAACGCGAAGAACAGAGCAAGGGAACCGGTGGAGGGAATAAGTGCGAATCAGTTCATTATTATTATTATTTTGCTTAAAAAAATATATTTTTTTAAATTTATATTGCCGAAGAACACCAGTCATTATGTCAGCAGAAATATAAAAAAAAACATTATGTTCTTTTAAATTTAGAGTTCACGCCATCTTCGCCCCTCCGCCCGGCCGAGCAGAACGAACGGACGGTGAAAAATGTTTTTTTTCTTATGAACCATTTTTATTATTCCACAACTATTTTTTTTTTCAAAATTCTTCTTATAATTTCTTTGTTTCAGATGTTAATGTACTAAAGATTGACGTTCCTGAGGATGACGCGATGGAGAAAAGCAATGAAAAAGATGATGAGAAGAAACAGTAAAAACAAGGAAGACTCACTTCGATGTTGTACGTACATTTCACCCCCTTATCAGTGAGAATCTCGTAAAATAGTTGTATTTACACCGTTGCAGGGTTTTCGTTCTGGTCAGATTTGATTTTATTAAAATTTGTGTTCACATGCTCGTGCAGTTATTCGTATGTGTGCATGAAGTTCAAGCAATATTTGCTTGTGGACAGCAAGACATAAATTTTGTGCTGGGATGAATTGGCTCAAGATATTAACAAGCGAAAAGATTGTCCGGTTGAAACGTCTTTTTTTTCGCGTACAGCACTGGGGTGATTTTTTTTAAGAGTCTCTACATTCTATTATTTTTCAGCTATTTGGAAAGTATAATTATGCGGTCGTCAATCCTCAAAAACATTGAGTTATCAAAAACAATATGCCAGATTTATTATGAGCCGGCTAATATCCTTCAACAAAAGGATTAATTTTATTTCCACGAGAATAAAACATCGGAATATTATGTCTGTAACAGAAAGTACAATCAACGGAAAATCATGAATGTCACATGCATCTTCTAACTCAGCATATGGTAGTTCGAAAGAGTCGTTGATAGGAATAGCAGAGAGGGAAAGAAAGAAAGAGTGAGAGATAAAGAAAGAGAGAGAAAGAAAGAGAGAGAGAACGAAAGAGAGAGAGAGAGAGAGAGATACAGAACGAAATAAAGAGTGAGAGAGAGAGAAAGAGAGCAACAACAGGAGACGGCGATTGTTATGGCGGATGGAGGAAAATACCATTCAGTGTCAGAGAGTGTGCAATCGAGAGAGAGAGAGAGAGAGCAGTTCAGAGAAAAAAAATCGTGAATACGTTCTCTTTTATCTTTCACTGTTTACGTGGTTACAGAGTTGTTGCAACAACTACAGACAGGCTCATTTGCATATGCAAATCCATCAAATTTCACATCTCTTTCGTTGTTCGGTTTTCGACCACTCCATGATCTCTCTCTTTTCCTCTCTCACTCTTTCTCTCTCTCTCTCTCGTTCTATCCCTCCATCTCTTTCTCTCTAATCTGTATCTCGTCTTCCTCTTACGCTCTCTTATTGACTTCATTTTTTTCTTTTACGACTCATTTCGCGTCACACTCTCATAGCTTTAAAATCATACCTGTAACACTATGAGATTAGAATGTAATGCTCTCCGCAATACAGTCCCGCTCAACATTGTTGGGTCCGGTATTAATAGTATTAATAGTATTAATATAAATAATACAAACTGGAATAGCGCGCTGAATACGCATTTTCGTGTCATTTCGCGTAGGAGTTTACCTATTTCGACCATGGAGATTACGACTGTGAAGACCGTTTTCAAAAATATGCTGAAATGGCCGAAAACTCATAATATTGCATTTAATTTAGCCGCGTTTGGGTTCCAAACGGGCTGGCTCCAACTCCTGGACTACAATGTGCAAAATAATGTGAAATTTTCAGAGCACTTCTTACCTTTTTTGAGTTTCTTGTTTTATTTCTCTTGACTTTCTCATTTTGTTTATGTATAAACGACGAAAAAAAAAGCTTAAAAAAATTTTTGTGCTTGCAAAAATCTGTTCTCAAAAGGGTATCGAACCACGACCTCGCGATTGCCGGTCAAAGACTTACCAATACTCTACAGACGGCACAAACATATCTGATGATACCTTTCTTTGGACAGCGTCGATTGCTCACAAAAGAAACGTGGATTCTGAACACTCTCTGTTTCCTACTTTAGTGGGAAACAGAGAGAGAGAGAGAGAGAGAGAGAGAGGCGAAAGAAGGTGCTGCGTCGACTACATCTACTCTGCGTCACCGTTTCAAGGCTGAAGCTACGGTATGTCGTTAGACCAACGATTTTTTCTCATTGTCAGCTAACAGCGCCTGCACCTTCTTTCAGCTCTCTCTCTCGCCCTCTCTCTATCTCTTTCTCTCTCCCGCTCTATATTTCTCTCTCCACCGGTCTATCTTTCACTTTCTCCCTCTCTCCTTCTTTCTCGTTCTCTCGCATTCCTCCATCTCTCTCTCTCTCTCTCTCTCTCTCTCTCTCTCTCTCTGTCTCCTACTAAAGTATGAGCGAACGTGTTCAGAATCGACGTTTCCTTTGTAAGGCAATCGACGCTGTCCAAAGAAAGGTATCATCAGATCACTTCGTGCCGTCTGTAGAGTATTGGTAAGTCTTTGACCGGCAATCTCGAGGTTTCGGTTCGATACCCTTTGAGAACAGATTTTTGCAAGCACGAAAAATTTTTTTTGCTTTTTTTTTCGTCGTTTGTACATAAACAAAATGAGAAACTCAAAGGAAATAAAACAAGAAACCCAAAAAAGGCAAGAAGTGCTCTGAAAATTTCACGTTATTTTGCACTTTGTAGTCCAGGAGTTGAAGCCAGCCCGTTTGGAACCCAAACACGGCCAAATTAAATGCAATATTATGAGTTCTCTGCCATTTCAGCATATTTTTGAAAACGGTCTTCACAGTCGTAATCTCCATGGTCGAAATAGGTAAACTCCTACGCGAAATGACACGAAAATGCGTATTCATCGCGCTATTCCAGTTTGTATTATTTATATTAATACTATTAATACTAGTAATACCGGACCCAACAATGTTGAGCGGGACTGTAGGTCTATTTGTGTTGAGTCAATGTCATTTATGAACTATCGTTGATCTCTTCAACATTTTACTTGTATTATATTCTTTAAATCTTTTGAATAGTCAAACTGTTGATTCTTCATAGTATTTTAATTAAATGACATTTGTTCACGTTATAATAAGATGTTCGACACCCACAATTTAAAAAGAAGTATGCTCTCCCTCTCTCTCCTCTCTCCTCTCTCTCTCCTCTCTCATCTCTCTCTCCTCTCTCATCTTTCTCTCCTCTCTCTCTCCCTCTCTCTCTCCCCTTCTTTGTTTCTCTCATAAATTTGAAAACTACCTTCAGAGCCATATCAAATCGACTGTGCACTTTGCATAAATAAGTAGCCGCAGTATCGATCGACTTCTTCCCTCCTCTCCTTCCTCCTCTCCAATGACAGTCAGCTACAACATTGTCGTCTCCAACTCGAGTGCCTGGTCGCTGGTCAAGCTGCTTCTCAGGTATATCAAATCAAATCTAATAAAGAGATATTTTATGCTTATGAAAAGATATTTTGCCCATTTTGGGGAATAAAGAATTCCAAATTCCTTTTTAATCAATCTTTTTACGTCCATTCTTCTTTGCAAGTAAAATTTTTTTATTAGTTAAGCAGAAAATACTTGCCGTTGAAATAAGAAATAATAAATAACTATAAAACTATATACTTTTGAAAGATGGCGCGGCAGCATCTGGAAGGCCGTCTGGCTCGAGATGCTCGTGTGGCTTGGCATGTTCCTCTGCATCAACTGCGTCTTCCGATTCATGCTCACCGAACAGGAGAAGCAGTAAGGAGACACGAGGAAAGAGAAAGAGAGAGGGATAGAAGGGAACGAGAAAAGAGCGAGAAGAGAGAGAGAGAAAGAGGGCTGCGAAGAGAGAGGTAGAGAGTGATGAAGAGAGAGAGGGAGAGAAGAGAGAGTGAGAGAGGGAGAGAGAAAAAGAGAGAATTGTCCTGCAGAATCTTCGCAATGCTCGCGGACAACCTCGAGACGAAGCTGTCGTACATTCCTCTCAACTTCATGCTCGGCTTCTTTGTCGCGAACGTTGTCGAGAGATGGGCCACGATTCTGAGGAACATTGGCCTCATTGACAAGTAAACTACATACCTGTTTATTTATTTTAGAAATTAAATTATCAAATAATTTATTTTTCAATCATGTAATTTAGAAGAAAATTACTCAATTGAATTTTTTTTAATTAATTAAAAAAAATTAATAAAAATAAACAACAGTGTCGCCCTCGTAACAAAGGCGCATGTCCAGGGCACTTCCGAAGAGACCCGTCTTCTCAGACGATGCATAGTGCGGTAAGAGAGTTCAACAACGGAATCCCCTTACATTCAGGGAAAAGCTCGTGAATTCAAATAGCCTTTTTCCAGCTACTGCGTCCTTTCACAATGCCTCGTCTTCAGAGATATTAGCATGCAAGTGCGCAAGCGATTCCCGACACTCGACGCGGTTGTTCAAGGGCGTTAGTTAGAATTCAATTTAGATTATTTTACTAATATATGCACGTAGTCAATTTTCAAGCATTGCCTGCAGTGTTTGTGACAAATACCAGCTGAATCGTTAGCTGTTTTTTATCAAAACTAATATTATAGAGTGTTTGTACTGTTCGTATGTCCATGGACAGTGCTCTAAAAGGTGTGGTCCCGAACGAAGTGCCTGTGACCCCACCCCTCGCCGTAACCCCCTCCCCCCCTCAGGCTTCATGCAGCCGCACGAGCGTCTCCGCTACGAGTCGGTGTCGGTCGAGCCGTTCGCCAAGTACTGGCTGCCCGTCTCGTGGGCCATGGAGCACGTGAACCGGGCGAGGAAGAGCGGAGCCATCGACGCAGACGTCAGGGCAAGCTCACTCATCATGGTCAGCGACTTTACGGATTTAGACCAAACGGATTTAGCATTAACTGATTTAGTCCTTAGGATTTAGTCCTAACATATAAAGACCTTACGGATTAAAGATTAAAGAAGTCGATAATTTTGTGCATCCTTCTACACATTTTTTGCCTTCTTTTGCTATACGGATATTCGCCTACGTGAGATCGAGTACTTTCTATCTTGTCCAGGAGATCAAAGAGTTCCGATCGCAGCTGGAGACGCTGACCTGCTATGACTGGGTGCCGCTGCCCATCGCCTATCCTCAGCTCGTCTTCATCGCTGTTCATGTGTAATTATTGACAAATTTGTTGAATGATTTTTCTTTTTTTTTTAAATTTGCACCATTACCCTACGTATTATTAACTACCTATATTTGAACATACTAATCTCTTTCCTCGCCAGAAATGTTTCCTTTTTTTACTTGAGATACTTCTTCGCCGCGCTCTTTTCACGTCAGTTTGTGCACGACTCAGAGGTTGGTCTAGCAATAAAAACAATAATTACTTTAAGAAAAAATTATGCATGTAATTTCCTCACAGCTCGACACCATCATTCCATTCATGTCCTGCGCGCAGTTCATGTTCTACATGGGCTGGCTAAAGGTTTTTTTTTTTAAATCGATTTTCATAGAATACCTTGTAGAGAAAATATGAATGATTCAATCAATAAGAAATCAATCGATGAAATTGGAAAGGTCGCCGAATCGCTGCTGAATCCATTCGGCGAAGACGACGATGACTACGAGTGCAATTGGCTGCTCGATCGGAATCTTCGAGTTTGATCTTTTATCTTCTTTTTAACACAGAATGATTTTTTTTTAATTAAATACCAATATAAATTCACAACATTTACGCGGAAAATTCTCTGGAAATAGAAAAGAAATATTAAAAAGAAAGACAATTATTTGCATATAAAAAGAGGCCGTCTCTCCCGGGCGATTTTTTTAAATTGCAGATTGGGCTCGCGATAGTCGATGATGCGTATGACACTACTCCGGAGATGATTCAGGTTGGGCAGCTACTATTTGTAGAAAACGAAGAAGAAATAGAGCAAAGGAGTAAATAGTAGTTACTTTGATTATACTTAAGAAAAAATATATGAGAAAAATTCCAGGATGACTTCTGGAACACGAAAGAAACGCAGCCGCTGTACTCCCCCGCATCGCGGCCAGTCAATCCACTCGTCGGCTCGACTTCTTCCTATGTTGAGTCAGTTCATTAATGAAATAGCTATTTTTATTTCTTTTCAAAAGCGCGCGAATTCAAACAGTATTTTTTTATAACAAAATTATGTCCAGGCCCGTGGAACGGCCATCGACTGCAGCCTGGGAGCATCTCGTTGCGATCGCGCGAAGGCCTACGAAAGGCGCCAATGAACTTGCTCCTCATCTGAGCCCTCGCAAAGTCTAGTCTACAGAAAGAAGCCTAGACTCTTTTCATTCTTCTGTTATTGAACGTATCGATCGTTTCTTCGTATTGATCTTCTATCGTTTCCTCATAGAAACAGCAGGAAAATGTGATTGGATGTGATATGATTACCGTTGCATTATACGGGTGAGATTGCTGATGATGTATTTGCACGGAGAGTGCGATGAAAGTATCCCTTCTGATCCCACACAGAGCAGGGGAAACAAGGGTTCCCTACTTTATTAGACTTTGAAAAATTCCATTATGTAAATTTGTACTATGCAAAAGTAAGCAAATTAAGTATCTTTGTTGTTAAGGTTAGAAAAAAATTAAGTATCTTTGTTGTTAAGGTGATGTCACACAAGTACCCTTAGGGGTCCGAACTTTTATACATAATCTCTAGGTTCCACGAGCACTGCTTAAGGCTCTGATGTCTTGCAAGTCATCAGAGCCTTAAGCACAATCTCTAGGTTCATAATCTCTAGGTTCCACGAGCACTGCTTAAGGCTCTGATGTCTTGCAAGTCTATGTATGGCAAATTGTTGAATTCCAAGGACTGTTGCTTCCAAGGAGGATTCCAAGGAGGGAAGGATCGTAGGAACCCAGCCGGTAGCTCGTTCAACTCAGATTTAGAAAGGCATCTTAGGGTCCACGGAACGTGTTTATCAGAGGGCTGAGAGTGGGAATAGAGTTGCCAGTGGAGAGCGAAGAGACGGGCACTTCAGGGATTGTACTCGATGGGGAGGTTCTTGCGGCGGACCATGCCGTCGCCCTGGAACCACTCGCGGCGGAACTGCTTGGCGGCGCCGTCCGGGGTGTTGGTCCACTCGATGGTGATGCGATCGTTGTTAGTGTCCTCCTGGAAATCATGATTAAATTAAATTAATTTTCTTTTAGCAAATATATTTTTTGCGATTATTTTGCAGAGTAAGCTTTAATATTGAAAATAATTAAGTTTCTTCTTTTCGACTAAACAATACCTGTCCGTATACGAAGGCATCGCAGGAAACAGCAACGAGGACGGGCTCCTTGGGATCGAGGACGCCGCTGGCCGGGTCGACCCCGAGACGCTTCATGTTCGTGGTCTTGAAGGCCCAGCCGATGCGGCGCGCAGAGGTATTGACTACCTGAAATTAGTAACATCCATGTTTATCCAAAAGGTTTGAAAAGGGCTTGGACATAAGAATGGAGACATCAACCTGGAGAGAATAGTAAACTGAAGAAAACAAACCTTGATGTGGTAGGTGTGCTTGTCGTCGTAGGGCGCGTTGAAGACGACCTTGGCGTTGGGCTGAGTGACGATGTCGCCAGGAGGAACGGACTGAGCCATGGCTTGGAGGAGAAGTGAAGAGGAGAGGAGAGCAGCGAAGCACAGTCGACGACTGATGGAAATGAATCTAGAAACCAGCTTTTATACGAATTTATGAGCATGAAATTTTACATTTTCACAAAAGCGCAGCGATTTAGCTAAATTTATGTTTATTTCTCAAGAACACCGAACAAAGATCAATGTTTCAAAAACACTTCAGTGAAAATCACGAACTCCATGCCGAAATATATTAATTATGAAAGTATTAATGTTATGAACTTATGCATAGTACATTGAACTTTACAAGGAAAAAATTACTTTCGCTCATTTTTTCCATTAATATTCGGCAAATTTTATCTTTGTTCTGCGCTATTGCGAAAGAAACCAAATTTGATTAATCAAGTCGATGCACTTTAGCGGAAATGTAAAATTTCAGTCTGGAAGATGCGTATAAAGGGGTGTTCCAGAGGCATTTCTATCAGTCGTCGACTGTGCTTCGCTGCTCTCCTCTCCTCTTCACTTCTCCTCCAAGCCATGGCTCAGTCCGTTCCTCCTGGCGACATCGTCACTCAGCCCAACGCCAAGGTCGTCTTCAACGCGCCCTACGACGACAAGCACACCTACCACATCAAGGTTTGTTTTCTTCATTTCCCATATTTCAATTTTGAATCCACCATTCCCTGTTAGGAAACATTTTAGTAATTGTTCCTAATTTCAGGTGGTCAACACATCTGCGCGCCGCATTGGCTGGGCCTTCAAGACCACGAACATGAAGCGTCTCGGCGTCGACCCGGCCAGCGGCGTCCTCGATCCCAAGGAGCCCGTCCTCGTTGCTGTCTCCTGCGACGCCTTCGCCTATGGACAGGTATGCTATAGTAAAAAAAAACTTAAAATATTTGCAAAATTAAAACTTAAAGTATAATTTACAGTGATTTGCCGGAGGACACTAACAATGACCGCATCACCATCGAGTGGACCAACACCCGGACGGTGCCGCCAAGCAGTTCCGCCGCGAGTGGTTCCAGGGCGACGGCATGGTCCGCCGCAAGAACCTCCCCATCGAGTACAATCCCTGAAGTGCCCGTCTCTTCGCTCTCCACTGGCAACTCTATTCCCACTCTCAGCCCTCTGATAAACACGTTCCGTGGATCCTAAGATGCCTTTCTAAATCTGAGTTGAACGAGCTACCGGCTGGGTTCCTACGATTCCCTTTGGGCAACAGTCGTAGGCAAAAGCCAGGTCTTATTGTTGAATAAATCAATAAAGCAATATCCGTGCTTGTCAGCTCTGACAACCCCTTATTGTTAGTACAGGCTGTTACAAGAAAAAATGCAAAATGTGAAGAAAAAGTACCCTAACTTTTTAAAATGCGAAAATAATACAAAATGAATAATATATTCATTTTTCCAATGGCCTAAAACCCCCTTGTGCACGATTTTATGGTCGATTGGAAAAAGTTTTTTTTAATCGTTCAGATGTCACTAAAAATCGGAAATTTTGGCATGGAATTTTTTGTTCTTAAAACTGCAATCGATAAAATAGTAGCCATAACAGCATAAGCAATTCATATATGGGGTAACATTTCCTCCCCTTTCTGTTGGAGTCAAGTTTGTCGCAAAATATCTTTGATAACGACTAAAAAATTAACCCAGAAGGAGTTATTGGACATTTTTTTCTGGGCTACCGGAACACGAAAATATCTTGACTTCGACTCAAAGCCATTCAATTACTAAAGTGAAGTGATTTTATGTGATAAATCGAATGGGCAATTCATATCTGCTACCGGAGGTGCTGTCATACAAACTTTGGACCGAGATAGAAGTGTTTCACCCTAGACGCCTTTTGGAGTGGATGGGACATATCAAGCTGTAACGAATATAATTAGTGCCTAGATATGGAAGAACAGTAGTGATTTAGGGGTAAAAGAGGGCTGCCTTTCATTCAAGTTAATTTCCTTGGCCCGCTCAATACGTCTTGTACATGAAAATCACAATTCTTGGGGAATTTAATGCGAGCAAAACAATTTTTGAATATAAAACAACCATTAATTTCAAGAAAACAGATATATCAGACATCTTTTATGCGAGTTTTCAAACGGGGAATCTGATGGTGTGTTTAGTTTAGTGAAATCTTAAGATTCTGACCAGTTTTATACGTTTTTCCACTACCCCGCACATCAGTGATGTCTTGGTTCAGTGAAAGTTTTAGATATGCATTAGTCTCGATATCACAATATAAAGTACTTTTCCAGGGGTTATAAAAGGCCCTCTTTCACGTGGACTTGTCGTAGTCGCGCGCTCAGAACGTTTTGGGGCCCAAACCGCACCCCCGAATTCTTTGGGTGCTAATATGACCCATTAAATCAATTTCTTTCAAAAAGTTATCTGTTACTTTTTTATGCCCCTTTAATTGCTCTACATTATGATCGTTTCAAAATTTAATTTGGTTAGGTTTAAAGAAAGTTATGGTCATTTAAATAAAATCGACATTTCGAGGTATACTGTACTTAAAAACAAAAATAAATTTTTGAAAAAAATGTTTTTGGAATCCTCATAGGGTGCTACAGTAACCCTATAAAGGAAATTTAAATCAAAAAATATTTTTGTTCCCTGCACGCTCATTGTGGACTCTATCAGATTGGCTCTCTTAAATGGCAAAATTATTCCGAACTGTTTGACAGGCGAAGTATTCGCAATGATCATCACAGTTTGGGATGAATTTTTTTAATTAGTGTATTTACCTATAAAAGAGCCTGAATATACGTGACAGGCGAAACAATTGAAGTGATCAAAACAACAAGGGATAAATTTAAATGGCAAATTATCCTGAAATCACGTATCATTTACAAATCGACGGACCCAATATTAAGATAATAAAAAATTTACACTAGCACTTCTATATGATGCTTTTTGCAAGTTCATCATTTAGACTTAGACATTTAGACACCCTTAAAGCTAGTTAAATTTGGATCCTGATTAGGTATTTGTAACTGCCAAGGGGTATTGAACAACTTTTGAATGGGTATTCAGGCTCTACGAGCACTCCAGAAGGCTTTGTTTGATCTCTTTGAAGTCCCTGGAAAACAGGTGGGACACGAAAGTTGAGCATATCTCAACCCCAGGGGTCGTACAGATCCAGTCGATAGCTCCTTCGACTCTGCTCGACATGCAATGACCTTAATGTAGCTATAGAACGAAACCTTGGAACCACGGTGCAAAATGTTGGTGAATTACATATCTGTACATAAGTTGACTCAGGAAACTTAGTACAAAGTGCGCAGGCCAAAACCCGAATAACCAGCGTCCTCGCCATACTCCCAGGAGACAACATTCATTCGAAGTTGTTCTCGCATTCGATTTTCCTTGTCATTCAATGTTCCGAAAATCTACAGAGTTCTAAGAACTTTCTTGTGATTCCGAGCTACTAGCCAGGAGAAAAAGGGTAGTCATCTCTCACATAAAGTATCGAAATTATCAGGTTAACTGGCATTCACTATTTATTGCGAAATAAAGTTATTATATTCGTATTCCACGTCATTTCTTGTTCTCAGTTGCGAAAAGATAATACATGGGCTCTTTATCTTCTACTTTATCTACTATAGTAGAAGAAGGGGGGGGGGGGTCAGAGGAGAGAAAGGGCTAGAATGCGAGAGGGCCAGAGAGGGTCAGACACGCAGAAAGACTCAGAGGGTGCGGGAGTTCTTGCTGGTGCGCTGATGAGTCATGGAGCGGCCGCAGCTAATGGTGTGAAGACGGGTCGTGGGATGCCGAAGATGGACTCGAGTTTCTTCGCGATCTCCACCATCGCCAGCCGTTCGTTCGGGCTCTCCGACCACACGTGACGCTGTAAAATGACATTTCAATCATTTTTTATTACCAAAATCTTCTCATTCAGCGAAATAAAAGATGCCTGACCAGGATGAACTGGATCACATCATCGCGGACGCCCAAGGCCGGGTCGAAGGCCATGCGGTAGCCTTCGCCGGCCACCTTCCCAGCCACTTCCATGACGCGCATTCCCGGGTGCGGCTCCACGCCGTTGTGGTAGATCTCCCACACCAGGATTCCTGCAATTAGAAAGCATTTTACAAGCAGGTTTTCTTAATTTAAAGTATAAATTTATTTTAGAAATTACAAATTAATATTCCTCCTGACGGCCTCACCAAACGAGAAGACGTCGGTCTTCTGCGAGTACATCGCGGTCTTGATCGTCTCGGTGGCCAGCCAGCGAATCGGAACCTGAAAAGGGACTGGGAAAGTTGGCAAGTTATAAGAGAGGCAAATGAGTGATTGGGAGAGGAAGGAACTGGAGATATGTGGAAGGACAATCCTAACCCTGCTCTTCGGGTCCATCTGGTAGATGTTGCCCGCGCGCGAGAGGCCGAAGTCGGCAATCTTGACCTAAAAAGCGGAAACATTACAAATATTTTTTTTAAATAATATTTTAAATACAAATATATTTATTTAAATATTTAAATATTGAAAATAAAATAACCTTGTTGTCGCCGTACAGGCAGTTGCGCGCTGCGATGTCCCGGTGGAGGCAGTTCTTCTCGTGCAGGTACTCGATTCCCCACGCGGACTGCAAAACTTTTAAGTTCTTTTTAAGTTTTCTAACAGCCTTTAAAAACATATTAGTTGTATCGAAATCTATGATGAATTAAGTGAAATCCGACCTGCATGACCATTTCGTTCTTGGTCTCCATGGAGACCGCGTTCTTCTGGAGGAAGCTGTCGAGCGATCCCTGATTGGCCTGAAAAATTTTATTGTCAAAGGGGATTATACCTTTCTATTATTTTTACACCTATAACAAACACGAGACGGCGCTTTTCTAACCAGCTCCATGACGAGCATGAGGGGCTCCTTGCGGGCGGCCACCCCGTACAGGCGGACGATGTTCGGGTGGTCGAAGAAGCGCATCAGACGAGCCTGCAAAGAAAACATTATTTAATGTAATTAAACAAAAATTCCAAACCTCGCTCATGATCTCCTTGATCTGCTCCTTCGTCATGGCGTCCAGCTTGGCCAACTTAATGGCACATGGGAGCTCCTGCCGGTCTTCTTCGACCTCCACTTCCCGAGGTGGACCGGAAAATGAAAAAAAAAATTAATTCTAGCAAAAAGATTAATTTCTGCTTGATGATAGTCTTCCATGGGAAAATGCTTAGAATTCCGGTTGAGAAGCAAAGGCCGACCTCTCCAAAGGCGCCCTCGCCCAGCTTCTTCGTGCTTTCGATGTCCTCGTGGTCGAGTTCCCAGCTGCGGCGGCCGATGGGCGACTTGATCACAACGATTTGCTTCTAAAAAAGAGATAAACAAGGAGATATTTATATCATTATATTAAGGAATTATGATAGTGAAAAGTAGTATTCACCGAGGTAAGAGACGTCTTCGAAGAGATGTGAAAGTCGACCAGCTGGTGGACAGAGTCGAAGATGTGAGGACGCTCGATCAAGAATTTGTCGCCAATCTTGTTGATCACGAAGTGCTTGGGCTGGAAAGAGAGAGGCTTAGAGAAGAGATAGAGAGAGAGAGAGAGGGTTAGAGAATTGAGAATAATAGAGAGAGGCAGATACATTAAACAAAGGGGAGGGATGACATCAAGACAGATAGAGGCTCTCAGAAACGAGTTAGAGAGAATTGGTGGTGGGGTAGAGAGTGCGAAGAGAAGAGAGGTGAGAGAAGCAGACGAACCGCCTGCTCCTTCTCCGCCAGCACGGAGATGACGTATTCGCGTTGGCCGGGCTTGGAGGGCTCCGTCATTCGCACGAGGAAATCTCCCGGATTGTGAAGGAACGACTGAAATTATTTTGTTAAATATTTACATTTTCAGCGAAACTGCCCTTCATTATATAAATTTCTTCATAATTTCTCGCAAGTCAAAGAAAATTTGACAACTCCTAAATAGCCTTATTCCTTTTATAATTTCTGCCCGGCCTCGAGAGTAGAACCCACCTTGATGTCTTCACGGGGGAGAAGGCCGTGGTAATACCGCTGGTTGTAGAGATCGCCGTCGTTGATGGATCCCATCGCGTTTCTGAAGAAATTGGAAAGATTTTCGGAATAAGAGAAGTGGAGGATACTGTAGTTTGAGGCGGGTGACTGGAGAAGGAGAGAAGGAGGGAGAAATGATGAGGAAAGTGAAATGCAAAACAAAGGGGAGGGAGCATGGGAATTGAAGAGGGTAGAGAGCCCAGATGTGGAAGGGAATGGAATAGCAGAGACAGCAGAGAAACCGACGAGAGAAAGCTGGGAGGCAACCGGAAGCCGATGAGAAACGAAGTGAGAGTGAGTCAACTTTCTACCTTCGGCCTCTTTTATAGCGCGAAGCAGCTGCTGTTCTTTGCGAGTTCAACAAGTTATTGGTGAACTTGCTATATTTGGCATATCACGTAAATTCAGGATAATTTTCACATTTAAACACGTAAACACACTAATCAATTATTCATTCGAAACTTTAATGATTATTATGGTTATTTCGCATCTCAAGTAAATTCAGGCTAATTTTCAAATTTGAACACTTAAACACACTAATCAATTATTCATTCCAAACTGTAATGATCATTGTATTTATTTCGCATCTCAAGTAAATTGAGGATAATTTTCCCATTTGAACACGCAAACACACTAATCAAATTATTCATTCGAAACTTTAATGATCATTATGGTTATTTCGCATCTCAAGTAAATTCAAGCTAATTTTCAAATTTGAACACGTAAACACACTAATCAATTATTCATTCGAAACTTTAATGATCATTATGGTTATTTCGCATCTCAAGTAAATTCAGGCTAATTTTCAAATTTGAACACGTAAACACACTAATCAATTATTCATTTGAAACTTTAATGATCATTATGGTTATTTCGCAACTCAAGTAAATTCAGGATAATTTTCCCAATAAATCGACACACTCATGTACACTCTCACTTTTACATACTGCAGTTTGCAAGATCATCAGTAAGCTGTTGAACTCGCAAATGTTTTTCGCGCTATAAAAGAGGCTGAAAGCAGAACGTTGACTCACTCTCACTTCGCTTCTCATCGGCTTCCGGTTGCCTCCCAGTTTTCACTCGTCGGTTTCTCTGCTCTCTCTGCGATCCCGAACTCCCCCTGCCGATATCCCTTTCTCGATCTCTGCCCTTTACTATTCCCACGCTCCCTCTCCTTCGCTTCCTCATTTTAATTTCTTATTCATTTCTCCCTCCTTCTCCAGTCACCCCTTCAAAATTGCATCTACAGTATCCTTGACCTGCATCTATTATTCCGAAAATCTTTTACATTTTTTTTCAGAAACGGAATGTGATCCAACAACGACGGCGATCTCTACAATCAGCCGTATTACCACGGCCTTCTCCCTCGTGAAGACTGCAAGGTGGGGCCGAGCAAATACAATGTTTACGTTAATAAGGCTATTGGGTGCTCATAGAATAGCGTTGATCTGCGAAGAAAATAAAGACAGGAATTTTTTTACAGAAAATTTACTGAATAGAGAAAATCTTTCAGGCGTTCCTTCACAATCCGGGAGATTTCCTCGTGCGAATGACGGAGCCCTCCAAGCCCGGCCAACGCGAATACGTCATCTCCGTGCTGGCGGAGAAGGAGCAGGCGGTTCGTCTGCTCCTTCTCCGCCTTCTCTCACCTCTCTTCTCTTCGCACTCTCTTCTCCAGCACCAATTCTCTCTCAACTCTGCCTTTTCCCCGTCATTTTATACCTTCCATGATCCCCATTTGGCATTCTTTAATTGGTTTTCGTCTTTGGGAGCTCAGCGAGCAACTGACGCTATTTGGGGTTTGTGGAAACACCGTATCAAAGTTGATTAGAACCTCTTGGCAATTCTAACAACCAAGTCAGGTTCATAAATTTAGGATCATTTATATCGGGACCTCTATACATATTACCAAGGAAAAATTTCCATAGTACTAATCTGCATAATAGACTTTCCCAAGGTCTAATAAAAGCTGAATAACGCTTGTTTCCTCATACCTGGAGCTCTCCTCGCGAAGATAGCCTTCTCGTCCCTACTGATTGTTCATCTCGCTTCTCTTTATTATCTTGTCTTTCTCTCTCTTTCTCTTTTCTCTCGCGCAATCTTTCCCCCTCTCTCTTGCAGCCCAATCTCTCTCTCGCCTTCACTTTCAGCGCAAACACTTCGTGATCAACAGGACGGGAGAGAAGTTTTCGATCGAGCGCACGACGTCCTACGATTCGGTGCCGAAACTCGTGGAATCTCACCTCAAATCGGGGACTTCCCTGACTTCGGTAGTTTATCTTCATTATTTAAGAAGATACATTTTTAGGCCTAAATATTTAGTGTTATAAAAAATTTTCTTTCAGAAACAGCCCGTTGTGATCACTTCGCCAATCGGGCGTCGCAGCTGGGAACTCGACCACGAGGACATCGAAAGCACGAAGAAGCTGGGCGAGGGCGCCTTTGGAGAGGTCGGCCTTTGCTTCTCAATCGGAATTCCAAGCATTTTCCTATGGAAGACTATCATCAAGCAGAAATTAGTTTTTTTTGCTAGAATTAATTTATTTTCATTTTCAGGTCCACCTCGGGAAGTGGAGGTCGAAGAAGACCGGCAAGGAGCTTCCGTGTGCGATTAAGCTGGCCAAGCTGGACGCCTTGACGAAGGAGCAGATCAAAGAGATCATGAGCGAGGTTTGGAATTGTTGTTTAATTACATTAAATAATGATGTTTTCTTTGCAGGCTCGTCTGATGCGCTTCTTCGACCACCCGAACATCGTCCGCCTCTACGGAGTGGCCGCCCGCAAGGAGCCCTCATGCTCGTCATGGAGCTGGTAAGAAACTCCTTTTTCTCATGTTTCTTATAGGTTCAGTAAAAATAGAATATTTTGTTTATAGCTTTCTTTAAGGAATGAAATTTTTCAGACCAATCAGGGATCGCTCGACAGTTACCTCCAGAAGAACGCGGTCTCCATGGAGACCAAGAACGAAATGGTCATGCAGGTTGGAATTAACCTTATTCTTTATAGAATTCGATTCCTTTCATTCCTCATTAAACTCAACTCAAGCTAATATGCAATGAAGCTGTCTCGCTTCTTCGCTCTCGTGTGGATGTGGAAGAGACGAGGGAAAGGGCAAAAGGCCCAAAATGCAACAAAAATAAGGGCGAGACTAGAGAAGAGCGACCGCTCTGTGAGAGCAATACGAGGCAGACTAAATTGAAAAGGTCACAAAAGCACGTAATACAAAACGATTTCGTGCCACAAAAAAATGTACCGATCAATAAATACAAGCATTATTAGAATGCACAAAGAATGGCATAATAACTAGAGTGCACTGGAATGGAATACAAGGGGAAGGGAATTAGGTAAAGAGCTTAGTCATCGTGAAAAATAATGTTTAAAAACTGTTCGAAAAATTTAAATGGTTCAAAAGTTTTGCAGTCCGCTTGGGGAATCGAGTACCTGCATGAGAAGAACTGCCTCCACCGGGACATCGCAGCGCGCAACTGCCTGTACGGCGACAACAAGGTTATTTTATTTTCAATATTTAGATATTGAAATAAAATATATTTATTCATATATTTTCTTAAATAAGAAACGAAATTCACATTTAATATTTTCGTTTTTAAGGTCAAGATTGCGGACTTCGGCCTCTCGCGCGCAGGCAACATCTACCAGATGGACCCGAAGAGCAGGGTTAGGATTGTCCTTCCGCATATCTCCAGTTCCTTCCTCTCTCAATCACTCATTTGCCTCTCTTATTCCTAGCTAACTTTCCCCTCCATTTTCAGGTTCCGATTCGCTGGCTGGCCCCGAGACGATCAAGACTGCGATGTACTCGCAGAAGACCGACGTCTTCTCGTTTGGTGAGGCCGTCTGGAGGAATATTAATTTGTCATTTCAAATAGAAAATTACACTTTTATTGTGAAAGGAAATATGAAAAACTATTATTATGCACAATTTTTTTTTACAAAACTTTTAATTGCAGGAATCCTGGTGTGGGAGATCTACCACTACGGCGTGGAGCCGTACCCGGGAATGCGCGTCATGGAAGTGGCTACGAAAGTGGCAGGCGAAGGCTACCGCATGGAGTTCGACCCGACTTTGGGCGTTCGTGAGGACGTCATTCAGTTCGTCCTGGTTAGAATTTTTTTTTATTTCGCTAATATGTTCAAGAAGGATTAAAACTAATAACGTGGGAAATTTAAAATTAAAATAAAGCGATATAAAGCTTGTTTCGGGTGACATAAAAGTAGTATTTTACATATTTAAATGGGAGTATTTAAAAAGGCATTTTCTAGCGCCACGTGTGGTCGGAGAGCCTGAACGAGCGGATGATGATGGCGGAGATATCGAAGAAACTCGAGACGCTCTTCGGCATCCCGCGGCCCGTCTTCGAGAGCAACGCGTGCAGCGGCCGCTCTGTCACGCAGCGCCCCAGCAAGAACGGACGCCCATTCTGAGTCTCTGCATCTCTGCTCCTCTCTCGCTCTCTTGCTCTCTGAGTCTCTGCTCCTCTCTCGCTCTCTCGCACCCTGCCCATCAGTCTCTGCGTCTCTGCCCCTCTCTCACTCTCTCGCACCCTGCCCATCTCACTCCCTACTCCATTCCACCCATTTCGACTCCATAAACAATCCTTGTCTCTCTCTTATCATCAGAAAATGTCTCTATAGCGGGCTATAGAAACATTTTCTGATGATAAGACCACCTCCAATCCATTCCTCATACCAGAAAATACCTATAAGGAGCTTTGGAACAAAATCCAAGGTGGTCGATTTTGGCCGGGTCCCCGGGCAGTTTGATTCGATTTGATTCTCTCGCAAATCGCGTCATATGTTCGTTCAAATTTGCCTTTCTGTAGTCGTTCCCGAATGAGAACTCGAATGAATACCTGCCCTGCGATGAAGGATTCTTTTTAAAAAAAGTAAGAAGAAAATTGCTTTTTCTTTTAGCAACTTTGTCTGCACAATCCTGCGATGCCGACCACGCTCCCCAAGCAAAATTAGTACGGAGCCGCGCTAGGAGAGGCGATGATCCTTGGATAGTAAAAGATTATTCTTTTATTCGTGCTTATTCTTTTGGTTTAGTATGGTTTTTTTTCTTGAGTAGTTGTTGTTTCATCGTTTTATTCTTTGAACATACATATATTAATAAAAAAATAGAATGTTATCAATGCACGATGAAAACAAATGCATTCAATTTTTCTTCGCACAAATGTAGGCCGATTTTCCAGAAATTAGAAGAAAAGAAAATTAGGATCCGTTGAACGAGCATTGTAAGTGGTGGTCGATCTCATGAGCTTCTCTCTCCCCCTCCCCAATGAGCCGCCGATTCTCAAACAGCGATGATGCCCTATGCCGTGTCCCTCTTTCGTTCTCTGATTTGCTCACTGCACGAACCTCAAGGTCAGGCTGTCCATAATGTGGTTGCCATTTGAAGAAATACTATCAGGGTGTAAAGTCATAGTTAGATAAAATAAAATCTCTCGTCTATATATTATTAGACGTATGTACAATAAACCTTGTCTGAATATGAGAGCAAAAAGCACAACTTTTTCTTGTTCTTAACCGCTATGGCTCAAGTCTAGTCTTATATGAAGAAAACGTATATGGGAAAGGTATGAGAACAAAAAATGTTCATGTGATATGACCTCAACTCAATTACATACGTACATTTCATCAACTAACAATAAAATAATTTATGTCCAAAAAATTACAACTACTGAAAAGGCTAGCAAGTGAAGGAATCCGGAGCGGCTGAAAAGTGACAGTGAGAGGGATCAAAGCCTCTCATTTCACAAGCTGACCTCCTTCCCAAGCGTCGTCCAAGGGAACCAAAATACAAGTATATCGATTACAATAATTAAAAATGTACAGCATTTTCTTACTGACGACATAACAGACTCAGTGGTCAGGCAGACTCTGGAAGTTCTTCCAACTAACGATTTACCATATTTGTTTATCGGAGGGCTGAGAGTGGGAATAGAATTGCAAGTGGAGAGCGAAGAGACGAGTAATTCAGGGATTGTACTCGATGGGGAGGTTCTTGCGGCGGACCATGCCGTCGCCCTGGAACCACTCGCGGCGGAACTGCTTGGCGGCGCCGTCCGGGGTGTTGGTCCACTCGATGGTGATGCGGTCGTTGTTAGTGTCCTCCTGGAAATCATGATTAAATTAAATTAATTTTCTTTTAGCAAATATATTTTTTGCGATTATTTTGCAGAGTAAGCTTTAATATTGAAAATATTTAAGTTTCTTCTTTTCGACTAAACCATACCTGTCCGTAGGCGAAGGCGTCGCAGGAAACAGCAACGAGGACGGGCTCCTTGGGATCGAGGACGCCGCTGGCCGGGTCGACGCCGAGACGCTTCATGTTCGTGGTCTTGAAGGCCCAGCCGATGCGGCGCGCAGAGGTATTGACTACCTGAAATTAGTAACATCCATGTTTATCCAAAAGGTTTGAAAAGGGCTTGGACATAAGAATGGAGACATCAACCTGGAGAGAATAGTAAACTGAAGAAAACAAACCTTGATGTGGTAGGTGTGCTTGTCGTCGTAGGGCGCGTTGAAGACGACCTTGGCGTTGGGCTGAGTGACGATGTCGCCAGGAGGAACGGACTGAGCCATGTATTGGAGGAGAAGTGAAGAGGAGAGGAGAGCAGCGAAGCACAGTCGACGACTGATGGAAATGAATCTAGAAACCAGCTTTTATACGAATTTATGAGCATGAAATTTTACATTTTCGCAAAAGCGCAGCGATTTAGCTAAATTTATGTTTATTTCTCAAGAACACCGAACAAAGATCAATGTTTCAAAAACACTTCAGTGAAAATCACGAACTCCATGCCGAAATATATTAATTATGAAAGTATTAATGTTATGAACTTATGCATAGTACATTGAACTTTGCAAGGAAAAAATAACTTTCGACCATTTTCCCATTTAATATTTTGCAAATTTTATCTTTGTTCTGCGCTCTTGCGAAAGAAACCAAATTTGATTAATCAATTCGATGCACTTTAGCGGAAATGTAAAATTTCAGCCTGGAAGATGCGTATAAAAGGGGTGTTCCAGAGGCTTTTCCATCAGTCGTCGACTGTGCTTCGCTGCTCTCCTCTCCTTTTCACTTCTCCTCCAAGCCATGGCTCAGTCCGTTCCTCCTGGCGACATCGTCACTCAGCCCAACGCCAAGGTCGTCTTCAACGCGCCCTACGACGACAAGCACACCTACCACATCAAGGTTTGTTTTCTTCATTTCCCATATTTCAATTTTGAATCCACCATTCCCTGTTAGGAAACATTTTAGTAATTGTTTCTAATTTCAGGTGGTCAACACCTCTGCGCGCCGCATCGGCTGGGCCTTCAAGACCACGAACATGAAGCGTCTCGGCGTCGACCCTACCAGCGGCGTCCTCGATCCCAAGGAGCCCGTCCTCGTTGCTGTCTCCTGCGACGCCTTCGCCTACGGGCAGGTGCTCCAGATGGTTTTAATTGTAAACAAATCCGACCACTTCTTTACCACTTACTTTGAAATGTGCACAATTTAAAATATGCATTTACAGGAGGACACGAACAACGACCGCATCACCATCGAGTGGACCAACACCCCGGACGGAGCCGCCAAGCAATTCCGCCGCGAATGGTTCCAGGGTGACGGCATGGTCCGCCGCAAGAACCTCCCCATCGAGTACAACCCCTGAAGCTTCCCTCTCCGATCTCAAACACTCTTCTATCTTTCGCTGCCCTCTCCTGCAATCTTCAAATAAAATCGTAAAAAGTTATGACTCGGTGCAATAAATATCATTATTATTTGTATATTTACATATATTATGCTTCCATGCATATTGCTATGAAAAATACATGATCTTATCACATGCTGTGAATATAAAATGAACAGAAAGATCACTGATGTCAGTGTTAGCTTCTCGTATTATAATGCTCTTACTTTTCAATGCCAGCGAGTTCACATATAAAAATGTTAGCAAACCGCACACACACAAAAAAAATTGTTTGAAACAGCAATTGTTTCGGCGTTAAACTGAAATAATATTGTTTGATATGTATATCAAACAATGAAAAAAAATTGTTTGATATATCAAACAATATTGTTTGAGTTAAAACGCCGAAACAATTGTTGTTTCATCAATTTTGTTTATGTGCGACGGATATTATAATTGCAGCGAACACGCTACAATTTTATATTTTGCGAAAGAGAATCTGCAGTTGGCAGAGAAGTGTATTCTCTGCCGATGAAACGTATTTGGAAGCAAATTTTGTCATTTTCTCTAAACTAAACAGAGAAAAATTGCGAATTCTTAGCACTACTTTTGATTTCTCTACTTCTTTTTCGATCTCGAAAGGAAGCCCAGTAGACGGCGTTAACATATACAGTACCGCTCAGCGGCCAGGGGTCAATGCTTTAGCGGCTATAGCGGATGCGTGCCAAAGAGGCCGACTGAAATTAAGCCTTATAAATGCTTTGTTTTCAGAATTCATTATTATTTTCATGTTCAGGGTAATTTTCTGCATCAAATATGCTCAAAAACTTTACAAAATAATGCATATTCGCCGATATAGAAAGTCTTGTAAAATTATTTCATTGACTCGAGTGCACATTCATGCACTACGAAGTAAGCTGCTCCTGCTCCAATAGTTTTACAAAACTTTCTATATCGGCGAATATGCATTATTTTGTAAAGTTTTTGTGCTTATTCTATGCAGAAAATTACCCTGAAAACGAAAATAATAATGACTTCTGAAAAGAAAGCATTTATAGGGCTTAATTTTTATCGGCCTCTTTGGTACCGCGGCCGCTATAGCCGCTATAGCATTGACCCCTGGCCGCTGAGCGGTACTGTAGTTTATCATGTGTACAAAAAATATTTTCAAAAAAAAAATTTTTTTATCGCATAATGATTGCAGACAGTTCATGTATGCAGCATGCAGAATGTTAGTCATGTGTTTGCTGCTTACAACCATTTCTTCCACGACAATGCCATCCATATGGCTGCCCTCCTAAGGCCACATCAGGAATTATGACACTCTTTCGAAGAACAAACATGAAGCGTCACACTCATTCGTGTGCGAGATGCTTCTACACGTCTCCATCTCTTATTCCTTTCTCTTCCTGTCCCTCGTTCTCTGTATACTCTCTCACTGACTCTCTCTCTCACTCTCTCTCTCTCTCTCTTCACACCCTCCTTCTCTCTCTCTCTCCTTGAATCCCATTCTATTCTCCTTTATGTTTCACTACTATATATGAACATGAATACAAATGTTTGACGGCACTCAGACGGAACAATCACGTCGGCGTTGCACAAGGCTTTCTCATGCTTCGATGTCTCACAGCATTCCTTCTCTCTCAATCTCTCTCTATATCTCTCTATCTATATCTCTCTCTCTCGCTTTCTCTCTCTCTATCACTATCTCTCTCTTTCTATGGTTTCTCCCTCTCCCTCTCCCTCCCGCTCTCATCTCTCTCATACCTCTCCCACTTTCTCTCCATCTCTCTCTCTCTCTCTCTCTCTCTCTCTCTCTTTTGATAGGAGTGATCTCTGCAATAGATTTCTCTGAGACTTCCCTTTTTGTTCCTCCCTCCCCCTTCGGAATGACTCCGCCGTTCTTCCCGTGAAAGACAGATAGATACCATCTTTGTATTTCTTTGCATGTCTCTCTCTCTCTCTTTCCCACTTTCTCTCTCTCTCTTTCTTTCGTCACTCTCGCTCTTCTTTCCGTTTCAGTTTCTTTCTCGCCCTCAAAGCATCTGTAACTATTCACTGTCTTCGTTTTCTTTCTAAGTTGTTCTCCTACAATCGTGCTCTCCTACCCTCATGTCTCTCTCTCTCTCTCTCTCTCTTCTCTCTCTCTCTCTGTCGCTCTCTCTTTTCTTTCATTGTCAACTATTTCCACTGATCACTCTCTACGGCAGCCTCTTCCTGTCGCATCATCAATTTATCATTCTTCTCCATCAGAAGCCGTTTCCATCAATGTTCCCATAAGCACATTCGCCATATACATATTTAACATTCCTTTGCATGGCTCTCTCTCTCTCTCTCTCTCTCTCTCTCTCTCTCTCTCTCTCTTTCTGTCCCTCTCTGTTTCCGCCATCTTTTTTGTGCCTATTTTGTATTGTATTTATTTTGACAACAGAATAACAAAGCCAATTGCCTTACATTCCGGGAAAATAATCTTTTTTTACCCATTTTCCTATAGTGATTCGAGAATTCTCTCGATGAACGCCTTAATTCCCTTCGCGTATTTTTCTGTCATTCCTCCAAATTCCAAGCGAAAACCCTCCACGATCTTCTCGTGCTCTGCCCACCACCGAGAATAGTTGCTAATGTGCATGAGTGTTTTCTGCTGCCATCGAATTGCTGTCGCCAAATCAAGGATGCTCTGAGCCTCGCCTCGTTACTTTGTAGGAGTTCGACAAGTCCCTTTCTCTGCTTCTCTCTCTCAATCTCCCTTCTTTGTCTGCTCTTTCTCTCAGTCTCTTTATGTCTCTGTTTCTTTCCCTCTTTCTCACTTTCTCTACTTCTCTCTCTCCTTCTCTCTCTCTATCTTTCTCTACCTCTCTCTCTCGTGTCAGTTCCGCTGTTCCTCTTTTCTCTCACGCTCCAAGTGTATCACCCAACCGTTCTAGTCAACCGTGCCCATTTGCAAATCGACTTCCTTCGGTTCGGCCGCCGCTCTCATTCCTTGTCATTTATCTCATGTCGACAATCTATGCACTTCAGTCTCGCTTTCTCTCGCTCGCTCTCTCTCCCTTTCTCTTTCTCGCTCTCCTGCGTCATTTCTCTCGCTTTGGCACTTCATGTTCTTTACTCTTTTATGATCTTCTCGTCTTTCTCTCTCTCTCACACTCTCTCTTCTTCTTCTTCTTTCCTGTTCACCTTTTCTCCGTTTGTCTTTCTCTCTCTCACTTATCTCTCTCTCTCTCTCTCTCCCTCTCTTCATCTCTCTCCCGATCTCAGAGCGCACCGATTTCTGATTAGGTCTCACAATCAGATTATGCCTTTTCATGCCGGAACCGTCTTACCTGTGACTGTTTAGATCTCTCTTACAATTAGTTGTGGTGATAATCAGAGTTGAAGAGAGAGGGGAAAGAGAAGAGAGAGAGAGAGAGAGAGAGAGAGAGAGAGAGAGAAGAAAGCATTGAGAGAAAGAGATAGAAATGAAGAAAAGTGAAGAAAACTGTGAGGAGAAAAAAAGTTAAGAGAATAGAAATAAAAGGAGAGAGACTAAGAAAGAAAGAAAAGAAAGAACAGAGAGTGACATTTTAACAGAAAATGTGGGAGACCGTGGTGAAAGGTGCACCTAACTAAGTAAAATTTGATTGTGGGCCATTGATTATCAAGAACTTCTTCTGCGAACTTTCAAAAATTCCGCCCTATCATTTCCCTTTAGCGAACCAACCACCGAAGGAACTGTGACTCAGCAATCCGTTCACTTGATCTCCGGGTGCTCGGTCGTTTCCATTTGGCTCTCTCTCTCTCTCTCCCTCTCTCTCGCACTCTTACTTTTCTTGCTCTCTCCTCCTTCTCTCTCTCTCTCCAAGTTTCATTTGTTTTGTTACTTGTAACTACGCGTTTTCATTTTCATTAATCTAACATATGTATTCATTACGTGACAAATTCCGCTGCTAAAACATTCTCTCAAATTTCGTCGCAAATTACGTGCTGTTTTCCAGTATAGTTCCTCATTCTCTTCCTATATATTTCATAAATATGTTCTTGACCTAAAATTAGAAATCTAATTTTATTCATTAACCAATTGATTGTTTTAACCGTAAGATCTGCGGTATTAACTATTTAAGTATCAATAACTACCAAACTGAATGACAACGTATTGTTTAAGCCCGAACGACCCCCTCGCCTTCTTTCCCCACAACACACTTTCTACACACTTCGTACACTACGACGACATGACCGTCGGCTACAATCTAATCGTCTCCACTTCCGGGCCATGGTCTCTGGTCAAGCTATTGCTAAAGTTGGTTTTTTTGTTGTTGTTGATGGTTGTAAGCTACATAAAAACATTGACGAATCCTCAAGAAAACCTCGCTTTGTCAAAGTTCTCTTCCTAATAAGGGCTATTCAAAATACATCTGCATATATTCCATAATTGCAAGAATGATTACGAAATGAAGCGTTTTCAGAATTACAGTTTTAAGCAATTTATTATCGCATATGTCATGCATATTGCTGATTGTGAGTCCCTTTTTGTCCTGGCAAGCGGGTGCTTCGAAAACGCTCTGAAAATGAAAGAGCATGTACGGGCTGAGAATTAATGGCATTCGACACGACTGAGTTGGAGATGTTATCTCCATGTTAGAGAGAGTCCGACGAAGTGGAGGCTCGATCAAGGGACAAGAGGCCAAAGTTGTAAGACGAATTGTTCAAGTGGAGGTACTTCCGCATCTGTGAAGACAGAAGTGCCTTGTTCACTGGGTTCATACGTATGTCCCAAAAGGAAAAAAGCATTTACAGCTGACAATGACCGCCTTCTTATTTCTGCAAGGCAACATCGAAAAAATTACTGAATCTCCTTGAAATTTTGATAAATTTTGAATGATAAAACCAGAAAATACACGGCAGAATAATTTTTCCTATTGATCCATATGAAAAAACGATATCGATTTATTGATAGGTAAAAAAAATCTATTTTAAAGATGGCGCGGCAGCATCTGGAAGGCCGTCTGGGCAGAGCTGTCCGTATGGCTCGTGCTCTTCTTCGTCATATCGAGCGTATATCGATATGCTCTTACATCCGAGCAGCAAACGTTAGAGAGAGAGAGAGAGAGAGAGAGAGAGAGAGTAAGTGAGAGAAAAAGCAAGAGATAGAGTAAGAGAGACGAACAGAGAAGAGAGAAAGAACTAGAGAAAAAGAGAGATGGTAGACAGTAAGAGAAGCGAGGAAACGAGAGCACAAGTGAAAAAAGATAGTTCTGAAAGAAAAGAATGTGAGCAAGTTTGCGTTATGAGAAGAAGTTGTGAGAAGATGTGCCTTTGGCAAATTTACGTCTCAACATGGCAAACAAAGCTGTAGAAGCAAAAAAAGGAAGTTACCAAAAGATCAAAAGCACTAGGCAGTGTTACCTCGCAATACTGATCTCTGACATCTTCTTATGGTTGGCAAAATCGGAAACGACTACAGAAACAGTTTTCCAAGAGAAAAAAAAACAGGCTGCAAAAATTTGTAAAAAAAATTTATTTTAATAATTAATTAAGCTTGTTTAATCTTATTCTCCTCAGCAACTTCGACAAGTTGTCCAAGTATGTCGAGACGAAGATGGAGTACATTCCACTCAACTTCATGCTCGGCTTCTTCGTCACGGAAGTCGTCCGGAGATGGGGCATCATCTTCACGAACATTGGCATTCTTGACAAGTTGGATCGACATTGTTTCGAGCTTCTTCTAATCTTCAAATTACATATTTTTACTGCTATTTTCATAAACGTCTTCTGCCCCATTTTTATGTATATTCTTCAAGAAAAGTCGCGTTTGTTCACTGAAATTATTTTTTCCTTCCATAAAATCGCGACCACAAAATGAGTGTAGTGCGATGTTTAGAATTTATCTCTAGAATATCCAATCGGTTCCACTTTTATTTCACGATGGTGAAAACGCAGCTGAATTGCATGGGCATTTCATTGCTGAGTTGGTGATATTTATCTTCTCCGACTGAACCTCTTCCCAGTCAATCTTAATTTTTCCCTGTTCACCTGAGTTCCATGCCAAACTATTAATGATATTTATTATTTATTTAATTGCAAAATTTTTTTTTAAATAATAAGATATGACTATTTGAGCGTATCGCTGATGGCCTCTGCACACATTGAAGGGAGCAGTGAAGAGGCGCGAATGATGCGGCGCAGCATTGTTAGGTACATATGCCTCTTTCTTTTCTTCCTGGCAATGACGGGAATTTCAAAAGACATTTCTCTCTCTCCCACTCCCTCGTGTCTTACCTTTCCTAGCTCTCTCTCTCTCTCTCTCTCTCTCTCTCTCTCTCCCACACACCTTCATCTCAATCCTCTCTCTCTCTCTAGATACTGCGCTCTCTCGCAGTGCCTCGTCTTCCGTGACATTTCCATGCAAGTGCGCAAACGATTCCCGACCCTAGACACCGTCGTTCTCGGGCGTCAGTTTAACCATTAATTCATTTATTTTCCAAATAAATCAAAAAGTAACGAAACACTTAATTTCAGCTGTAATTGAAAAGCAAATAATCATTTTGGGGATACGGTAGCCTTGCCCTTTCGCGTCAGGATTCATGCTGCCTCATGAGAAAGAGCGCTTCGAGTCGGTCCAGAACGGCTTCGCCAAGTACTGGATGCCCTTCCACTGGGCGATGTGCATTGCGAATGACGCGAGGAGGAAGGGATATTGTGACTCGGATATTCGAGTGACAGCACTCATTGATGTGAGTGAGAGAGAGAGAAAACGAGAGAGTGAAAGAGGATATGAGAGGGCTAGGGAAGGAGAGAGAGCGTAAGAGAGAGAGAGAGAGAGAGAAAAAGAAAGAGAAAGAGAGGATGAGCGAGAGAAATAAAGAGAGAACTGATTGTGAGCAGACAGATCGAAAGAAAGGAGAAGGTGAAAAGGTGAAAGGTGAAATGCGAGGCTATTTCAAGATATGGAATGATATCTGTATTTTTTTTATATCTTGACACAATGCCAGACCTCCACAAGTTGATCAAGACCTTGTTTTAGGAGATCAAGAACTTCAGGACACAGATGGCCACCCTCTGCAACTACGATTGGGTGCCTCTCCCGATTATGTACCCGCAGCTCGTGTTTCTCGCCGTTCATGTGTCAGTTTTTTAATAGACAGTGTTTTTTGTTCGCACTTTTCCTAAGTAGGAATCCTCAGTAGTATCTTTGTTAAAAGCTATAGTAAGGGTAAACAGTAAGCTATTTTTCTTTTCAGATATTTTGCTCTCTGTCTCGTCTGTCGACAGTTCAGTGTCCATTCCTCGGAACACGTTTGACTGCTTTACTACTTTGCCCTGTTCTTAATAATAACAAAAAAATATTAGACAATGATAATATCACTCTTAATTCCAAAAGAGCGCAAAGCATCCTTATCAAACACCTTGATTATGATACATCAATTCAATTGAGTTTTTACTGAATCATCCGAAATAACGCAAATATACCCATACAATATAATTTAAAATGTTCAAACGCAATTGAATTAAATAACTCTAATTACTAATATGATTTTTTTTTATTTCATATTTTCAATTCCAGTTTGACATCTACTTTCCCGTCATGTCGACCCTTCAGTTCATTTTCTACATCGGATGGCTCAAAGTGAATGGTTCTTTTTAAGTAAAATACACTAATCCATCATTAATTAGAATATTTTCTAATTATAAACAAGTACATATAACAAAAATATATAACATGAATAAATTTAAAAGAAATAAAAAATAATGTAACTTTTGGGTCGCCGAAGCGTTGCTCAATCCGATGGGAGAGGACGACGACGACTTTGAGTGCAACTGGTTGCTCGATCGAAATCTCAGAGTATTTTGTATTTTAATTTATTACTTGCATTATTTTCTTGTAACATTAGTTTAATAAGTTGCATTATTGCTATTCATAATCGATAAATTTGCCGATCAATTTGTTTTAATTATAGATCATCTTGCAGGCTTTATATAAAAAAAGAATAATTAGCACAGGAATCAGTGAATTCAATAATAAGTAAGAGATAAAAGCCAAGGCAAAACAACTTTTTTGCCCAGATTGGTCTGACTATCGCTGACGAAGGATATCGAAGCACGCCCGAAGTTATGAAGGTTGCTCTTCTTTTTTTCGTTTTCGTTTTATTTTTATTTTTGATTGTCATTATTGAGCTAAAGAAAAATTGAAAAAAACATCTATTAATTAGATGAAGGTCAATTGATAAAAATTAATCGTAAGAAAACAAACATGAAAAAAAACTCAGGATGAATTCTGGAACACGGACGCGCAGCCTCTGTACTCGACCGCATCGCGCCCAGTGCACCCTCTCATCGGCTCGACCGCCTGTATCGAGTCAGCATTTTTATCGATTTACTGAACAAAAATTAATGTAATTATAAACAATTTCATCGAGAATATACATGCAGATTATGAAGATTAATACTCATCGAAAAAGTATGTTTAAAAAATAAGTAAAACAAGCAACTTGCAGACTTCCTTCCGGTGTGAAGCAAGTGGAAATGGTTCCGTTGGGCGACGGCGACGAAGTCTTCGAGGACGGCCAGCGAAGTCCGCCCGTGTCCCGTAAGCCGTCTCGCGCGCCCACAGAGCGACGTGTCTCGATTGTGCCATCGACCAGGTAGGAGGAGCCTGTTTTGTTTCATTTTATCTTGACCATTACTTCCAAGTTTATTTATTAAAAAATAATGTATATATAAATATTTAAGACAGTGGGTTTTTGAACGAAATTAATTTTTTTTTACAAAAATAAAACTAAATTCAGGGGCGCCAGTCGCAACCCGAGCTCCGATTCGAACGTCATGCGCAATCTGCGACGGCGAGTGTCCAAGTAATAAGTTTTAGTTTTCTTCTCGTTCTAAAAAAAATTCTTCTGCTTTTTCATATTTCTCAATATCTCGATAATTATTTTTTTAACTTTTTTAAATTTCCTGTTATAGATTCGCGTCAAAGCCGTCATCAGCATCTATCGCAGAGATGAACGTCGAGAAGGCGGCGTACCATAATGGCGTATGCGGTAAGAAACCTGAGCCTGTTATTATTCATAGCGTAGTGGTAAACCTGTGATGATGAGATCCAGTGTACCGGGTTCGATTCCGATGTGGTGCCGGAGTTTTACAGACACTGTCGCGGTGGATCTCGCTACGCCCACAGCGATTGGTGGCGTCGGCCGATTTGATTACAACGACAGCTTCGCGACGGCGCCGGACGTGAGTCCCTTCGCGCTCTCTGCGCCCGGCTGGATCAGCCAGCACGACAAGAGGGTTGGTTGGGCAAAGCAAAGAAAGTGTGGCTCATTAAAAAATTACTATTATGTCAGATTTAACAAATGTCACCGGCCTTACAAATATAATTAGCATTATCATTCGCGCGTGCTTTTTCACGCAACGGTTTTGTGCGCAATGGCACGCGCGAAAATGAGAGTGCCTGCTCCCAGTGTGAACACGGCAATTCGAACATGCATTATTATTTTTACGGTGATCGTCCTCCTTTAAGGGAGCACAAGACTCAACTGTGTTTTATCTGAATGTTCTCGAACTTTTTGGTGATTTCTCATGGTCAGAAAAAGATGATGCTCGGTCCTTTTAAAAAAAATGTGAAAGGGCTCACATTAAAAATTGTGATCTAGATCTCAGGGAGCTACAAACACAATTTCCATCATTAAGGCGTAGGGGAAAAACTAGTCTGAAAGTGCCTTTTTTCGTGAGAGAAAAAGATAGAGAGAGGGAGAGGGCGAGAGAGAGAGTTCAAAGTTCAAAGTGATCTCTCTGCAGCCATCGATCTCCTCCGTGGCCTCTGACGAGCACCCTCCCCACGCGCACCCCTCGCACCACCCGAAGCGGCAGGGCAGCGTCGATGACATTCCAATCGCATTCGTCGCCAAGCCGCACGTCGAGCAGCCGCATCAGGTTATCTGTTTTTCTTTAGCACTCTCTTTCTTTAACTCTCTCTCATGCTATTTTGCTCTCTATGTCTCTCTCTCTCTCTCATTCCAGGTCGTCTCTGACACCATCAGCGAGACTGCCGAGACAAACGACTCTGACGAGACGAACGAGCCAGAGCAGCATAAGGAAAAGTTCTGAGAAATGGAACTTTTACAGCTGAAGAGCGTCCTTAAGCAAAGTTAAGCTTAAGGGTATGCTTAAGGTTAAGTGAACGAGCTTAACTTGAGCATACGAACTGGTTAAAAAATATATACTCTTAATAACCCTTGTCGAAGAAATGTTTACAAAATGACCCACTTGCCTTTTTGAATTCGTTGTGCCTTACATTTTCTTCTGCTGCATTTCCAATATGCCGGTGTTGCCTTCTCTCCATTTCTCTCTCGCGCTCTCTCTCTCTCTCTCTCCCTCTCTCTCTATCTGACGAGCATTGCCTTGAAATTTACGTTTTATTCGTGCAAAATAACGAAGGAGCAATTTTCTTTTATCTCTCAAGTTATACCTGTTAATTATTCACTTCGTTTGAAATCGCCGATGCTCGCTGGCTTTATTTCTCGACTATTTCAACGAATGTAGGCGCACTCTTTTTGATTGTAAAGGACAACATTACCACTTCGCCTCGGTAAGAAAGACTAATTGAACAAAGTTAAAACTTCCTGACTTCTATAGTTCAAATATTTGCAAACTGTGATAATTAATTCTGCCCTTTTTTATGCAATCCTTCTCTCATTATACATACGTTCCATTTCATATTCGTCATAGTTTTTTGAAGCGTACAAGGAAGAAGTTTATGCCATGACGAGTTCTTTTCCACTAAAAAAATCATAGAAATAGCTCCCGAAAAGTTATGTACATACTTAGGTATAGCTAAATGGTCCCGTAAATAAGTAAACAGACACTTCCTGCAAGCGGCATCCAAAACTGCGTGTTCCATATAAAATAAGCGTTTAAGAGTCAAAGAGATAATAGCAACTTGTTCGCCAAATTATTACTGGTACACGAAAAAAAGCATATCCAAGAAAAACAACTGTATGCACACTTCAGATATGCATGAGATTCGAGAGCAATATGTAGCAACAAAGTGAAAAAACGATGACATTAAAGACCAATGCTCTTTTTTTGTCAAACTTTTTTGTTGGTTCGCTGCCAACTTACAGTAATCATCGATAAATCGCTTTGGGACGAAAAGGGCTCTTCTCTTTCCGATTAGAAGAGCACCGCAGCGAGAGGAGCGAGCATCAACAGAGTGCCGCCGAGGGAGCCTGCACCATTGCAGAGATCACCTGCGCAGCAGCATGCACGGTTGTCGCCTGGACCGGTGCAGCCTTGCTCCTGGAGAGGAGAGAGAGAAGGAGAGAGAGAGAAGAGAAGAGAGAGATACAGAGAAAGAGCGAAAACGAGTGAGTAAGAGAGCGAGGACGAGAGAGAAAAGTAGAGAAAGAGAATAGGAGAGTAAAAAATTACAAAAAAAAATGAGACCATTAAGATAACGAAATAGAAGAAAAGAATAGAAAGAAGTGGCTAACAAAGCAAGTGCCGACGTTGCCGCACGCGCGCGTCTCCGTGTACGAGCGGTCGCCGCGAGTGTCGCGTTCGATGTAACTCTTGAAGCAGTACTGGGCAGATGGGCAGTCCACTGAAGGACTCGTTCTTTCTTTCTTACTCTCTTGCTCTCTCTCTCTCTATTGAAGCAGTAGTTCGAAGAAGTGCATTCCACTGGAGACAATTTATTCATTTATTTGTTTATTTATCGACGTACATACATCGATTACGATGTGAGAACTGGGCGAAGGGGCAGTACACTGGAGAAGAAGCACTTCCTTTTGCTCTCTTTTTAACTTGTCAAACGGGTTGTCCCTTTCTTCCCTTTCTCTCCATTTACATACGTGCAATAATCTCCACTTTTTGTTCTGTAATTCATTTTAGAAAGGAGAAAAAAATATAAATTGCGAGCAAGACTTTGCGTAAAATTTCATAAATTAGGACGGAGAGAAGGAGAGAGCGAGCAGCAGAAGTACGAGAGAAAGAAGAGAGAGAGAGAGAGAGAGAGAGAGAGAGAGAGAGATAGCCAGACACAAGAAGAACAAGGAAGAATCGTGTGCGCGTGGTCATGAGCGCTTGATTGGCTTTTCGTGTGTTTGCATTCGAGAAACGAGATCGAGCTGGCCAAGGAGGAGGGGAAGAAAAGGAAGAATCAAAGAAGAAGAAGAAGAAGAAGAAGAAGAAGAAGAAGAAGAAGAAGAAGAAGAAGAAGAAGAAGAAGCTGCCAGAAATCAATGATCTTTTTCCGAGGGCGAAGAAGATCTCTTCCGCCAGCTGACTTTTCTTTTACCCACAAGTGCCTATAGCGTTGTTTCTTGCTCATACAAATTCGCAGGCTGCTTTTAAGAACAAGATTAAAAAAAAAAGTCCGCAAGGATCCATGGACTCTGCAGAAAATGCTACACTCGAAAATAAGGCTAAAGATGAGAATGCTATGCTAATCAAGTAATGATATGGATAAGGAGGAAAAAGAATAAGAATAATGAATGATAGTGATGAGGAATCTAAAGCTGAAAAAAGAGAGACTCGTACCGACGACCATCTGGCTGCTCGGCCCGGGCACCGTAACTTGCGAGGAGTAGCAGCGAACTGCTTCGGCTGCGTGTTGGCAGAGAGCCAAGAGAAGGACGACGACTAATAGCAGCATTTCATTTCGTGCCATCGCAGATGTTCCTTAAATCAAACTTGTGAGTATTTTTGGTATATAAATTCCCATAAAATCTATTCCTTTCAATCGACTGTACTTGCCATTTACTACGAATTTACATCTATGTTTAGATACGAAATCGTTGAAATGTTACAGGTGACAATTATAGGTGGCACTGGTGGTTGAAACAGAAAATACACTATCTGTTGGATACTAACGAAAACGAATAGTGATCAAACTACATATATACTTTACAACAATTATCATGAATAGTGATCAAACTACTGCGTGTCTCGTTGTGAACACTATGAGAAGATTCGTGTGCTACAGCCACAGGGGCAGGGCGCACGTCAAGTGGAGAGGGCGATGAAGAGAGATTCAGAGAAAAGAGAGAGAGAGAGAAGTGAGAGGGAGGAGGAAGATGAGAGAGAGATAGAAATTGAGAGAGAGATAGAAATAGAGAGAGAGAGAGAGAGAGAGAGAGAGAGAGAGGAATAGAGAGCAAGAGTCTACGGAAGATGGGAAGCGTGGCAGAGAGGACGAAATGCCGAAGAGCAGAGATGCAGAGCATACAAGAGGTGCGAATAAAGGGATAAGCCAGAGTTAAGATTGGTAGAGAGAGAGAACGAGAGATGGAGGAAGAGATAGAGAGAGCGAGAGAGCGATAGAGGGAGAGAGAGAGAAATGCTTCAACTAGTATAAGTCACTGTGATTACAGAGCAACGGCCAGGAAAGAAAGGTGCTTGAAAAAGCAGAGAGTACAGGCGTATTGCACAGAGTTCGAGTGGGATTATGGGAGTAGTGAGACTGGGATAGGCAGGAAAAGAGTTGAAGAGAGAAAGAGGGAGAGAGAGGGTGAAATAGAAAGAAAGAAAGAGAGGAAGAGGAGAGATAGAGAAATGGAGAGAAAGAATGAGAGGGGAGAGAGATAGAGAAAAAGGGAGAGAAAGAGGGAGAGAGAGAGAAGGAGATGGATTGCTGTAGCGTCATCGCGTCCCAAGGTAAAACCTGTACATATTATGTATGATGTATGATGTACGTCGTTGCAGAAGTCCAGGTAAAGGAGAAATGATAGTGAGAGAGCAAGAGAGAAAGAAGAAAGAGTGAGCGAGAGATCAGGCGAGAATGAAAGAGACAGAGACAGAACGAGGAGAAGAATGAAGATACTACATTCCAGCTGCATAAATATAACAGTGTCCATTCCTAAAGTATGCATCATCCTGAAGATTTCTATTACTGAGGGTTAAGAAAGGAAGCAATGGCATGGACGAAGAGGAGGTCACAGTCTCATCTCAAACAGTCTCATCTCTCAAAGAGACTCATCTCAAAGAGACTCATCTCTCAAAGAGACTCACATCAAAGAGATCTCTCAAAGAGACTCACATCAATCTCTCAAAGATGTGCCCTCCAATCGAGAGGCTCCGCCCACTTCTGATTCAAGAGCAGGCCCTCCCACTCTATTTATATCTCCCACATCTTCAGATCAGTTTTGCAAGTTGAAGGACAGTCAGCGCAAATAAACAATTCAACCAATCGGCAGACAAAAAAGCAGGAAAGAACAATGGAATAGCGTGATACTGTGAATGCTTGTTAGGAAAACAGTAGTTTGCTGGCATTTCTATTACTGGGTATATTTGGTTGTTGGAGGCTGCGAAAGACGCGAAGACCAGTTTCAGGCCCAATTGTTTAACACGTGCATTCCACTTGATTCTTTCGAAATATCCGAAACATTCTTGGCGTGAATACAACGACGATAACAACAAACAGATACTGTACAACACAATCTTGGAGAGTGGAGAGACAGATTTAGAGGGCCTTGGGAAAGCGAGCGATAAAGACTAGAAGAGAGAGCGAGAGAGGCAGAGAAAGAAGAGTGATCTGGCAAGAGTGAAGCAGAGATAGAGAGCAAGAGTTTTACCAGACTCTCGAGCGGTGACGGATGTTGTTTGTTTGACGACTTCCACACTGCCTTTGCGAGGCCGAGTAGAGAGAGAGAGTCAGAGAGAGAGAGAGTCAGAGAGAGAGAGAGAGAGAGAGAGAGAGAGAGAGAGAGTCGGAGAGGCGGCCGCCACTTCGAAGGGGCTCACTTGGAGCTGCTTGTTGGTACAGCAGCAAATACTACAAGAAGGTGCGAGGGGAGATCAGACGGAAAGCCAAAGAATGCGACAACTGTAAGGCTGGAAATTCTAGCACAAAGTAGTCATAAACAGCTGTGACATCAATAGAGCCGGAATTGCCAAGATTAAAAAAGAGCAATGTTCAGGTAAGTGAAAAGAGGAGTAGCAGTGCCAATAAATCCAAAGGAAATAGGTATTTTTTCGACAATTAAAGAGAAGAATACACTTGGCAACAAGCAGAATCCGAAGTTTAGTGAAAAGAAACAAGTTTCTTTGGCAACGGCTGCAACTAAGATTCGAATGGGAATTGAATATGACGATGATTGGTTGGAGAAGAAGTAAGCTCACTTTTTGATGCAATTTCCCACGTTGAACGGAGAGCGATCGCTGAAAAATTTGTGAGATTTAAAATTGAAGTCGCCACCCTCCGCACTCTCATTCGCTTTTGTCTTTTTCACTCATTGTCAGCGGGTTCATTTATTCATCAGTAATGACTGATTTCATTCACACTTGCACATTTATTACTTGTCATGAAAGCTCTTCGATATCCATTACGAGGTTACCGATGCCGTCTGGGGATTCTTAGTCTTCCAGCGAGCGAGTCTATGATTGGTTAGTTCCTTGAATCGCACACATCATATTGGATTGCACACTAGTTTGACAAGCCACACATTTAAACAACTTTTTCTCGTCAACGAGTGTACAATTTTTTTTATTGTTAGCGCTGCACAAGTGTTATTCACAAAATAAAGAAGTCACTTTTTAATATCCACTCTTGACACTTTTTTCGCAACCTTCACAAATGTACTGTGCTTAAGACTGTATGTGCAAAGTAATTTTAATGCGAATGGCGAAAGAAGGAAGATGGAGACAGATAAATTATATGAAGCTCTTAGATGGACTGCCGGTGAACGAGGATGCAATAAAGTCCAGACATCTGTCGCTTGCAAAATACCGTATTTTCTCTATTAGAACCCCCCCCCCTCCTCTAAAAGTACCCTGCTCTCGCAAGGGTATCGAAAAATAGAACCCCTCCCTCTAATAGAACCCCCCTCTCGCAGAGGTATTGAAAAATAGTACCCCGGGGCACTAATAGAGAAAATACGGTAGATCAATTTTTAATATACATAGGAGTTGGCGTCTTTATCGTGGGTCTCTTTATTTCTTGCACTTCTTGTCATATATATAATATTAAAGGTTGAAGGGGGAAAGTGTTCCCCGATTATATGCTGGTAGTAGTAGTAGTTGTCGTAGTCGTCGTGCTGGTGGAAGGCGGGACTGTGGTTGTCGTGCTGGTGGAAGGCGGAGTCGTCGTCGTTGTGCTTGTGGAAGGCGGAGTTGTGGTTGTAGTACTGGTTGATGTCGGAGTTGTGGTTGTAGTGCTGGTAGATGGCGGAGTTGTGGTTGTGGTACTGGTGGATGTCGGAGTTGTGGTTGTAGTGCTGGTGGATGGCGGAGTTGTAGTTGTAGTGCTGGTGGATGTCGGAGTTGTGGTTGTAGTGCTGGTGGATGGCGGAGTTGTGGTTGTAGTGCTGGTAGATGGCGGAGTTGTCGTCGTAGTACTGGTCGTAGAAGTGCTGGTGGATGTCGGAGTTGTGGTTGTTGTGCTGGTGGATGGCGGAGTTGTGGTTGTAGTACTAGTTGATGTCGGAGTTGTGGTTGTAGTGCTGGTAGATGGCGGAGTTGTCGTCGTAGTACTGGTCGTAGAAGTGCTGGTGGATGTCGGAGTTGTGGTTGTTGTGCTGGTGGATGTCGGAGTTGTAGTTGTTGTGCTGGTGGATGGCGGAGTTGTGGTTGTAGTACTGGTGGATGTCGGAGTTGTGGTTGTAGTGCTGGTGGATGGCGGAGTTGTAGTTGTGGTACTGGTGGATGTCGGTGTTGTGGTTGTAGTACTCGTGGATGTCGGAGTTGTGGTCGTAGTACTGGTTGATGGCGGCGTTGTAGTCGTAGTACTGGTCGTAGTAGTGCTGCTGGACGGTGGAGTTGTGGTTGTAGTACTTGTGGATGTAGGAGTTGTGGTTGTCGTGCTTGTAGAAGGAGCGGTTGTCGTGGTCGTCGTGCTGCTGGTAGTGCTGGTCGTTGTGGTTGTCGAGATCTAGGGAAAAGTAGTTGAATTACACCTTTCACGATTTGGTTGTCAAACGTATCATATACACGTTCAATTGGAGTCGACTAGAGTCTGTGTGATACCGGCGCTGTTGTAGTGGTAACGACAACGGCACATGTGACACTTGGGTTGACGTATGAGGCGCCACTGTTCGTCTTCCACGTATTCGGCACAGTGCTGCAGAACGGCGTCGACGTCAGTTGCGTCCAGGTTCTTGACGTTTCGTCAACGAGCTAAAAATTATTGATTCGCTCTTATATAACCACAAAGTAAATTGTATTTTAGATACAAAAGCGACATTGCTATTGGCTCTCAGCTCTCCTTTGTCCTCTCGATCTAAGAGGATTGAGAACTTAAGCATTTTTTAACATGGAATATGAAGGCTGTCTACTAATTGTTTCCGAGCAGCTTCGCAATATTAGAACTACATAATTCGCAAAAAGTTGGGACAAAAAGTGTGCTTACAACGACTACGAGAACTACACTACCAGCATTTAATCGAGCTACTCATCTATCCATGTTTAATTATGTCCGAAAACGCGAACCATGAGCATTGCGCCTGCTGGGCACGTGAGATAGATGCAGTCAGTGGAAGTCTTTCCGGTGCTGCTTGGCGAACACTGGTAGCCGCTTGCGCAAAACGAGCTCGTGCTCCATTGACAGTTGTCGCAGCCTGCGATGGACACGGCCATATTGATTGAAAAGCAGCCATTGACTGATTGGCGGAACCGAAAGATGTAAACTAACGCGGAAGATCCTTGCAGTTGACGGCGGTCGCGCGCACTGTAGTCACGCCGTTCGACTTGTACACGCCACCCGAGCAGGTCAGATTGTCCGCTTGCAGCCAGGAGAGGCCCATCTTGTACTGCAATAAGGAATGATCACGTTTATTGCATCACCGTTGATGATTATGAGAATTGCTTTTAATCGATGAATATCACCGGCTTACCACAAACTGTTCAAATGGCTGCATGCAGTCGACGGCACAATTGTTTTCCTGCAGCTTTGCCGGATTGCAAGTGCTGCCCGTCTGAAAGTGGAGAGTAGTTTCAGGAAAAAAGTGAGTTGGGTGAATCACATCAGGATTCAGTAGGCGATTGCATCACGGTAGTCGAGAAAGATGAGGAACTGTTTAAATATGGCAGAAAAAAGTAACCGGCATATTTGAAAATAAAGTCGTTGTTCAAAAATGAATTTTATAAGCCAAAAAGTCGGAAAATTCTACACAATTAAATAAAATGAACCCACCGTGCACAAATTGCCAGAGGTCGGCGCATTAATCGCCGCGCAGCCACAACTCTCTGAAGGTATCGGAGATTATATTCTTTTCTTTTTTCGGGAATAGCGGTAAAAAAGAAAAACAAACTATGAACAACTTGCCTAGGTAGGCTTCAGCTGTCAGGGCGAGGACAGAAAGAAGGAGATAAAGCAACTTGTCATTGCTAGCCATATTGGAACGGGCGGCTTCTTGTGGCTGTCGCCCGTTTACGAATGCAGAGCACAACCATTGCTGAGCTCCCTTTATAAACTTTGCTGTAGTCGAAAGAACCGTAGCTGATAGAGGCTGATAGGAGAGAAGAGGACAGCAAGCGAAAAGAGCACGGTTATTTACATAAAGAGAACGGCTAAGCCTGCACTTGTTCGCTTTCGTTGGCATGGAATAATGATCATTTGAGCGGTGTGAACGAGCTGAAGAAGAAGAATGGCACCAAGGCCACTTCTTTCTTCCTCTCGAATCACATCATTCATACCTGCATGCATATGTACATACGTACTTTTCTTCCTATTGTACGATTGTTCAAGTGCGACGTTCCAAGATCGACCACACTTCCTTACGGGTTCTTTCGTTTGCGCTTACAAAGAAGTGCGTGCGTGAATTGGCTTAGAAATCACGTTGTCTACCCCCTGAGGATAGATAACACTAGAGATAGTGTCTTTGCATATTAATAGATTTGATTCGCACCTGTGTGGCGAGACACAAAATGATGTATGCTTGAACGCGAAAATTGATCGCATTTGCATTTATTCGCCAACGATGTTTCATCCTGCCTGGAACACCACAGTAGAATCAGCATTTGCTCCTTTTTCAGGTTTCGACAGAAGAGAGGTCTTCCTGATGGTTGTGGTGGATGGATTTGTGAATTGAGTACGTCTGATGTATGTAAGTATTTTATCGCAGTGATATCGATTGAAAAGTGAAATAAGTCAGGAATAAATGTGATGGGGAAGTAATCACGCTATATATAAAAATAAGAGAAGAAAAACATAGAAAAAAATCTTTAGAGAACTTACATCGAGAATAATATACTCATTGCTGATTCTTACATTAAAGAGATAAAGTGACATATTTACGAAACGTGGAGATGGTGCATGGGAAAAAACCCCTACTTGGATCACCCAAGCAGTCACCTTCTCGGATACTAGCCAAATGCTGACGAATGAAGGCTGACAGGGTTAACTATGAACACCGGTCACCACATTCAATGCCCCACTCTGCAGTCCCAGCATGCGGACCCCCGATGGGTCGTGCTAGTGCGGGGCAGGCGTCCCCGTCTCCACACAACACATGTCATTGCGAGGATATTATATGGTTCGCTTTGCTTTAGCAACCTATTTATGTTGAGTTTTTCCAAGGTAGATGCAGTCATAGGATGTCCTCGCAACGGTCGCTGGTTTGCATACTGTCACGGCCGGGGCGAAAGTCGACGGCAAACCGGCTCGAAAACGATACCGCGACAATGTGTAGCCGGGCATGCAGAAGTTGTTGTTGTCGTGTACGCAGCCGTCGCATTCTGAACACGCACAGACAACGAACACATTGGAATTTGTGATAACGAATATATTCGTTACTTCGACTTATATACCTTCTGTAATTTGCGCCAGAGATTTGTGGGCCATCTTCTGCGTATTTCGTACTAAAAAGTCTTTATACGCCGAACGATAACTATGTAGATAAAGATCATAACTGATTAAATGAAATGACAAATGACAAACATTAAGGAGGACAAGATGTGGATGCAATCAGAGGTGTCAATGGGCCGGCCCGGCCCGGCCCGGCCCGGCCCTGCCCGGCCCTCAGGGCTGGCTGGCACAATTTCAAAAGGCCCTGGGCCGGGCCGGGCAGGGCCCAAGAAAAGTTGGGCCGGCCCGTAGGCCCGATTGGGCCCTCAAGTCAGAAATTCCTGGCAAATTGATTTTAAAGACATAAAAGTATTAGAAATTGGTTTGTTATATAGTGGTATGTTACTTGGGGGAGGGGGCAACATATTTTTGCTTTGCATTTCACTCAAACTATGCACAGGGGGGTTTTCGAACATGGAGAACACGAATATTACGTTTGTTTTGTGCTTGCATGCAGTTTAACAAAATTACCTTACTTTACTAGCAAACGGTTTTTCACGTGTTTGCACTTGTGTTCTGCTTGTGTGCATGAGTGCTTCCGCCTCAAGAAACTGTCTACTCTCTCCCGTTCAATGGACTCGGCCATGGCCACCAACGACGTCGCCAAGAAGTACATCCAGGAAGTGGACCGCGAGGTTCTCTTTGATGCTGATGGATGCCAAGCTTTGGTCTGAAGCGGGATATGTGGTGCAAAAGTTGAAATACGAAAAAGAAGACATTGATCAAACCTCGACAGAATTCAAGATATTCTTCGGGCATGCCGTGAACGGGGTGCAAAGAGACAGCAGAATGCATAGAAGGACGTGGCGGCCGATTCTGGCTTCTGCCATATTCCCAATGAAGGCCTTCTGACGACTTTACGCATCTATATATGCATACAAGGAAGAGAAGCTATCAAAGTATTGTCTTCCTCCCTCCTTTCACACGTGGATTCTTCTTTGATTTCTCTTTTATGGTCAATATACATATATCGTCGTCTTGGGGAATCATCAAACGTGTGCTTAATTGTCTCCTTTCGATATTTCTCGAGCTGCCCAAAAGAGTAAGGAACGAAGAATTCAAGCAATCAAACATATCTGCTAGTGTAAACTTCAATTATTCACTATTTTTTCAACTTAGTAATAAATTTAATGATTTGCACTGCATTTAAGTTGAAGTAGACCTGTTGTGGCCAAATTTATATATTTATCGTGACTCGCTATTGTCGATGAGGTCAGTGGAAATCGTTCAGATAAATCTAGTTTCCATTGGAGGCAAAGTATTGGCGTTTGGCTTTTTTCTTCTTCATTAAAGGAAGTATCCGACGAAAGAATACCGTACCTAATAAAATTACGTTTCAAACTGTGCTAAACTCCCAACTGGATGAGCCTTTTTAGCGGCCGCTACAAAATTTCAAATTTGAAACGTATGTGTATCTAACCTCTCTCAACTTCTTTCATTGTCTCGCTTATCTCTAACGTCTGTATCTCTCATCCCTTGGTGAAAATGGGGTGTTAAGTGGGCAAGACGTGCAGAGACTGCCTCTTCTTCCCACCCGTTGGCAGTCCTTGCTTGGTTTTGAGCATACACCGAGTGCATCGACAGAGACGTTTTCTACCGTATTCCAAAAAACAAATGCAAATTTCTGGCTAAATACTGACTTTCGTAAAGCGGGACCACCTCTATTCCATCTTTTAGGCCAGACTTGATCATATGGGAATATAAAAGAAGAAGTTATTTTTTCGTCGGATACTTCCTTTAAAACAGTTTTAGGCTCAGTCCAAGCTCAACGAAAGCAAGGAATCTGCGAACAGGGTCTACTGGCATATTGCGAAACCGTGTTCGCAATTTCGTTGATTTCATTGAGCATGACCCTAAATTGCATCCATGTCTGCCTCCTCTGAAAAGAAAGTGCTCTGGAGTTACTGTACTAGGAAATAAGTCTCTTTGATGAGGGCATAAGCGAATGCTCTTCTGTTCGCGAGGAAGACGACGTCACTGGGAGGCGAACATCAGCGTAGTTCGATACGACTCGATGCTTCGATGTCATGGCCGCAATCAGCTGATGCAGTCAGTGCCGTCGGCCCTTCCACATTGTGAGCGTGCTCTGGAGAGTCCCCCGCAGAGGTGTCAACGGCCCGGCCCGATGGGCCGGGCCGGGCCCACGAAATGTTTGGCCGGCCCGTGGGCCCGATTGGGCCCGATTATTGAGAAATTAGTGTATGGTCAACTGGTTTTTAAATATTCCCATGATTTTTCTTCAAATGTTTTGCTGATTTTTCTTGAAAGAGCAATTCCTTGAAGGATTTCCTTCAAATAATTCTTCTTATGATAATTTTTTAATATTGAAGTTTTTAAGTGAGCTTATTTTTACCACTTTGTATACAGAGTCCCCCTCAATGGTAAGCATTGACGTAGTGAACACCATGATTTCTTAATGCACTACTGGATTTCTGAACAACGGAGTAATTGAAATTCGTGTCAAGAGGTCTAAATAATTAAAAGACTGAATTTCAAAGCGAACAACAGTTTCACTCTTCAATATGTTCATCGACTTTCTGTGAGATAACTACACCTCCAAAATCACTTGAAGAAAATCAGTTAATGAACAATCATTCAAGGATTTGCCATTTGAAGAAAAAACATATGTACGATGATAAATCAGCAAAAAATACTGAAGAAAGTCACTTGAAGAAAATTTTTTAAAGAAAAATCAGTTCAGCTTGAAAATCGGGCCGCGCCGGGCCCAAAATTACAAGGCCTGGAAAAGTACGGGCCGGGCCGGGCCGAGCGTTTGGGCCCGATGGGCCGGGTCGGCCCAAAAATGTTAGGCCCGTTGACATCTCTGGTCCCCCGCGAGGTTTGCCTCTTTGAGGATCTGATTCGATTATTTATTTTTCTTCGATTATACATTCGAGTTCATTCATTTAAATTTGGAATTCATGTGCAGAACAATATACTTTTGTTTTTTTAATTATTAAGGTATGCTCATTTCAAAATTCTTTCAACAATGTTCCTTATTCATGTTTATTACGTGTGCTAAAACAGTAAATACCCCCACTTTAAAGTTGGCTTAAATAGAAGATGCTTAATAAATTATTGATAAAGTGCAAGGAAATAAAAAAATTAAAAATTACAATGATGAAAATATTTTGTTAATGCAAAAACAAGAAATAGGTTTCAGATAAAGGATAGTGTTGTAAGCATATATTGAAAATAAAAAACATCTTTCAATCAAAGAAATATTGAGAAAACGAAAGAGAGAAAGAGAAAGATAGAGGGAGAAAGGAGAATCCCTTGGGAGGGGGTAGGCCAAAAGCTCACATTCCATAGACGGTGGTTGTTCCGCAGAAATCCGGGGGGCCATGGCTTAAGCAGACAGGGGAAAGGGGCGTGGCTTAGAACCCAACGAAAAAGATGCCGCAGAGACACAAACATCTCGGTTTGTCGTTGCATGCTGAACACAGACCACATTGGTCATTTGTGATAACGAATTTTTTTCGTAACTTCGACTTATACATCTGTAATTTGTACCAGATAGTTATTGCCTTTTTCATACTATAAAGTCTCTGTTCACCGAACAAATAACTAGATAAAAATCGTAGCGGATTAAATGAAGGGAGAAAATGAAGGAGATGACAAGATGTGGACGTACTTTGCGGAACCGTGCAGATGACGGTGGTCGGGCTCACTTTTTTCAGGCCATTCGCCTTAATCTCATAAGCTGGCGCACCCGAGCAGGTCAGGTTGTCCGCTTTCTTCCACCAGAGGAGGTCTCCACCTTGTAGTGCCGAGACCCTGTACTGCAGAGGGAAATACATTTTCTACCTCCTGTCTCATCCACGCCCCTGTTAAAAGTAGCACACTTTTACAACGGCTGTGTTCAAATACTTGAAGACTTCTTTAATGAATATTTCAATTTAAACTTAGTAAATAATATTTATAATCACCCGCAACTGTGAGCCCGGTGTGCACGTGAGGACGCCATTGTTTTGGTAAACAAGTCTTGTAGGATCACATGATTGCACATCTATCTGGAAAATGTAACGGCCGCATCAAACTGATTGCTTATGCTGGCAAAATGCGTTATAAAACCTATGATCTATTCTCTACGGCCGAAACGTGTGTTACGCGTACCGGGCAGATGGTCGTAGGTGGTTTAATCTCAGGGCACTGCCAGCCTGAAGACCTTTTACACGTTCTCAAATTTGGTAGAAGTTAGACCTGTTTCAAGAAACTTTCTACTTTGTTCAACCAATGAACATATGCGTCAAATAGTTTGTCCGTCACTTTGACTCATGTATCTGTAATTTTTTTGTGGCGCGATGTTCCGCTTATTTCTTTTTAAATTATGCCCAGTTTTCTTAATTTGCTTTGGCGGTTCAGTAGGCGGTGGTGGTGCAGTCGCTGCAGGCTAAAGAATCGGGCATCTTATTGCATGATAGGGCAGATCCAACAAGGGATGTCTAAAAGTTTAACTAGCTGTATACTGCGACAGATCTCGCGTACAAAACCTTGCATGGATAGTGACTTCGTCCCCACGATGGAGGCGACTGAATCCAGTCAACGCCACAGACATCTCGCGTGTCTGTTGTGCATGATGCTGAAGGCATTCGAATAGAAATAAATATAAATTCACTTGCTGATCTTTCTTTCTTTAATTTCCAGCTTGTTCATACGCTCGAAGTTAAATAAATTGACCAGATTAGATTAATTATGGTAAGTCTACCAGCCACTTCGATAACTACAAAAAATTACCTCCGGGATCCAAAGTCGAAATACGTAAATACAAAAAAAGACATTTATCAAACCTCGACAGATTTCAAGATATTGTCCGGGTACGCAGGGAATGGCGCATAGAGACAGCAGAAGGTATTGAAGGACGTGGCGGCCGATTCTGGATTTCGCCATATTCCCGATGCTTTCTGACAACTTTACTCATCTATATATGCATATAAGGAAGAGCAGCCATCAAAGTATTGCCTTCTTCTTCTGCTTCTCCCACGTGGATTCTCCCTCGATTTCCTTTTTATGGTCAATATTATCTTCGTCTTGGGAATCATCAAACGTGTCTTTAATTGTCTCGTTCTATAGAGAAGGAAAAGAAAAATTGTTTTGTTTCAGGCTGAATTCAAGCTTCAATTGCTCACTCATTTTCGTACACCTGAAGCTTTCAATTTGGCATTTGGCTTCATAGCACAATGAAGTAGCATTTTTATCTTTATTTTAAAATAACAGAAAAAAACCACATTATTCATCGTCTTAGAAGGCAACAACGATTTCTTTGTTTCAGGCTCAATTCAAGCACAACGAAAACAAGGAATCTGCGGACAAGGTTCTTAGATTCCCTGCCTTGATTGAGCTTGGTCTTCGATTACAATCATGACTGGCTCCTGATTTTTCCATCACTGCTCATTTATTACTAAGATTCAAGCAATCATCCCAATTTTGTTGTTAAAATATGACTTAAGGGAAAACAGTGTCGTGTGGATGTCTTCGTTTCAAAGCTCTGTATTGGTATTAAATATTCATTTCGCTTTCGCAAATTCAGCAAGAATACGCATGGCCAAAGTGAGATCGTCATTGCTCTTATCACTGGTTGTTGGTGAGCGAGCCAGCGGCGGGTGCAGCGGGGGCCTCCTGAGGATTCTAAAGTGTCATCATCCTCGGGTGATGCACGTTACGCTTGGACGGGTGAAGGAGTCTCCTTGCTCTGTCTTCCATGTATTCAGAACGACGTCACTGCAGAAAGGCGTATACCACAAGGCTCTCCATGTTCTTGCAGTCTCATCTACGAGCTAAATGCAGAATATTAACTTAAGAGAGCCTCTCAGTAAGGCTCCAGTAGGCCCTGCCCCAGATGCAAGATGACGGATCCATACATTGAGAATGTGGTCAGGCATGACCAAGGACCTCTCTATTAACTTTTTGGGAAAATTTTATTTTTATAAAAATTTTCCTTCCAGGAATACCTTAAAGTGTGCTAAAATTTTGAAAATTCATATCGGGCTTTAAAGTCAACATTTTTCACTATTCTTTTTTTTTATTCGATTTCTCGTCGAATACTTAATAAAAAGTATCTAGACTTTCTTTCGAAAAGTGTAATTTTCGATGTTAAATTTTGTCATGAATTTTTTTGTCATGCATGTTTGCTCGTTGAATACCTAAACCTCATTTGTGCGTGGGATTTTTATTTCAGATTAAAAAGCATGAAAAACTGTACAAGATACGGTCCTAGTTCAGTTCAATCTCTTTCCCATAAAAAGTAACGCGAATAGAAGCAACTCTCACCTGAGCGAATATGGTAATATGGTTACAACTTGCCAAATTTGAAAAGCTCACAGAAGCTAAGCAGATAGTTTTATACAGCATCTTATTCTCTACAAAAAGGTGTCCTTGACAATTTCATAAAACGCGCTTTTTATTGATAGAAACTTGAAAATTCAATTTTCAAACATCTTGGAAAATGGCTGAAAACCTATTTCATGAAGTATAGTGTGTACGAGCTTGCTGAAAACAATATCTCCGTAGCTGTATCTTATAGAGCAGAAAATTCTACACAACATATATTCTGTCTTGATTTCCCACTTGATCCGAAAAGTTGATTTCGAATTCGCTGTTCGAGCTAAATTTGGTGTCGGGTGTCGTTTATAAATGAGTTTACTTCAGAAATCGATGTTTTCGAACAAAATAACAATCTTTTTCGTGTTCCTGGTATCGAACAACCCCTATAGGGCGAATTTGGTGGAAATTTTTTTCTCGATCATACTCTGCCCATTTCGAAATTTTTTTCGACTCTTGACAGCCCATGGCGAAATAGAAGTCAAAAGTCGATAAACACGAAAAAGATTGTCATTATGTACAAAAACATCGATTTCTAAAGATAACTCATTTATAAACGACACCCAAAGCCAAATTTAGCTCGAACAGCGAATTCGAAATCAACTTTTCGGATCAAGTGGGAAATCAAGACAGAATATATGTTGTGTAGAATTTCCTGCTCTACAAGATGCATCTACGGAGATATTGTTTTCAGCAAGCTCGTACACACTATACTTCATGAAATAGGTTTTCAGCCATTTTCCAAGATGTTTGAAAATTGAATTTTCAAGTTTCTATCAATAAAAAGCGCGTTTTATGAAATTGTCATGGACGCCTTTTTGTAGAGAATAAGATGCTGTATAAAACTATCTGCTTAGCTTCTGTGAGCTTTTCAAATTTGGCAAGTTGTAACCATATTACCATATTCGCTCAGGTGAGAGTTGCTTCTATTCGCGTTACTTTTTCGAGGCTTGTAGGAAAGAGATTGAACTGAACTAGGACCGTATATTGTACAGTTTTTCATGCTCTTTAATCTGAAATAAAAATCCCACGCACAAATGAGGTTTAGGTATTCAACAAGCAAAAATGCATGACAAAAAAAATTCATGACAAAATTTAACATCGAAAATTAAACTTTTCGAAAGAAAGTCTAGATACTTTTTTATTAAGTATTCGACGAGAAATCGAATAAAAAAAGAATAGTGAAAAATGTTGACTTTAAAGCCCGATATGAATTTTCAAAAAAAATTTTAAAGGTATTCCTGGAAACAAAATTTTTATAAAAATAAAATTTTCCCAAAAAGTTAATAGAGAGGTCCTTGGTCATGCCTGACCACATTCTCAATGTATGGATCCGTCATCTTGCATCTAGGGCAGGCCTGTATGGACCTCTCCTTGAATCTTACAGAGAGGCTCTCTTAATGGCTTGATTTTTTATATTTATTTTGGGGTATCTCCCTTTTCCTCACCGGCTGTTTTGTACGGCACTCCGTTCCTATTGATATTCCATCGTATTGTTGGCTTCGAATTGGCATACTATTGTTCATCTTATCCATGTCCAATCTAACTTTGCGCGCTTAAACAAGCAGGGAGTTTGACAATTTTTTTTCGACCATTTTTCCTTATTCTTCTTCTTCTGGAACCCTCTTGATCTATGTACATATTTCCCTTTTGGATCAGGAGAAATAACGGGTACTTTGTGTCTCCTTAAACTTTGAATTTTGAGGAGCTAAACGCAATAGTTGGCATTTTCAGTGCGTGGACGCACCATGAGATGCTGTCCGACAGGGCAAGTCAGGGAGATGCAGTCAGAGGATGCCCTCTTGACTGTCGGAGCCCTGCAAGCGTAGCCGGACATGCAGAAGTTGCTGTTGTCGTGCAAGCAGCCGTTGCATTCTGAACACGCACAGACAACCAAAACTATGGTAGTTTGTGATAACGAATATATTCGTAACTTTCAATCCATTGTCCAATTTGATCAAACGTAAGAAACTTTCTGCTTTGTTCAGACAATGAAGATATCTCATATATTGGCCATTTGTTTTGTGGCGCGATTTTTCGCTTAATTCTTTCTCAGATTATGTCCAGTTCTCTTAATTTGCTTTGGCGGTTCAGTTTGCGGTGGTGGTGCAGTCGCCGGTGAGCTCGTAGCTGCTGGCTAAAGAATCGAGCATCTTATTGCATAATAGGGCATATTCAAAAAGGGATATCTAGGCGATTTATTAGCTTTATATTGTGACATATCTCATGCAAATTTGGCAGGGTCGAAAAAGAAAACCTTGCATGGATAGTGACTTTGTCCCCACGATGGAGGCGACTGAATCCAGTCAGCGCCACAGACATCTCGGGTGTCTGTTGTGCATGATGCTGAAGGCATTCGAATAGAAATAAATTCACGGCTGATCTTTCTTTCTATATCTACCTCTGCGATGCAAAAGTCGAAATACGAAAAAAGAAGACATTAATCAAACCTCGACAGAATTCAAGATGCTGTTCTGGCACGCCATTAACGGTGCATAGAGACAGCAGAATGCATTGAAGGACGTGGCGTCCGCTTCTGGATTCCGCCATATTCCCAATGAATGTCTTCTGACAACTTTACGCATCTATGTACATATATATTCATACAAGGAATCAAAGAATTGCCTTCGTTGCTCCTTTTACACGTGGATTCCTCTTCGATTGCACTTTTATGGTCAATTTATATCCTCGTCTTGGGGAATCGTGAAACGGGTGTTAATTGTCTCCTTCGATAGAGAAAGAAACGAAGAATTCAAGAAATCAAACATTGCTAGGCTTAAACTTTAATTGCTGTCTCATTCTCTTCCACCTAAAGCTTTCAATTTGGCGTTTGGCTTCATAACACAACGACGTAAAGCTTTTTCTCTTTATAATAAAATAATCGAGTTAGGAAATTATTTATCGTTTTAGACGGTAACAACTATTTCTTTGTTTCAGACTGAATTCAAGCACAACGAAAACAAATTTCGTTCTAATGCAGTTGGAAGTCCACCACAGTGGTTTCCATTCCTATTTTGTTGTTAAAATATGACTTTTGGGACAATAGTGCCGTGTGGATGTCTTGGTTTCAATGCTCCGCATATGTATAAAGTATTTATATCGCTTTCGCATTGCGAATTCAGCAAGAATAGGCATGGCCAAAGTGAGATCTCTTTCACTGGTTGTTTGTGAGAGAGCCAGCGGCGGGTGCAGCGGGTGCCTCCTGGGGTCCGCCCTTGTTCGAGCCCCACCAGCCGTAGTAGCCGGGGTAACGCCACGCCGGCCAGCCCCAGCCGGCTCCCCATCCCGGGTACGCCGCGGCAACTCCGCCCCAGGCCTGAAAAAGGTTTATGTTCATATGAATGTCTGTGCTTCAAGTAATAACGGCAACTAATTGTAAGATGGAAAGGGAAAATATGTTTAAAGTTTGCTAAGAAAATTCGATGCAGCAACTCACTGGGATGTATTGAGCATCAACGGTGACTTCAGAAATGAGGAAGGCGGCAAGGAAGCAGACGAGGAGACTGAAAAATTACAATTTAACATTTTAAAATTAAACTTACAAAATATGTAGGGTATTAAAAAAAATCAAATTTTAAAATAATAGGGCACTGACATCTTGACGTACATTGTAGCGGAGATGAGAGCGAATGCTGACTCTGGCCTCGACCCGGCAGGATTTTATAGCTGGAAGCTGTTTGCCAAAGGCATGCTCTGCCACTGCGAAACTGAAGGCACTAGGAGAAGTTTCTTTGCTTACTTGAACTCCACTCTTCACGCTGTCCCAGTTGATCATCCAGCTTGTCGAACAAGTCTGTTTGCATTCGAATCTGCTTCCCTGCTCTTGCCCTCCAGTCGGCATTTTTCTTCGATTATATTTTTGTTTTCTTTTACTCTGAAAACTGTATGAGGGATGTATCCCTTGTTCATAACGAAGTCTAGGCGGTCAGAAAGTTTAGAAAAAAAATTTTTCACTAAGATATAAGTCGTAATGTTCATAAATTTTGGATGACCATATCTAACGTTATACTTAATATTTCTCAATATTCTTTTCACTGTTCGATTCCTTGTCGAAAACTACACAAAAAAGTCCCAGATGACCATTTACGAAAAATTAATATTTTTATGACTTTTGGTCAATTGAATTTTTTGAAAACTGGTTTTCAGGCAATAACTTTTTTTGGTATGCATTTCAAAAAACCGAATTATATGACGCGATTTGCGAGAGAATCAAAAAAGCCGCGGACATAGCCAAAATCGACCATCCTGGATTTTGCTCAAAAGTTCCTTATTTATGATTTCTGATACGAGGAATCGATTGGAGATGGTCTGGAAATCTGAAAATGCCTTATTCGTTTGCTATGACGGCTTGAATTATAGGGTTCGCCGCGCTGGGAGGCGAGTTGGACGCACGTTTGAGGTCACTGCACCGCACCTTGCTGAGATATAGAAACGAAATTTTGCACCATAATAGTTAAGATATTGCTCAAAATAACGAAAGAAAGAAAAAGTGAAAATTTCCAAATTTATGTGTTTTATAGACATTAATGTCTGTGGGAGCATAGTGAACGAAATACTCATTTTACCAGAACCTAACCTACACGGTTGAATAGAGCATGAAAATATCTTTCGAACGAACTATTGGGTTTTGAAAACTTAGGAACTCTTTGATGTTTCCTGATCGATTATCCCGATGTGACTGTACAAATCTGAACGCCCGCGGATTAAAAAAAGGCACCTCAAGATTTTTTCGCGCGTCGAAACATACACAAGAAGAAAGAGCGTAAAATTTGCTCTGAACTGACCCCTTTCAACAGAATTCCAAGGGCAAGATATTTTGTTACAAGTTAAAAGAATAGGGCATCTGTTTATAACAATTCTTCAAGGAAAGGCGCTCAAAAAATAATTGGAATATTCTAATTCGAATAAACAAAAAAAATTAATGTTTTTGCGCAATGTGTTATAATTATATTATTAAAAAATCGCAACAATTATATGACTTATAACAAAATACCGAAGACTTGGAATTTTATTGAAAGGGGTTCACTCTGTAGAAAATTTTATGCTCTTTCTTCTGGTGTATGTTTGGACGCAGGGAAATTATTTCGATGTGGTGATTTGTACAGGCACATCGGGATAATCGATCAGGAAACATCAAAGAGCTCCTAAGTTTTCACAATCCAATAGTTCGTTCGAAAGCTATTTTCATGCTCTATTCAACCGTGTAGGTCCGGTTCTGGTAAAATGAGTATTGCTTTCACTATGCTCCCTCAAACATTAAAGTCTATAAAACACTTAAATTTGGAACTTTTCAAATTTTTCTTTTTTTATTATTTAGGACAATATCTTTGCTATTAAGGTGTAAATTTTCGTTTCTATATCACAACAGATCGCGGCGTAGTGACGTCAAACTTGCATCCAGCTCGCCTCCCTGCGCTGCGAGAACCATAATTCAAGCCGTCATAGCAAACGATCAAGACATTTTTCGACTTCCAGACCATTTCCAATCGCTTCCCCGTATCAGAAAGCACCTATAAGGAACTTTTGAAAAAAATACAAGCTGGTCGATTTTGGCTATGTCCGCGGCCGCTTTGATCCATTTTGATTCTCACGCAAATCGCGTCATATGTTTTTGGCCAAATTCTGGTGTTAAAACAATCGTTCTTTGGACCATTAATGGGTCATATAGACCGAATTACATCATAATATTTATTCTACAAGAAAGAGCGGTTAAATGAGATTCGGAGACAGCTTTTTAATCAAAATCTTCTGAGGATACTTTTTTTGGGAATATGTATTTAAATGCTGACTGTTGAAGGCGATATTGCTGAATATTTTTTGGCAATTATTTCAAATTAGTTCTTTTAAGAAATCTAGCACCCAATAATGGCTATACCAGGATTCTTTGAAGTTCTTTCATGATATACCACTCAAAAGTACTCTAAAAGTCAAGAAATTTCATTTTTACGAGCCTAGAAGGCGAAATAAACGTATGAAAACTCCTTCGAAGACAACAATCAGGTCATTTGTCAATCGGATTACCATAAAGGTCATAACAATTCGAAAGAGCAGAGACTTTTACATAATATATCCTTCGATGAAAATGCAAAACCTGTAAATTTATCAGAAATCTTGAAATTTCGAAAAAAAAAAATCGGCGACTTGATCGAAATGAAATTTTTCTGCATATTGTATTTCATTTTTCTGGCAAAAGTACCATGGATGGTACTCAAAAGTAGAAAATGAACGTCAAATTTACGTTTCTCGTCTCAAACAACCGAATGGTACAGTTTTCAGAACATAAGTTCCATTGGTACCAGCTTTCGCAGAACAGCTCAAAATAGTCGAATCATGTCGCCGATTTTTTTCGAAATTACAAGATTTCTGAAAAATTTTCAGGTTTTGCATTTTCATCGAAGGATATATTATGTAAAAGTCTCTGCTCGCTCTTTCGAATGGTTATGACCTTTATGGTAATCCGATTGACAAATGACCTGATTGTTGTCTTCGAAGGAGTTTTCATACGTTTATTTCGCCTTCTAGTCTCGTAAAAATGAAATTTCTTGACTTTTAGAGTACTTTTGAGTGGTATATCATGAAAGAACTTCAAAGAATCCTGGTATAGCCATTATTGGGTGCTAGATGTCTTAAAAGAACTAATTTGAAATAATTGCCAAAAAATATTCAGCAATATCGCCTTCAACAGTCAGCATTCAAATGCATATTCCCAAAAAAGTATCCTCAGATTTTGATTAAAAAGATGTCTCCGACTCACATTTAACCGCTCTTTCTTGTAGAATAAATATTATGATGTAATTCGGTCTATATGACCCATTAATGGTCCAAAGAATGAGTATTTTAACACCAGAATTTGGTCAAAAATACAAAAAGTCAATTTTAGGCCTTTAGACTAATTTATGTTGCGTACAAAGTATATACCATTTTAAAGAGGATAAAAAAGTACATCTAATGGACTATTCCTTTTCAAAATTGATGAACTTTGAAAGAAATTATGGTTTGCAGCCAAAGCCAAAATTTGCTCAGAAACCCATATTCAAATATAGATACCCAAAAAAAGTATCCGAGATTTTTCGTCGTAGAGTCAAATTAGGTGTATTTTTTCCTGCTATTTCTTATGGATAATTCGGTTTTTTGAAATACATACCAAAAAAAGTTATTGCCTGAAAACCAGTTTTCAAAAAATTCAATTAACCAAAGTCATAAAAATATTAATTTTTCGTAAATGATCATCTGGGACTTTTTTGTGTAGTTTTCGACAAGGAATCGCACAGTGAAAAGAATTTTGAGAAATATTAAGTATAACGTTAGATATGGTCATCCAAAGTTTATGAACATTACGACTTATATCTAAGTGAAAAAAATTTTTCTAAACTTTCTGACCGCCTAGACTTCGTTATGAACAAGGGATACATCCCTCATACAGTTTTCAAAGTAAAAGAAAACAAAAATTCCTCAGGGCAGGAGCCTATAGCAGCCTCCTTGAGTCTTACAGAGAGGCTGTCTTAAATAAGTAGACATTGATGGGGGTGATAGGGGAACAGAAACGATAGAGGTGTTTGCAAAGCTGTTCCTCTGCGCATCAGAAGAGAACACTAACGATATCGGGCTTTGGCAGGGATCGGTGAAAAAGACGGGAACCCAAGAAGCCTAGGACGAGAGCGAGAGAGAGAGAGAGAGAGAGAGAGAGAGAGAGAGAGAGAGAGGAGGGAGCCTGATTTCAATTGGGCCAATTTGAGACGCAGAAAGGTAGAGGCTTATTGTTAAAAAAAGTGGCAACCAGGTTGTAGTGGGGACACAGAAGAACAATGAAACCATTCTAAAGTGTCATCGTCTGGTTAAGCGGGCGCATGTTACACTTGGACGGGTGAAGGATTCGCCTTGGTAGTCGCCATTGCTAGTCTTCCATGTATTCAGCACGACGTTACTGCAGTAGGGCGTATACCACATCGTGGTCCACGTTTTTGCTGTTTCATCTACGAGCTAAATACATAATATAAACATAATTTCATTTTTTTTAAATTTATTTTGTTGGTATGACAATTGTATTTCGGCGAATAAAGTTAAATCCACTCTGTTGCATTTTTTTCTCTTCTTCTTATCCTTCTTCTTCTTCTGGAACTCTCTGGGTCTTTGCTGGTGCGTCTCTATGAATTTCGGTTTTGGGATCACTGGAATAGCGGGTACTTAGTGGTTCCTTAAAATTGGAATTTTAAAGAGCAGCTAAAACGCAATAGATGGCATTTTCGGAGTGCGTACGCACCATGAGCGTCCACGACAGATCTTCGATGTGGCAGGCCTGGTAGATGCAGTAATGGGATCTCACAACGGTCACAGGTCTGCATGCGTAGCCGGGCATGCAGAAGTCGCTGTTATCGTGTTCGCAGCCGTCGCATTCTGAACGTGCACAGACTACGAACATATTGGTTATTTGTGATAACGAATATATTCGTAATTTCGACTTATATATCTGTAATTTGCGACAGAGATTTGTGGGCCATGAGATTTCTGGAACACCGAGCAATAACTAGATAAAGGTCTTGACTGATTAAATGAAATGAGAAACATTAAGGAGGACAAGACGTGGACGTATGTACTTAGTGGAACTTTACAGGTGACAGCGGTCGCCGCCACGCTTTGCTTGATATCGATATATGAGAGGATAATTTCATATGCCGGTGCGCCCGAGCAGGCCAAACTGTCCGCTTTCTGCCAGGAGAGGCCGAACTTGTACTGCAAAGGGAAATATATTCTTCTACCTCTTGTATATCTCATCCACATCACCTGTTAAAGCCTGTAAAAAGTAGCACACTTATACAATGGAAAAGCGCTAGAGAAATCCTTTTTACGATTATATCAATTAAAGCAAAATAATATTTTACTCACAACCAACTGTGAGCCCGGTTGGAACTTTATGACGTCATTGTTTTGGTAAACAAGTCTTGTCGAATCACATGTGCTATCCCTCTGCAAAGGCAAATGTAAAGGCCAGAACAATTATTGGCATTCATTGATCGACATTTCACTGGTAGTCGATTCCTAAGAATAACAAAAAATTTCTTGCTGATTCACTGCAAGCAAATTTACTTCTGCTGGCAAAATGCACTAAAACTCATTTGATTTATTGCCTTCTATGGCCGAAATGTGTGCAACACGTACCGGGCATCCGGTTTGTTTAAGCACGGGGCACTGCCAGTCTGGAAACATTCAATAAATTGTCAAGTTTGATAAAAAGTATAACTGTTAAAAGAAAATTCTAATTTATTCAGACTACGAACATATATATCATCAATCATGTGCGTTAACTAATAGTAGTGTATCCGTCACTTTGACACATACTACGTATATCTGTAATTTCTTCGTTTCTGCGTATTTCTATCTAAATTGTGCTCAGTTAGCTTAATTTGCTTTGAAGGTTCAGTAGGAGGTGGTGGTGCAGTCGCCGGTGAGCTCGGAGCTGCTGGCTAAAGATTAATTAGCTGTATAATGTGACAGATCTCGTGCCGTGCACAAAAGGCAGGGTTGCAAGAAAAACCTGGCATGGATAGTGACTTCGTCCCCACGATGGAGGCGACTGAATCCAGTCAGCGCCACAGACATCTCGGGTGTCTGTTGTGCAAGTCGCTGAAGACATTAGAATAGATAAATGGCTCCTTCTTTCTTTATTTACCTCTCTGGTTCAAAAGTTGAAATACGAAAAAAAGAAGACATTGATGAAACCTCGACAGAATTCAAGATGTTGTCCGGGAACGCATGGAATGGCGCATAGAGACAGCAGAATGCATAGAAGGACGTGGTGTTCGCTTCTGGATTCCGCCATATTCCCGATGAATGCCTTCAGACAACTTTACGCATCTATGTATGTATAGATGCATATAAACAAGAGCTGCCATCAAAATATTGCCTTCCTCTTCTGCTTCTCCCACGTAGATTCTTCCCGATTTCCCTTTTATGGTCAATACATATATGTATGTATATGTATCTTCGTTTCGGAGAATCACTAAACGTGTGTTTAATTGCCTCTTTCGATGGAGAAAGAAAAGAAGGATTCAAGAAATCAAACATTGCTAACTTCAATTGCTCACTATTTTTTTCCACTTGAAGCTTTCAATTTGTCGCTTATCTTCATTGCAGAAAGACTTAATTGCTGATCGTCTTATGGTTAGAAGGTAACAACCATTTCTTTGTTTCAGACCGAATTCAAGCACAACGAAAACAAGGAATCTGCGAACAAGGTTCTTAGATTCCCTGCCTTCATTGAGCTTGGTATTTTCCCAACACTGCTCATTCCGATTTTGTTGTTAAAATATGACTGTAGGGACAACAGTGCCATGTGGATGTCTTCGTTTCAAAGCTCCGAATAGGGATAAAAATATTTATTTCGCTTTCGCATTGCGAATTCAGCAAGAATAGGCATGGCCAATGTGAGATCTCTTTCACTGGTTGTTTGTGAGAGAGCCAGCGGCGGGTGCAGCGGGTGCCTCCTGGGGTCCGCCCTTGTTCGAGCCCCACCAGCCGTAGTAGCCGGGGTAACGCCACGCCGGCCAGCCCCAGCCGGCTCCCCATCCCGAGTACGCCGCGGCAACTCCGCCCCAGGCCTGAAAAAGAAGCTTAGATAACATATGTATGTATTATTCGCACGCTTTGTATGTACAATGAATGGCTGCAGTTAAAATAATACCGGAAATTTTGATGGTAATTGAAAGTTTGCTATGAAAATTTGAAACAGCGCCTCACTGGGATATATTGAGCATCAACGGTGACTTCAGAAATGAGGAAGGCGGCAAGGAAGCAGACGAGGAGACTGAAAAATTACAATTTAACATTTTAAAATTAAACTTACAAAATATGTAGGGTTAAAAAATCAAATTTTAAAATAATAGGGCACTGACATCTTGGCGTACATTGTAGCGGAGATGAGAGCGAATGCTGACTCTGGCCTCGACCCGGCAGGATTTTATAGTTGGAAGCTGTTTGCCAAAGGCATGCTCTGCCACTGCGAAACTGAAGGCACTTGGAGAAGTTTCTTTGCTTACTTGAACTCCACTCTTCACGTCCTCTCCCAGTTGATCATCCAGCTTGTTGAACGAGTCTGTTTGCATTCGAATTCTGCTTCGTTATTCCTGCCCTCCAGCTTGCATTGCAACTCTTCTACGCAAGTATTCCAGATCGCATGGTGCTTACTTTCTTTTCTTGATCTAGCTCAAAATTTGAAATCGGGACTACTCACAATCAGTGGATTTTCCCGAAACAGTAGACTCGGTGGTATGCCTTATCGATTCGGCTCCTACCATCGTCGCCCTCGGGCTCCTCCCACAATAAAAAAACGTTCAGTCAAAGGGAACTTTGAAGATTCTACCAAATACTAAATTGCATTTTACTGATCGAATCTTTCACTTCTGTCCTCTGTCCAAATGGAATGCATCGTCAGTTCCCTTCCTTCGTCGATTACGTCTCTTCTCTTTCTGATAAACCTGATCCACTGTAAATAAAGAAGCACCCCAAGATATCTAGGCATGACTGATATTTCGTTGTATATTTACTCTTGCAAGAGAGCGTTTTTATTGTGCGGTGTCCAGAAGCAAGAATTGGAAATGTATTTGAGAAATACATAGAAGCAGACATTTCTAGCCAAGTGCCACGATAACCGGTGACAGTCTGCTAGTGGGGTAGGGAATATGTATGTAGGTATGTATGTATAAATTTATGTAGTCGGCGTCATTTTAGACCTTTCTCGTTGTGGGCACGACCTAATCAAAATTTACTCGTTAGGAATCGCTGATGGATATAATATAACGTATTCTGTATACATATTTAAAAAAAGAAATAGCTCTTGTAATAGAGTGGTAACAAATAGAGCCATAAGAAAAAAAAAGATATTTTCAAATAAAATGAACCGTTGTAGCGAGGGAGGCGCACGTAACGTTTGGATTTTTGAAGGAGTAGCCATTGTCTGTCTTCTATGTCTTCGGCACGACGTCACTGCAGAAGGGCGTGTACCACAGTTGGCTCCACGTGTTTGCTGTTACATTTACGAGCTAAAGAGAGAATTTAAGCATATTTTCTGGTTTTTTGTTGTTGTCGTTGTAACAACAAATATACTCTATTACACGTGTTTCTTCTTCTTCTTCTTCTTCTGAAAGCCTTCTCTCTTTTTGATCTATAAATTTGGTGGCATTCTTGAGAGGGGAAAGCGCGGGAATTTGAAACTTGTTTTAGCTCCTAACAATAAGAATCGTCATTTTATGGATTCAAAAACGCAATAGTTGGCATGCTCGGAATGGACTCGCACCATGAGCATCCATCCGACAGGGCAGGTCAGGTAGGTGCAGTCATAGGATGTCCCGACGGTCGCAGGATTGCAAGAGTAGCCGGTCGGGCAGAAGGTGCTGTTGGTGAGAAGGCATTCGTTGCAGGCTGAACACACACAGACAATGAACATATCGGCAATTTGTGATAACGAATATATCCGTAGCTTCGACTCTTATATCTGTAATTTGCAGCAGATATTTGTGTGCGATCTTTTGTTTCTAAACTGAGCGCAATACATGTGTTCCGAACAATAACGTCAGACAAAAATATTGACGAATTCTGTGGAAGGCGAAAATGAAGAAGATGGCGACGTACCTATCGGAACCTTGCAGGTGGCGTTGGTCGTGGACACTCTGTACAGGCCATTCGCCTTGGTCTCATTGCCCGCGCAGGTCAGGTTGTCCGCTTGCAGCCAGGAGAGGCCGACCTTGTACTGCAAAAAGTAATGCATTTTTATATCATTCATATCCCCTGTTAAACGTTGCACACTTTTACTACGACAATTGACAACATATAGAGGTGATCATCTTAATCTAAACGAAATACTATTTTTACTCACCACCAACTGAGACTTGGGATTGCACTTGAGGGTGCAATTGCTTGCGGTGTCAAGAAGTGTCGAATTACATTTGCTATCCCTCTGCAAAATATCTGGTTAGAGTAATAATTGACAGTAATAGATAATTGATTGGTGATGTATTCCAAAAAAAAAAATTATAGGTACCGGGCATGACGGCGATGCTGTAACATTCTTGCAGCCACATCATGAAGTCTTTTCAAACTTGGCAAATTTGACAAATGTTTGAGCTGTTCTACTTTATTCGTGCGTTAATGAATATAGGAAAAAAACTATATTCATTGAATAACGCTGTCCACTTGCCGGCGAGATGAGCTGCCGACTCGTGAAGCGAAAGAAGAGCGAAGAAGAGCAGAAGCAGATTCTTGCTTGCCATACTCAACTTCTTCGTCGATGTTGAATGTGGAGCATTGGAGCGCTCCTTATAAACCTGCCTCGATCGAAAGGAGAGAGAGTGGAGAGAACGAGAGAACGAGAAAAGAGTGCAACATTTGCAGAGGGAATGTGGATGACAACTATTTTGCATAACCAATGATTTATCATACATTCTGTAACATTCTTGCAGCCACATCATGAAGTCTTTTCAAACTTGGCAAATTTGACAAATGTTTGAGCTGTTCTACTTTATTCGTGCGTTAATGAATATAGGAAAAAAACTATATTCATTGAATAACGCTGTCCACTTGCCGGCGAGATGAGCTGCCGACTCGTGAAGCGAAAGAAGAGCGAAGAAGAGCAGAAGCAGATTCTTGCTTGCCATACTCAACTTCTTCGTCGATGTTGAATGTGGAGCATTGGAGCGCTCCTTATAAACCTGCCTCGATCGAAAGGAGAGAGAGTGGAGAGAACGAGAGAACGAGAAAAGAGTGCAACATTTGCAGAGGGAATGTGGATGACAACTATTTTGCATAACCAATGATTTATCATACATTCAATGTATTTTGTGATGAATTGAACCGCGTGATAGTGAAAAGATTAAAAAGGTTATTAATTGGCAGAAGGCTCTTTCCTCTCTCGAATATCATTCGTTTGCATTAATATCTTGTTCAAATGCACAAAAGCACCAGTGCCAATGATTGAACGTCTCTCTTGCCTTTCCCCCGTCCAGCCCTTAAAATTCCTTCTAAAATGCACACAGCAGAATTACTCTACTATAATATAAATTGCCGTGGTTGAAAAAGCAAGTGCTGCTTCAAACAACGCTGACGGTAAGCAATTAGAGCGTTTTGGTTGAGGCCCAAGAGTGTAGGCGGCTCTTCGAAAGGTGAGGGAAAGAGGAATTCAATTGTTTAAGATTTAAAAAAAAATTCACTTTCTATACTTCTTTCGTCTGCCTGTATAGATTGCGCCTTTTTTGGTTAACACGGAAGTGGCATAGCCTTCCATAATGATGTTTGCTGTTCGATGTGGTTGACAGCAAGATTTTAAGTTCCAAGAGAACATGCAATTTATCAATTTCTGACATGTGCGTTTGCAAGCATCAGTGTCCATTTGAAACATCATTCACTGGTGGTTGTATGCTAAAAACGTAAATAGTCTCTACATGAAGCGAAGCATATGCATCACGGCGAATTCCAAACGACCGTGACGATCGAATGAGGCGTGAGATCGAAATTCAAAAAGACGCCCGGCCGCGCGCGGTCCCGCAGCGAGATTTTCATCGTCTGTAAAAGTAAGCAGAACGAATGGATTATGGCGTAAAATGAGGTAAAATGAGTCGAATGTACTTTTTTTTTACTGTTTCAAGAAATAGCCGACTATGAGTGAGGAAACTTTTGAGATGGATAGCGCCAAATGCAACAGTATACTTCTATTTATTGTAGATCGATTTAAAGGATAATAATTTTCTTTTAACTATTATATACATTAAAAAATATTTTAAGTTAAAAATTAAAATACATAAAAGGTAAAGTTCAAAAAAGAAGTCTGACTCTGTCGCCCAATCGGTTGAGCAAGAACGCTGCGCGTCTGCCATCCTCGATGAGGGCGCCGAGCACGGCGACAAAGTCCGGCTTGTCGCCCGTGATTTGCACGCCCGCACGATGCGTACCCGGACGGAGGAAGCGGCTGTCAAATGATTTCTTTTTTATTTATGTTATTCGGGCGAGAGAAAAAAACAAAACGCTTCTGAACTCATTTCACGGAAACAGTTAAAGAAAATGGGGGGTTGTTGGTGTTGTTTGGTCTTTTTTTTAAAATTATATTCATCATTTAAATCTAAAATGATTAGGGGAAAGAAATTGCTGTTGTACACATGTGTATTTAAAAAGGTGAAATAAAATAGAAATAAACTCATTCTTCTGCGTGAACCTGAAATGCGTGAGGGCGTAGAACATTGGCTGCTTCACGAACTCGTCCTTGACGCCGTCGACGATGACGGGCGCGTCCACGTTGTTCTTCACGAACGTCGGGCCGCCGTCGGCGTTCAGCGCGAGATTCCAGTCGATCCAACCGCCAACAAAGTTGTTTAGGTCCTGCGACGAGCGAGGAAGGAGTACGGTAATGTCAGGAATTAATTGGTCATCAAATATATTTTTATTTGGATACCTCGATAATGGAGTTGGCGTACGCTTCGGCTCGAACGAAATCGCCAAGATAGACTCCCTTGTCGATGACGAGGTAGCCGTTGCATGCCTAAGTTGCTCTATTATATAGCAAAAATATAAGGCTACTTCAACGCTTTTTTTGCATTACTTTTATTTTTTTTGCTAGTTTTTTACGTCATCTTAACATCGTTGTAATTTATTTTTAATTGACTAATATGGGAAGGAAGGCTGAGTGTACTGGACGCATTGCAACTCATTTGCATGCCAACCTCGGTTGCGAGCAAGAACTTATCGGGCCAGTGGTCGTGCGTTGTCGAGAGGACGGATGCAGGGTAGATCGCATCTTCATACCTGCAGCTTTCTTTCTGGACAATCTTTAATCATCTTGTTCTTTATCACTCTATATCTCGTTCTCCCTCTACTATTCTTTCTCTCTTGCACCCAATCTCTCTTGTCTCTCTCTCTCTCGCTCTCTCTCTCTCGCTCTCTCTCTCTCGCTCTCTCTCTCTCGCTCTCTCTCTCTCTTTTTCTATCTCACTTTCTCCCTCTCTCCATCCCTCTCTTCCCTTCCAATCTCTCCCAACCAGTGAACGGCGATGCCTGACGCATACTTTGCAGCATCAGGATCACGGAAAATCTGAGCAGCAAAAAATACTTTGTCAATTTTAATTCCTCAATGACTCTGCAGAAAGATTGCATCGATTACAAAAAAAAAGAGAAAAAACATGAAAATAAAGACGAACCACGTCCGCCCAGATCGGCAGCATGAATCGATTGTCGTCGAGAATGACGATTTGGGTGTTTTTGGCAACCGGCGATTTCCAGAGTGCCGGACCGAGCTGGCCTTTGAGGAAGTCACTGAAAGGCGTATATTAACATTTTTTAAATCTACATTATATTTAGAAAAACCATAGTATAGTATAAAATAAAAAAGTGTAAGCAATACAATTGTTATGAATTACAATATACTACATTCTTGAAGTATCTTCGAACTCCCTCCCATCTTGGATGCCTCGGCTATTCATACATAATGCCTTGATTAACCTGATAAAAACTTTTAAAAACATTTTTTTAACCTACATACATTCTCTATTGTTTTTAGTAAATATAATGCTAATGCAAAAGCCAGACGAACCGCTCGCTCTGCGCGCTGAAGTACATGGTCTGCCAGCCATACTTGGGATTGGCGCCAGTGGTCGGCTCGTTCTGCATCGACAGCCACGTGATCGCAATGCCGAGAGACGTGTACTCTTCGATGAATCTGGCGCGATACAGAAATAAATGTTAATTAATAAACTCTGTATCTTTTAGAATTATTCGTTACACAGTTGTCAATTAGTTCATGCATATGTACATATATAATATCATTTAAATAAATTAATAAAAATTATAAAAAAAATCTCCATTATCCCGATTGAACGTCGCACACCTGACAAGATATTTCGCATAGGTATCATAATACGGGCCTCCGGCAAAGCCGCGCAACTTTCCGCCTCCGACCATACGCCCATTCGACTTCATCCATGCTGTAAAGACATGTAAAAAATGTTCATGATCAGTTCTTTGAGATGGTCAGCGAGTTCTCTTAAAACCTAGGCTACTCATAACTTTAAAAAAAGAAGAATATTTATGTTATGAGCGCTTTTTTGAACTCATAGATAATAATTGTTTAGTGCGCCTAAACTGATGGTGAGCGTACCTGGCGCTGACCACGGCGACGCTACAAGTCGAAGCGACGAATTGTAAGAAGCCACCATCGATTGCGCGGTCCGTATCAGCGGAATCTAACAAGAAAAGATGGAAGATATTTTGTCTGTTTAAAAAAAATACATTGTACTATAATCACAAATTATTGATTTAATAACGATCAAACCTTGTAGTCAAAGTCCTCCTTGGCAATCTCAAATGACGTCAGATTGAAGTCATTCGGCGTGTCCAGATAGGAGTATTCGCCGTAGCCAAAGTCTGTGGAGGCGATCGGCACACGGCCGAGAGTGTAAGCTGCGCCTGTAAATGAAAGGAAAGAAAATAGGCCTTGAACTTTGCTTATATTCATTTTTTAAATATAAATAGTTTAGATAAAATATTTAAAAAAAAACTATAAATAATTTACCTTCCTTGCCAAAATACTGTTGCATGAGGCGAGTGCGAGTGGACTCGGACAGCGAATTGGCGACGATTCCGGAAGAGTCGGTGAAGGCGCCGCCGAAGCCGATGATCTCCTGGAAGAGCTCATCGCCGTCGACTTCCACCACGAGGACGTCATCTCCGTCGGCTAAGATTTATCATTATTTTTTTTACATTTATTTATTTATTTAATAATCTTATACGGTTTTTTTTTATTTATACCTACATATATATATATATATATATATATATATATATATATATATACAACTTTACAAACATAAATACAGTACCTGGCTTGCTCGAAAACTTGACAGTCTCACGGTCCATTCGCCGTCCTCCAACGTCGCTCCAGTAGAAGACAGCCTTACAACAAGAGAAATTAGATATTTTCATACTTAAAAAAACATTGCGGCTTTAGTATTGATTGATTCTTCCCGTTTAATAAATTTGCGATTAGTTGTCCAAAAAAAACTTAAAACTATCTTCTTGAAAAATAAATAATCACCAGAAAGTAAATTGTTTGTGCCTTCCACCACTTGAACCCCACCCACCTCATCATTTCCAATTTCTCCCAACGGCTCGATATCGTCGCAATGCGTCGAATTGCAGACGCACGCCGCTCTTCTCAGCACTCCGCCCGTATACACTCGCTCAACGCATCCTGCATGCTACATACTATTACATTATTTATTTATTCATTCATTGATTAACTTATAGATAGGCTTCATATCAATTTACAGTATCTATTTTGATTGACATGAAAAAGCTTTTCCAAAGGAAAATCTCACATTGAAAACAATAATAAAAAAAAAGATGACCAACCCTTCGTGGCCTCCGAGAAATTCAGATGTTGGAGTGGCAGAAGGAATAGAAGAAACGCGAGCGAACGTCGATCGACGTTCATTTTCCCGTTCAGGGCGGGGAATCGAAATTGTGACTAACAAGAGAACATCGCACAGCGAATATGGAAACATGTTAGAAGAAATGCCGATGGGAAATTTTTTGAAGCCGACCTTTTCCTCATGAATAAAATACATGCATAAAGAAATTATCAAATCCAAAAGAAACGAGGAATTGTTCCTAACAACAAAACAAAGAAAAAGGAAATGAGCGCCATAAAGTTATGAATGTTCGCATCCGTCTTGGGCAACAGGGTGTATAAGAATGGGTCTAGCAACCTTCAGCCTGCTCACTTAATCTCTCTTTCTACTTCTTTTTCTATTTCTCTCTCTTTCCATTTCTGCCTCTCTCTCTCTCTCTCTCTCTCTCTCTCTCTCTCTCCTCTCAAATCAATTATACTTATCACTTTTCTTGGCGCACGTGCGTGTTATGCGAGGTCTCTGATGCTGTCTGTGGCTGCTTTTCGAGGAAGGCAAAGCTGTGCTTATCAGACTTTTTATCAGTCAGAAAGTGATGAAGGGTCACACAATAGAGCAAACAAAAAAATAGAAACAGAAGGCCAGGTCGCAAAGATTGAAAACGGAACACGTGAGATCTCTTTTCTGTTATTGAAGGACACCGGTTTGTTCAGTGAACCCTATGCAAAGAAAAAAAGGATTTCGGAGTGCAGTACTTCTGACGGATTTTGTGCAACAATTCTGTTTACATAGCCAGTGACATTCATTAATTGTTTGTAGAATTCACTAGCATTTTACTATTTTAGAAAGATCACCGATTATAGTTGTTCAATCCTGCACGTCTGCTATTTTTTCCTTGCTCGTTATCACGCATTTTTCGCTTTACACCTGCGTATTCTGATGCATTGTGGTGAAAGATGGTTGTTATTCCTTTCATATTCTTGATTATTACTGGGATAGCAGCAGAGCAGCGGTCTTCTTGGCCGCTGCACACGCGCCTACTCTGGGCGTGGCGTGGGAAAAAGGGAGCGAGAGAGTGGGAGAGAAAGAGAGAAAGAGAAAGGAGGAGAGAGAGAGAGATAGTGAGAGAGAAAAGGGTAGCGACTGCTTTCGTCTTCTTCTTCTTCCCGCCGTGGTCCTCTTTGCAACCCTCTCGCTTTCTTGCTCTTCTCTCCCCTAACTAACCACTGCTGCTGCCCTTCTCTCATTCGGTTCTCTCATATTCTTTGCGACATTCCTTGGCTCCTTTCAGCGTCCAACGCAGAAATGACGAGCTTCATCGAGTTTCTCCAGCTCAACAAGCACAAGGTTCGGAGTTGGGAAGTTTTCATTGTTTTCATCTTGTCTTCCAGTGCGAATCACTGCATTTATTTGGATTAACATGCGAATAAACCGCCTTTAATTAGTAGAAATAAGCGCGAGAAAGGGTTGAACAAATTTGGCGCTGGCGGAACCTATTTTTTGCGCGATTGTTTTAATATTACTCTTTTACTTTGCTTTCATCATTGGTGAATCAATTCGGAGAAAAATGCGCTTTTCATTAAATGAGAATTTTCTGAAATAGTTTTTTTTTCTTCCAGTAATATGTACTTGTTCTTAAAAGGATATGTTATCGACTCCTATGCCCTTGTCTCTTTTCCTCCACAGACCTTCCGTCCTCGCAAGCGATTCCCGGATGGCACGCTCCGGCATCATCTGCACAAGCACGCTGAGGCTACGCTCAACTCGGGCGTCGATCTCAAGGCCGCCGTTCGTCTGCCCGCCAATGAACACTTTGACGACTGGCTCGCTGTGCACAGTTAGTAGAAAAATAATAATATTTTTAATCATGCTCTTTTTTCTTCAACCTACTTCTTAAAATAACACGCACACAAAAAATACGAATTCTTGGCCCGCTTTTACGCCCGAATTAATACTCCCAGTTGTTCTTATTTGACATAACATTTGGCCCTAATACTTTACTGATCGATGTTTTATTAATTTACTCGCTGCTTCCTCGTTTTTGAATCCTAAAAGGATTCAGGCTCTCCATTTTATGAAATTTGCTCACCATAAGCGCTTTTCGAATGCTCATTGCTTGATATTTTTCCTTAATGCGTTCCTAGGTGTTTCCATGAAGCGATGGCATATGATTCAAGTCGATTTCACATTGACTAATTCATTCCCGCTCAATGCTAGAGCTCTTTCCATTGTTCCGCTTCAGCCCCCGAGAAATGATTCACTTATATGTATGAAAAAGGGTGAACTTTCCAAGGAGAACAAAAGGTTTTTTCTTCTTTTATTTCATTCAGTAGAACTGTATGAAGAATGCATATTGGCAAAGGGAACGAGGTTCACGTGGCTACTTTGTTGATCTTTACTTCAAGACAGGTCCCAGTGTTTGCCAGCAAACAAATGTCCCGGCCCACATCCTTCGCTCGCTGTTGTCGCGAAGGAGGTGCACTGATAGGTTTCTTCTTTTCATGCCGCGTGCCAATGTTTTTTTCAACAAACACAAGGAATAGAACAGCAATCAGAATGGTTACTGTATATGTACCAAGTCCAGGCTACTGTATGGAACCGTAGTAAAAAGAAAAAGAAAAGTTAATCAGGCGTATTATTCCCTTAAAACGCACTAATTAGGCTTAAATTGTGCAGAGAAAAAGGCTCTAGATTTGCATTATCATTCAGCATCTATTGTAAAACAATTGACTTATAATAGGGAATATATTGCAAAAAATCAAAAACTTACTACCAAGTTAGCACCAATATTTAAAATGAAAGTGTTAAGTAAATATTTTTCAGCGGTCGACTTCTTCAACCGAATCAACCTGATGTACGGCACGATTTCGGATGTGTGCACGAAGGCCAGCTGCCCGACCATGTCCGGCGGGTCAAAGTCAGTGGATTACGGTACTTTTGAGCAAGGGACCGAAAAGTGTACGGTACTCAGGTCGACACCACGGTGGAGATTTGTAATGTGCGTTGCTTCCCAAGCAAGACCTTATTTGTAATTCACACAAGACAAACCGCTTCTCACATGAATTCTCTTATTTATTGAGGATTCCCTTGCCTTGGTGCATCTTAATGAAAAGATAGAGACTTGAATGAATAGGAAGGCAGAAAGGACAAATTGGCCCAAGTGCACACGTGAGAGGCCTCTATTCTTAGAAGGGGGCGGAAGCGAGAGAGAGAGAGAGAGAAAGAGTGAAAGAGAGAGAGAGACAGAGAGAGAGAGAGAGGAAGAGAGACACAGGGAGAGAGAGAGGAGGAAATGTGCTGCACCATGAAGTTCTGTTCAAAGGCTTGTTTTTTTATATATCTTTCTAAATTTAAAGGTCCCTCTCAAGGGGTGATTTTTCTTGGTTTTTTTCTAACGTTCAACTTGCCATGCTTCTCTCTCTCTCCCTCTCTCTCTCTCTCTCTCTCTCTCTCGCTTTCTTCCTAAATTCTTCGTTCAAACTCCTTCAACATCACCCGCCTACTCATGCATAAAGCGGCCACTTTCTCAGCGTCCATTTCCGCTAATGTGCAGGGCCATAGTGGTCAGTATTAGGAGGAACAAGAGAAGGAGGGAGTGTGGAGAATACGAGAGAGGGAAAACAGAGAGAGAGAGAGAGATAGCGAGAGAGAGAGAGGGAAGGCAAAGAGAGAGAGAGAGAGAGTTAGGAAAAGACTTGAGACTTTGAGAGTGCGAGCATAGTTCAGAGGGTTCTTAAAGGGGTTTAAGAGGGAAGAGCGCCAAGCAAGCCAACGCCTCTATCTCTCTTTCTCTTCTCTCTCTCTCTCTTTTCTCTCTCTCTTTTTTCTCTCTCTCTCTCTCTCTTTCCTCCACCAGTACAAGTCTTCTATTACTCCGCATGGCTGGCCACTTGGTTGATGACAAATTGCTCGTACTTTTATCTTCAAAGAGTAGCGAACAAGAGAATGTAGAATGAACAGAACAAGGGGATCAGCATAAATAACCGTAAGTTTGCTTTAGAAAAGCTCCGGTTTAAGAAAAGACTATGTGATGTAAACTGTTTTGACGAGAGGTACAAATGGCGCAACCAGGGGGAAAAGGTATCCCCACCCAGGTTTCCGGGCCCAATACCTCCTTCCCCATTCTAATTCTCAGGGTTCTAGACAGTGGCTTTATTCCCTGGGTGCAACATTTGGTGCCCAAGAAATTAATCATTGTCGTAAAATAGGCGTGTTAATATGATATTACACTTCCTATTCATTTGGCGCTGTCTCTCCCTCCTCTCTCTCTCTCTCTCTCTCTCTCTTCCTCTTTCTCTCTCGCTCTCTCTCCTCTCTCTTCCATTTTCACTCTCGCTCTCTTTCTCTCTCCTCTTTCTCTCTCTCGCTCTCTCTCTCTCTCCTCTTTCTCTCTCTTGCTCTCTTTCTCTCTCTTGCTCTCTTTCTCTCTCTCTTTCTCTCTTTCTCTCTCTCTCTCTCTTTCTCTTTCTCCTCTTTTTACAATTTTTCGGATATAGTTTCCAATTCCATTGCCCTTTCCCTATTTTTTCCTGCTTTATTGTACTATTCTCTCTATGTCTCTCTCTCTCTCTGTCTCTCTCTCTCTCTGTCTCTCTCTCTCTTTTCTCTTTCTCTGTCTGTCTCAGCCCTCTTGTTCTTCTTCTCCTCATATCGTCTAACATTGGATGTGCCCCTCTGTACTAAATGGTCCATTTGGACATCTGTAGAATTGGATATTGTAGCCAATATGGTGAAGCCCTTGCTTCCCTGGTCAGCTGGGCTAAAAGCATGCACTGAAAAGGAGAAGCTGTGCAAGCAGCTGCATGTAATTGGATGAAGCAGATGATAAAATTTAGTTTTCTTTTTTTGCAAAAAAATTACGAGAATGAAAAAATTTAACGTGATTCTTTCATGATTAAAATATTAAGATAATTTTTTTTGTAAATATTATTTAAAAAAAATTACAAGAATAAAAAAGATGAAATAAAAACCAGATTGTTTCTTTCATGATAAAAAATGGTAATATTTTTTTTTAAATAATATATATTAAGGTACGAATACCTGTGGCAAGACGGCGGCGACTTCAAGAAGCCGACGCGCCTCTCCGCGCCCGAGTACGTGTGCTTCCTCATGGACTGGATCGAGATACGCATCAACGACGAGCACATATTCCCCTCCAGCACGAGTACGGCAGCACCGGGAATTTATGACTTTGGGTTTGGTACATGGGTTTGGTACTTGGGTTTTTGGTGCTTGGGTTTTTGGTGCTTGGGTATTTGGTACTTGGGTTTTTGGTGCTTGGGTATTTGGTACTTGGGTTTGGCACTCTATCTTAGTTATATAGGGTAGGAATGTTTTTTTTTATTGCACCGGCAATATCAAACACCCTGACTCTGGAATAAGAGAGTTTATGGATTTTTTTAAAGTTAAGACTTGATGCTAGGACATCCAAGCAGAGTCCTCCATTCTGATGCTTATTGATATTGTTTTTCAATAATCAGAAGCGAAGGGGAGTGATGGAATAGTAAGAGAGGGAGAGAGAATGCTTGAGAGGGAAAGAGAGCAAGTGAGAACAGCGAGAATCAGAGAGAGAGAGAGAGAGAGAGAGAGAAAGAGAGAGAGAGGAAGAAGTAGGTGGAAAGAGAAGGAATGTAAAAGGCGTGCTATTTGTGCTTGCTCCCTCTTCTCGGCTATTTACACTGCTCTTTATTAGTGTTTGCTTGCGAGCAGTGTCTCCTCATATTCCGTGTGAGTGTACTCAAAGCTAGAGCATTTTTGAGCTCTTGCTTCGCTTTATTGCTGCGTCTCTCTTTCTCTCCCTCCCTCTCTCTCTCCTCTCTCTTCCTCTTTATCCTCTCCCTCTCTCTTTGTCTGTCCCTCTCTCTCTCCCTTATTCTCTCCCTCTCTCATTATCCTTCGTTCTCTCTCTCTCTCCTCTCTCTTCCTCTTTATCCTCTCTCTCTCTCTTTGTCTGTCCCTCTCTCTCTCTCCCTTATTCTCTCCCTCTCTCATTATCCTTCGTTCTCTCTCTCTCCTCTCTCTCTCTCTCTCTCTCTCTCTCTCCCACGTCACTCTCTTCTGCATATTTCCCATCCACTGTCCAAACTGGCTCGCGTGCACCGGATGACTCTTGCTCCATTGCATCTCATGATTGCTGCTGACTGACCAGGCGAGACCCATTCAGGCATGGGTCAATCCAAGCACCCCTCCCTCTCCCACTCCTCGGCCATACTGCGTAAGACTCACCCTGACAACATCTCGCAAAGACCCATATACCAGGGAGATATTGGGGGTCGAAGAGATACAATACATGATTCATGAGGTAAACGGTTTCTCAGAGGACGAGACCTTAACGTTAGACAAGAGAGAAGGAAGAGAGTGAGAGCTCCCGAAAGCAGGTCGAAGAGAGATCACAAGGAAGAGATTTGTATTTCTGATGGCGCATTTGATACGCTCTTTGCTATGGGGTAAGGTGCTTAAGAGAGGCCATATTGGGAATGTAAGTGAGATGGGGGGAGAGAGAGAGAAAGAGCGGGAGAGAGAAGTGAGAAAGAGAGCGAACGAAAGAGGGAGAACTGACTGTACATGGCAGAGAGACGTGAGAGAGAAAGAGGTAGGACCATTGATGGAATGTGCTCATTACATTAAGACTATCTTCAGCACGACATTTGCTGGCGAAAATAATTGTAAGCTTAAAGAGTAGATGCTATTAAGCAGGGAAGGGCCGTGGCCATTCAGCTGATAAGCTGAGGGCTGCAAGGGAATCAGGCAGTTGGGGGAATTATCTAGCGAAGGGGAACGCCATAAAAGATGGCGGAGACGACTAGAAAACTGGAAGAAATGCTAACATTCTCTTTTGGCATCGGTTAGTAATAGAGATTAAGCCGTATGATCAAAGAGTGTTTTGCGCTCGTAACTTAGTTTCAACTACGATGTGCCGCTAAAAATTAATGAAAAATTAATTTACAATAATGTATAGTCATTATCCTATTATATTTATTACGTCTGAAGCATTGATACATCAAATTAAAAAAAACTGTTTTGTAGACATCGCTTTCCCGAAAGACTTCCGCGCGATTTGCAAGAAGATCCTGACGCGTCTCTTCCGTGTCTTTGTGCACACGTACATCCATCACTTTGATCGCATCGTCGACCTGGGAGCGGTCGGCTTTCATTTTTCTCTCTTTTCTTTGTAAATTGTATTAGTTCTAAAAAAAAATGTTATTCAAAAAAATTTCCATTTGATCTTTTCAAAAAAAAAATTAATTTTTAAATAGTTATTAGACGCGATTTCATGTTACCTTTCAAAGTTTTTTTTCATTTATCAATTCTTTTTTTATTGATCAATTCATCAGGAGGCCCACGCGAACACTCTCTACAAGCACTTCTACTACTTTGTCACGGAGTACTCCATGGTTTCGACCAAGGAGTTGGATGCTTTGGTTAGTGAATTTATATATTCTTTATTGCTTCTTATTATCTCACTGTTTTTATTACTATTTTTAAAAGTTTAATTTTGGAATAATTTTTTTTGCTAGGATACCAAATCGCTTGGAATGGGAATACATAAAGTAAAATTGCACCTTAAATATTCTCTTTTATTTTCAGAAGGACATGACTGAACGGCTTCTGGAAGCGGATAGAATTCACAAGATGCGGAGCTGATCTATTTGAAGAAGACGTGCACATCTACTTGACCGGGTTTTCTCTCTTTCTCTATCTCTCTCGCTTTTTGCTGCCACTCTTCTCTTCATGAATACTCTCTCTCTCTCTCTCTCTCTCTCTCTCTCTCTCTTATCTTGTTTTCGTTGTCTCTTCTTTTTGAAAAATAGCAGACAATTATAGCTTTTTTCGCTTTCCTTTCTATCGTAATCCATTTTGAAAGCGTACTGTATCTTGGTAGGTAAATGAGAATGCATAGAGGTTTCGCTAGAACTGAAAACAGACATCATTTCCACTGTATACAAGTACATTATTCTACTTTTTTGCTTGGGTTGAATCCTGCTAGTTTAGCTCCATACAAAAATTTTTTAATCGAAGTGACAGAATAACGAGAACTTAATTTTTACAATTAGATATCGCAAGATCCTGTGAGATAGTGAACTAGCTTTGCTTCCCTGCTGTTTTTTCTCTCTCTTTATGGTTCGCTTCCGGTATCCAAACTCAGTGACAGACGCAGATAGTTGGTTGTGACTTACCTCGAACTTTGTCCTCGAACTTTGTCCCGCGAACTTTGTCCCTCGAACTTTGTCCCGCGAACTTTTCATTTACCGCAAACTTTGTCCCGCGAACTTTTCATTTTCGCGTCCTTCGGGATGTTTCGGAGTATATCAAACATTCACTTGTATCTTTCCTGTGAATAGAAAAAAAGTTCTTGCCCATGACGCCACCTCTACTTTGATCATTGGGAAATCACGCATTTTTTGTTTACTTGTATTGTTTTTTTCCGCATGATTAGAACCATTACTCTCTCTCTCTCTCTCTCTCTCTCTCTCTCTCTACCTGTCCCTTGAATTTTTTGAAGACGATTAGTTCTTGTCAACAATTTTACTGCATAATAATTTTGAGTATTAAGAAGAAATCCAGAAGAAATCTTGGCTTTATCCTTATTCATTCCACGACAATTTTATCTCCCTTGTGCACTATTATTATGTGAATGTTTTGTGGTCCAGGATTTTTGTGTGTTTTAAATTGTTCCCCATTTACTCTGTGACAGAAAAATTGAGTACTGTTTCTTCTTTATCCCCTTACTGTTGATTTGATCCAATCTCCTTTCTCTCTTTCTCTGCATTTCCCTGACAAGGTCAAATTGCTGCTATTCTCCTTTAATTGTTCGTTGTAAGTCCGCCGGTCAGTCGTCTAGCATGACTTGAATAAAGCTCCCTGATGCTCTTAAAGTTGAAGTGATCAGTAATCTTTATACTACATCACTATTCGGGAAAAGGGACTGTTTTCAGTGAACTAGCAACCAGATTTCATGACAATTTGGTGAGGGACTTCAGCTCTGAAATCTAACCTGGTAAGGTGTAATTTGAAGAGAGAAGACTGTTTATTAGGTCTAACAATAAGCGAGCACTCAAGTACTCCCCGATAGCTGAGAGGAAGTGGTTCGTCGGTAACCATGGAAACCGAGGTGGCCCAGTGACGCACACTGGGGCATGGAATGACGAGAGATTCTGAGAGGACTATGATGGCACCCAGGAAGGGGTGAACTCAGTCGTTAGTGCTTCTAGTTAATCATTATATTGATTTGAGAGTTGTATCCATGGTCTTTATAAGCATCATTAACAATCTATTGCTAACGTCATAATTGAGGATTATTCTCATTAATTTAAAGTAGTTAACCTTTACCCCTATTTCGTCGTGCTCTTTTGTTCTTTCTCATCTCTCTCTCTCTCTCTCTCTCTCTCTCTCTCTTTTCTTTCCCTCCCTCTCTCACTCTCAAAAAGGCACTCTAGTGATGATTCTTCTACTGCCGACTTGATTGCCGTCGGCTTGCTTCAACTCACCAGCTAGCGAGAGCTTCACTCCGAATGCAACGAAGCAGAACTCTCTCGCCGAGACGCGATTCGAAGAGGAACACGAAAAGTGACGATGAAAAAGGTTTTTTTTCTCTCTCTTTTTACCTTTCATATTATAACTTTTTGCTTTTTTATTTTAACGTTTTTAATTACGTTTTCTTTTTCTTCGAAAAGGGAGTGCTAGAGAGGTGATGCTAGAAATATGATTTCTGACAACGAGTAGGTGGCAGTGGAACTTGCTTCCTGGAATAAATGAGCGGAAGTAAGTTTAGAGAGAGGGAGAGCGAGAGAATGAAGAGAGAGAGAGCGAGTGAGAAAGAGAGAAAGGAAGAAAGAGAGAGCGAAAGAGAGAGTGTTAGATAGAGAAAAAGAGAGAGAGAGAGAAAGAGCGAGAGAGTGACAGAGAGAGAGAGAGAGAGAGAGAGCGAGAGATCAGCGACTTCTAAGCAGCTTTTCCTCGGATGATCCGCGTGAAAGAGCGCCCTTCCTCTCCGATTTGTGACATTCATCAGACGGGGCTGTTTGTTCTAGGTGGTTTTTATGGCGCCAGCTCCTTTTTCTCTTTCATCCTTCTCTCTCTCTCGCGCTCTCTCTCTCTCTCTCTCGCTCTCTCTCTCTCTCTCGCTCTTTCATCTCTCCTCCTCTCATCCCGTCTATTAGTGCCAACACATTCCAACAGGAAGGAGAAGAAATAATGTCCCCAGTGCTGATGATGGCTTTGTCCACAACGTAGTTCATTTATCCTCTTTCTTCGACAATACCTCTCTTTCAGTCTCTCTCTCTCGCTCTTTCTCCTCTCTCTCTCTCTCTCTCTCTCTCTCTCTCTTTCTCTGTCTCTCTCTATCCCCTCGTCTCTCTCTCTCTCTCTCTCTCTCTCTCTCTCCGCCTAAACAACGGGTGCCTTTGCCACTTATCATTCACACACAATGCTCTCCAACCACAGCTGTTCTGGAAGTGTTAGAGATGAAGAGAGAGAGAGAGAGAGAGAGAGAGAGAGCGATAGAAAACGAGAGAGTGTGAAAGATAGAGAACAAGAGTTAGAGGTGTTTTGCCAACGTGCATAATAGCGATTGACTGCCGCCTGACGAGATCTTTGAGATGGACAGGGAGAACGAGAGAGAGATAGAGAGAGAGAGAGAGAGACAGTGAGAAGTAGTGAGAGAGAGAGAGTGTGAGAGAGAGATAGGACGAGTGAGAAAGAGACACAGTGAGAAGTTGAGAGAGAGAGAGAAAGAGACATAGAGAGACAGAAAGAGAGTGAGAGAGAAAGCAGATACGCTGCGTGAATTTTTGAGTTCCGTTATTTTTGCCCCAGGAATGAGGAGAAAGATCTGGAATGAGGGGTCGACGAATATTCTTTCTTCATCGACAAACAAGAATAATAAAAAACTATAAAAGAAGACTGAAACGTTAAACAATAATGTGGCAGTGAATAAATTTATCAATTTCTTTAATATTTTTTAAATTAGTAATTTCTAGTACTTTCTTCTTCTACATTTCAGCTCGACCAAGCTATTCAACTCTACGCACATCCGTTATTCGGCTGACGCCACACGATCTCAAGTGCAAGCTGTACTGCAAGGTTCTATTACTCGTCTTCGCTTTCTTTCTTTCTCTATCTTACTCTCTCCCTCCCTCTCTCTCTCTCTCTGACACTCTTTCTCTCTCTCTGACACTCTTTCTCTCCTCTTATCTGTCAGAGATATAATAGATACAGCATTATCTGCTGCATTCTTCATGGCATTAGAAGCTGCATATTGCAGCCTTGCAAAATAGAAGATAAATATGTTTGTACATATTTCTCCAATCGAGAAAGAACACACAGGGAGCTTCTTGTCGGTATTGCCGCGTGAATGGGATGCCCAGCACTCAGCAAGCGATTGGCAGCGGGCTCTACGCGTCATGGTGATGGTCTTAATTTACGTCGCTATAGTTTTGTCACCTTAAATACATATATGTAAAATAATTGTTAGTTTATTGGTATACTTTTAAAATAATTTGTTATCGTGAAATACTTCTTAAAATAAGATTTTTAAAATTAAACGCTCGATTGTAATTTTCATACTGTAGAACTTCATAGTTTTTATATAAAGTTCTTTAAAGGTGAACTTTTATTGTTGAGGATCACGGACGAGATCCTTGCGATGGCGCGTCCGCAAGTCGGCCACTTTGACGGCATCATTCAGGCATTTAAGAGGTCAGCGAGCTGTCCACGACAGTTTCAACGATAACTTCGCGGACTTTTCGATGAAACTCTCGTGGGCTCTCATGTCATTCTTTCTTTCTTTCTTTCTTTTTATTTTGCATTTATTTAACCTTTCGAGTAAAATAATTTTTTTAAACATAAACTGAAGCTATCCACAAAGAGAGAGAGAGGGGATCTGAGCGTTAGTTCACTAGACCCTTGTTTCATTAGAGGAACTTCTCTATTGTTTTTCTAGCTCTGATTGTGGAATCGAAGTGCGCAAATGGTTTGAATTGTGCATGCGCAAGCAAGTGCTAAATTGTGCTGAAAGTGCATTTCTCGACCCCGCACGGAACTATTTTAAAGCTTTAACAATCGATCGATTGATTCGAGTAAAAAAAATCCCAAAATTTATCCTCTGACAAACTACATTGTTTTAAAGATATATAAATCATTAGAAACTCCAGCAACAAACCAACACTGTTTGGAATCATCACCAGATTTATTTAACGCTAGCTCGTCAAGTAAAACCACCTGGTCGCCATTTGCAAAATTTTTGTTTTTAATTTAAAAAAAATGAATTTTTGAATAATAAATTGTTTTAATAAAAATTTTCCGCCTGAATCACAGACACGACATCTGTTCGGTGCTGAATCTGGAGGAGTTGGGCGAGCACGCCGACTGTGGCAGCGGAGTGCTCAAGGGAGTCGGCTACAGCTATGAGCCAGAGCGGTTCATGCGACATGACAGTTTGTAACTCCTCTCATTTCTCTTTCTTTCTCTCTCTCTCTCTCTCTCCCTCTCTTCCTCTTCCTCTCTCTCTCTCTCTTTGTCTCGCTCTCTCTCTCTCTCTTTCTCTGTCTCTCTATTTTTGCTGATCTGTTTCTCTACCCTATGCTACTTTCTCCCCTCCTTTCTCTCGTTGTCTCTCTTGCCTTTTCTATTCTTCGTTATGAACTCTTTGCTCCCCTCTTTATCCACCAACTACTTAACAACCGTTATCGTATCGTCAACAGTTCCCTAAACATCCTTTCCTTCCCAGTCTTCTACTACAACTACCCTCTGCCCGACTTCCAAACCTGCGCCGTCACACATCTCGTCGACATCATCCATGTCATCGACTTTGCTCTCCAGCAAGGTGAATTTCATCTTCAACTCTCTTCTCTCTTCATCTCTTGTCTCTCGCCCTCTCTGCTACTTCCCTCTCTCCCATTCTCTGTGACGGTTTATACCTACTCTTTGTTCGCTCTCTTCACCCGTTATCTCTCCATCTGGTTTTTTTCTCAACCTCTCTCCCATTCTCTCTTCCTCTCTCTCGCTCTATCTCTATCTCTACCACTCTCTCTCTCTCTTTCTCTCTCGTTCCATCTCTCTCTCTCTCTCTTTCTCTCTCTCCCTCTCCGTTCAGGTCGTCTTGCCGTGCACTGCCACGCCGGTCACGGCCGCACCGGGATGGCGATAGCTGCCCATCTCGTGTGCCGCTACGGCCTCCGTCCCGCCGCCGCCGTCTCGTGGGTGCGCTCCGTCAGGTTCTTAATTGGCTAATTAATTAGGAAATTAATTAATTTCGTCTATTTTTTGGTAATTTTACAGATAAAGTATTCTACTATCTAACAATGAACATTTTCTTTTTCTTTGAGTGGAAATGTTCAAAATATATCTTTAAAAAAATATTTGTAAAAATTTAAAATAATATTTGGTAAAATAGAAATAAATCTTCAGACGCAGCTCGGTGCAGTCGATTGATCAGGTGGAGACACTGAATGAGCTCCAACGAGTGCTCGCAAGTCGCGCTCTCGCCTTTCCGGTCGGGACCATTCCATGAATTTGAATATTTACTCTATTCGATATATTTTATATGCACCGGAGCACATCTATGTATATATCTGATAGGACCACAATTAAACCAAGGGTGCGTGAAAAAAATGGCGATTCCCACAATACGACCAAAATTATGCTGTTCTACTCTTAAAAATCGCACATTCCACAGGAATCGCCTTTTGCAACGGTTTCGGAGGCACTCGCCTTTGAGCGGCCGTTCCTCGGTGGTGAAGAGCGGCGGAAATTCGCTCAAATTCCCAAGGTTTTGACTATTCTATTTTTCTAATTACCCCTTTTTGTCGAAAGGTTTTCTGTATATTGCATATAATGGTTCTAATGAATGTTGATGAGAGATTTTGATATTATCGGGAGATGTGATATGTTTAAATAGATTTGTATTGATTGATTTATATATTGATTTGTCTTCTTCATCGTCCTCAGATCGCGTACACCCTCTGCTGTTCTCTTCTGCAGCAGTTCTTCACTCGTGCCTCTCATCCTCCACGCCTCGAGATGGCTCGCGTTGATCTCAATCTCTACCGCGTCGTCTTCCATGTCGATGGGCCGGCAGCCAAGTTTGACATTTATAGAATTTAACTTTTTTTTCTTTAAATTTTGTTGTTTTGAAGTTTTGAATTTGAATTTTTTCTTCTTATAAAATCTTTTACAACCTCTATTAAAAGTCTACTTTGAAGAACAACATACGTATGTACATAAAACCTGAAATGCACGGATAAAATAGTACGATCTTACACAGTTATGGACATTAAACTAAATGGTTCTCCATAATATATGGTTATTTTCTCTCTCTTGCATTTCTCTCTTTTACTTGAGGCAGAAAGAGCCGTCGCTGGCGGATCTGCTCGACCGTGCACTCTGCGAAGTTGACATGAGGCGGTTGCGAGAGCGATGGCGTCGCTCTTGTGGCTCAGCCACCGTTACGGTTCCCAACTTTCAGGTAAGGGCAAGTCCGGATTAATTTAGATTATGAATTTTTATTTCATAATTTTTTTTAAACATTTATATTTTATATTTTAAAAGTATAATATTTAAACCTGTTTTTGGAAGAAAATTATAATAATTCAAACTGCCCATCTGGGATAAATGAAGTATTTCCTCGACTCGTCCTCCTGGTTGACGCTCACAGCGGAACGCGCCGCCAAGCTCTCCGGTGCATGCGTTCAACCGGTAGGGGGATATTTTTTTGTAAATCGTATTCAAAAATAATTTCATCACATTATTATTTCGGATGGTTAACGATAATAACTACAAGTTAGCTCTAAATTTTTATTGACGATACTATGTATGTTTTTGCAGACAAAGGACATATGCATACGGTTTAGAAAAAAAACATTATTTTATTTGAAAACTATTTAAAAACAACAAAAAAGCTCCATTCTACAGATGACAGCGCCGATGGCGATCGCGCTCCTCGACGGGTACATGAGCGGCTGCTTCTGCATCGACGGGCTGAGCATCGACGAACTCGCCGAGTTCGTCGACAGCAACTGCGTGTATGCAGAGCAGACGGGCGCCATGATTATGTACAAGGTGAGGAGGGAACGAGAGAGAGAGAGAGAGAGAGAGAGAGAGAGAGAGAAGGGAAAGAAGGAGGGAACGAGAGAGAGAGAGAAAAGAGAAAGAATGAGGGAGCGAGAGAGATAGAAAAGAGAAAGAAGGAGGGAGCGAGATAGAGAGAAAATAGAAAGAAGGAAGGAGCGAGAGAGAGACAGAGAGAGAGAGAGAGAGAGAGAAAAGAGAAAGAAAAGCAGGGATCGTTACAAGGGGGAAAACAGAAATAAAAAAAAGAATATGCCATCGAAGAAGGAGTTATTGATGGAGAAAGAACAAAATAAAAAGAATAAGAATGTTATAAATAAATAATGCATAACAGGATTGGCACTGCCTCTTCTCCCTCTTTACTGCATGCTTCGGTAAACTATCGTCGGAGGTTTTCATTTATATTTTTCTTGTCTTATTTATTTATATTTCCGAATAATTTACCTTCAAAATTTCTTTCTTTAAAATATCGTTGAATTCTCCAGGTGCGTGAAGTGCTCGCGGCTCGGCTTGTTTCGTGGTTTTCGGCAGCTAAGACAGACGACAAAAACTGTGAGACGCAACGAAATTGTTCTGTTATTATTGTTTCTAATAGTAAAGCTAAAAATATTATAAAATTACTGTAAAATTAATAAACTTAATCCCAACAAAAAATAAAATAATTAATTTAGCCCGTTCCGTAGTTCGTTCGGTCGCACGGCTCCTCTCGATTGTTGCCGAGGGCAAAGGAGCGCATGATCAAGAAGAAGAAGAAGAAGAGGAAGAAGATGCCGAACTAGGCGACTCAGTGGACGTCGAGGCGGAGCTTGTTTTTGAGGGAGATGACGAAACGGAGGATGACGAGCGGTCATTGCCTCTTCTCGTACGAACGACTGTGCCGGAAGCTGAGCGTAAGACGCTGTGAAAGGATGTGAATACGCTGTGCTGATCAGGCCATAAGTATAGCCAATTCTATGTACTGTCGGATGCTATCCGGTGATTACTGTAATTTTGTATCGTCACCACATCGAACGAGTCTTTTCGATGAAGTATGCTGCTTTAAAATAACAATGTCATTGTTCTACTTCCTTGTGGCCAATGCTATTATAGAGTGAAATACATCTAGTGAAATTGAAGCTATTTATAATTTTAAAATCCATTTCTTATGATAAAATCGAAAGGCACATCTCATAGTTCTTTCCACGGTTTGTTATGTGAGGCTAAATGAGTTACTAAGAGAAACACTTTTAGCGGAAGAGTTCAGTGGTATTCGACTGAGTTCTAATTGTCAGGACATCGAAAGACATGCCTTTCTCACATTCTTCGCAGCACGAGCTCGAGAAATTTGCGACGTGGAGCTTTCCGTATGAAAAGACATTAGTATTCAAAATAACACCTACGTTCCCCGACGGTTGTCCCTGAAAAATAAATGTGATATATATATATATATATATATATATATATAGATAGATATATAATATGTCTAATAACTATGTCAATTGTCATGGCGTAAGCTAGGCGAAGAGGATATCGCAAACGAGTAACGCGACGTGTGCACTTCTCCTAGCTTGCCGGGGAGATGCAACACGTTGCGATTAGTGCCATTTCGCCTTCGAAGTCGGTGGAGATGAGCCGGCAACGGGGGTCCACAATCATTCGTGTTCCATTGCACGAGCCTGCAGGAGCGTTCTAATTACGAAGCACGGTTTCCACTGCTCTTTTCTTTAAAAAAATATGTTTAATCATAATAACTTGAATAATGTCAAAGGGCAATAATGCATGAATTGTCAAAGGAAAACCTGTAAACAAAGCTTGTGAGGAAGCTTTCCAGACTCCATTTCCTCTTCATAAAACTCCGGTGGAGGCTGCATCATGGCAAACTTGAACATCTCCGATAATGCTTGTGTTCGCGGAGTCGAAGAAAAAGAAACCTTAGAAAAAGAATTAATGCCTTCCTTCTGAGAGCAAAAAATTACAATGAAACTTGTTAGCTTATTTTACTTATGATAAAATATCGTTGATGCACCGCACCGGCTCTACTGATTCAAAATTGCTATAATTTAACTTTCGCTTAAGCTAACTACTTCGGAAATAACTATGCAAAGTTAGTTTTTAAAAATTGCTAACTTGTTGCCATTACGATAGACGATTGTTTGCCGAACACCGAATTGTCAGTGACTTCCGGCACATATGTATGTACATAGTCAAGATTGTTGTCATTACGTCGTTTGGAAAAGTAATCATTCTCTTTGTCAGCTGTTCTTGACGGGCAGGTCTATGCTGCCAGAGTTGCTGTGAACACTCGCATTTATGGCGAGAAGCGTGGGGCTGAAAAAGTGGAATTTTTCAACAAAATTCAAAGCAGTTAAAAATATTTGTTCCTTTTCTTCACAAATATGTAGATTGAAACGTATTCATCAATGCGGACACGGAGTAGGATCTCACCCACGTACAAAGCACCCATCAAAACTTCACAAAGTCGCAGCTCGAAAAGAGAAAATATTTTTCTGCCATTCAAAGGCGTGACACGAGGCCACTGCAGAGATCCGAGTGGGCATAGTGGGCGGTCGATACCACGAGTGTCCGTCCACTGCGCCTCTTTCCATCTCTGCTTCTCTCGGCTGCTCTGCTTCTCTGCAATGTCCTGCACTCTATATATATATATATATATATATATATATATATACCGTATTTTCTCTATTAGTACCCCCGGGGGTTCTATTTTTCAATAGCCTTGCGGGAGGGGGGCACTATTAGAGGGAGGGGTTCTATTAGAGGGAGGGGTACTATTTTTCAATGTGAGTCACTCAATGTTTAATAGCAACATTTTATTCCCAAAAAAAGAAGAATCGTAGTCCGAATTCAATGGAATCATCACTGGAATATACGTTTTACAACAGATTTATCATGAATTTGGCATTAGTTCATTGGTAAGAGCTCCCCATGCCTCCAGGAGGACTATTGGGGGGGGGTACTATTGGAGGGGGGGTTCTACTGGAGGGAGGGGTTCTATTTTTCAATGGCATTTTCAGAGGGGGGTACTATTAGAGGGGGGGTTCTAATAAAGGGGGGGGTACTAATAGAGGAAATACGGTATATATAGAGGGGGGGTTCTAATAAAGGGGGGGGGGTACTAATAGAGGAAATACGGTATATATATGTCATTCTTTCGTAGCGAATGTATTGCAGCGGCAAAGAAAGACTGATCTTGCCACCCTTCTCCGCTTTATTCGTCATATTGTATGAGTTGAAGATCTACGCTCAACTGTGTCGCTAGCGTTTCTTCTGTTTAATACAACTACAAAGTATTAAGTAAGATTAATGCTAAGAGTACCGTTCAGGTTACGGCTATGGTTAAGCCTTAAAGCAACCAGCCTCCCCATAGCACTCGATCGGCCCCTGCCCTAAGATTTTAAATTATAACTTGGGCATTTGTACTACTCGACATGCTCTTTAAAACTATGCAATAGTGGGTTCGGGAAAAATTCTTTCGAGATAGCGATGATCGAAGTTTAATATTGACATTCCCATAACCAGACATTTATTTATTTCGGTCCGAGTCTTTTCGTATGATAATGTTCCATGATGCTTTGCATTAGTGACTCGTATTTGTGGCACCGCCATCTTTCATAAAGACCATCATTTCTTAACGTTTATTTCATTGATCATTTAGACACAGGATTCTGTATGCGGTTTCAAAAGAGAGTAGGCGGATGAGCGCCTTTCGTCGTAGTCTTCTGTCCTCGTGGTCCTTGAAATCTTTGCGACGTTCCATCTGGCTGATCTGTAAAACGTTCTGTTCACAGTGACATCGACTATTGAAAAAAAAAGAAAAAAATATGGATGATCAGATACTTGAAACAGCGGCAGAAAATCTTGTTGGCCTTTGTTGACAATCTGTGTTTGGGTAAGTCGATTATTTACGAGTAGCGGATTGAACTTGAAGCCGGCCGATTGAACTGCGTGTTGAGCTGGTACATTTCTTCAATACATTCTTATGAGCCGAACAGTTTTGTCAATGTGGCGGCTGCATCTATAACCATTGTAAGTTTATTTGATGATTTCTTTTAGGTTGCACCGTTCGAATCTTTTTCATCAAGAAACTGCAGCGTTTCAGAGATTGAAGACTCCCCTTGCTAATTCTTACAATCATAATAATATCTTATTTTATATTCATGTATATATCAAGGAAAGATTTCTCTTAAAATAAATTTCCTAAGCCATTATTAGTTTATGTATAGGCTTCATTTCTTCATTTCTTATTTGATGCAAACATACCTTCTTCATGGTAGGATACCTTCGCGCATGCAGTGCTTGGTGGAGATTTCCCATTCAGTTGTTAATTCGCTGATGTGTCTGTCGCAGATCATTCGCTGTCCAATTCCGTGTGGCTAATAAGGTAAATGATTTATGTATGTAGCCCGTATTTTCATCTTTAGCCGGTCTTATAGTTCAGTCCTTGCACTAAAAAAACCTCGATTTCGCTGTCTGCACAACTATCACTGACTTTATTTAATTCCATCATGAATCGACGATGCCCTGTTGTGCCATTAACGAGCAGAGTGGACGTGACGCCAGTATGAGCTTCCCAGTCCTCACTTGATGATCTAAGTCATTATAATGAGAAAATCAATTATATCTAAATACCGATTTATATTTCCTCTACTAAGTTCAGACAATTATGATGCGCTATTTCGAATAAAGTAGAATCCAATTTTATGTGAATAACAAGCCAAAATAGCAATGTATGTATGCACTTACATATATGCTTGACCGTAGTAGTTTTATTTGGTATTCTTTATCAAGCAATAAGACGAAAATTGTCAAATCCTCGTTCAATGTTGCGAGAAGAAACTGTTTTTTCTAGCAGACTACTTCGGAAACAACTATGCAAAGCTAGTAAAATTAACTAACTGGATGTAAGGCCAATAGACGATCGATTGGTAAAGACCGCACTGTCATTCGTTTGGGCTTGTTGTCATTAGTTCGTTTGGAGAAGTAATCCTTCTCAGCCGTTGTTGCAGGGCAGGTCTATGCTGCCAGAATTGCAGTGAATACTCGCATGTATGGTGAGAGGAATGGGGCTGCAAAGTTATTATTCAAAAGTGGGACAAATACACTTTTATGCGAATATCAAAGCAATTAAATATAGATTTTAAAGGAAAAAAATTGCTTTCACTTTTCAAACATACATATGCATCAGTACAGAGCGTAAGACTTCAATTACGTACAAAGTACACCTCAAAACATCTCAAAGTTTCAGCTCGAAAAGAGAAAATGTCTTTCTGCCGTTAATATGTATGCCACGAGGCCTCGGCAGAGGTCCCAGTGGCCATAGTGGGCGGTCGATACCACAATGTTTATTCTCTGCTCCGCTCGGCGTTTCAGCTTCTCTTGACTGCTCTGCTTCTCTACAGGGTCTTGCACTATCTCTCTCTTTCTTTCTCCCTCTCTCTCTCCCTCTGTCTCTCTTTCTCGCCTGTTGTCCTATTCCCTTGCGATGCCTCGAAATGGGTTCGCTGCCTCTCCTCTCTCAATTTCCATTTGGATGCCATTCACGGTAATGAGTTTCATGGAACACAAAATTTGGAGCCACAATTTTTTATCGGTTTCAAAAGTAACTAGGATAATTAATTCAAATTGAACATGGAACACAACACATTTCAGCGAATTGTATTAAGTGATGTGAATTACAATATTTAATCGACCAATAAATGAAGAACCTCATCTGAGTTACAACATTTAGCGATTTAAAACATGTCCCTAAATTGAAGGAAGGCTGATTGTGAGGGAAGGGCACTCGAATGTAGAAGTTTGCCTTCCTCTTCTATCCAAGTGAGACTGTAGCGGTAGAGCAATGTATTCTTTACCTATAAATGTTATACTGTGCTTCATGTGTACATATATACAAGTACAAGGGGGTGTAGCAGTCGTGTAAAGCCAGAACTCCATTGCTATGTATCTTATGTGTACGATGTTTTATTAACATCTAACACATAAGATTCATATGTAGATAGCAATTCAGAGAAAAAAAGGAAGGGAAACGACCGCTACTTCCCGATCTTGAGCTCCCTCTGGTCGCCTCCGCCAAGCGGCCGAGTAATCTGCCCTGGGGCGTGACAATACACATGATGTGGAACGACGGGAACCCATGGTTAAACTTTTCGATCTCAAGAGAGCTGCTTCGAGCCGCCAATGTTCGGCTCATGCTTTTTGGTGTCTTGATGTAATCTTGTAGCCTCTCTTTTTTCTTCTTGAGAACTCTCTCGCGGACTTCCTTTGTGAGACGATCTTCAGCCTTATCAAAGAAGTGGCGCAGCCCGTATGCTCCTAAGAAATTCCCAGATTTGCTCTTCTTCTTCCTTCATGGCTGCAACCCAAAAGAATGAAAGTGGACAGAGAACAACATTGCAGCTCTTCTCCCTCTTTACTGCATGCTTCGGTAAACTATCGTCGGAGGTTTTCATTTAAATTTTTTCTTGCCTCATTTATTCATGGATAATTTAACGTCTAAAGTTTATTTTTTTTATATCTCTTTCATTGGATTCTCCAGGTGCGTGAAGTGCTCGCAGCTCGGCTTGTTTCGTGGTTTTCGGCAGCTAAGACGGATGACAAAAACTTTAAGACGCAACTAAATTGTACTGTTATTATTGTTTCTAATAATAAAGCAAAAAACTATTATAAAATTACTCTAAAATTAACATACTTAATCCCGAAAAAAAATAAAATGATTAATTTATCCCTAAAACAGGCGCCCGTTCCATGGTTCGTTCTCTCTCTATTGTTGCCGAGGGCAGAGGAGCGCATGATCAAGAAGAAGAAGAAGAGGAAGAAGATGCCGAGCTAGGCGACTCATTGGATGGGGAGGCGGAGCTTGTTTTCGAGGGAGATGACGAAACGGAGGATGACGAACGTTCAATGCCGCTTCTCGTTCGAACAACTGTGCAGGAAGCCGAGCGTAAGACGCTGTGAAGCGTTGTGAAGAAGCTGTGTTCATCACGCGATAACAACAGCCAATTCTATTGTCGTATATTAACCGGTGATTACTGTAATTTTGCATCGTCACCGCATCGAACGAGCCTATTCGTTGAAGTATTCTGTGTAAGAAAAAGGAATTTTCATTGTTCTACTTCCTTGTGGCCAATGCTATTATAGAGTGAAATACATCTAGTGAAATTGAAGCTAATTATAATTTTTTTTAAATCCGTTTCTTTTGATAAATCAAGCGGTTGCCGTAGCACATCGCGTAGTTCTTTCCAAAGTTTGTTATGTGAGGCTAAATGAGTTATTAAGAGAAACACTTTTATCGGAAGAGTTCAGTGGTATACGACTGAGATCTCATTGTCAGTACATCGAAAGACATGGCTTTCTCACATTCTTCGCAGAACGAGCTTGGGAAATTGCGACGTGGAGCTTCCCGTACGAAAAGACATTAGTATTCAGAATAACGCCTACGTTCTCTTACGTTGTCCTTGTGCCTGAAAAATAAATATTCAATGAATCAGGTTTCCTTTCAATTCAAAATGATAACATTTCATTAAATTTACAAAGTCTAAAAGATATAATATGTCTAATAACCTTGTTGATTATCATGGCGTAGGCTAGGCGGAGAGGGTGTTGCAAACGAGTATTCCGACGTGTGCACTTCTCCGGGCTTGCCGCGGAGAGGTTGCGATTAGTGCCATTTCGCCTTCGAAGTCGGTGGAGATGTGCCGGCAACGGGGGTCAATGATCATGCGTGTTTCGTTGCACAGGCCTCCAGTAACGCTCAAACTGGGAGTTACAAATGTTCTTTAAAAACAGTTTAGTGACAACAATTTGAATAATGTTTAAGGATAATGGCACATGAATTGACAGAGGAAAACCTGATGTTGTTAGGAGGCTTGCCATACTCCAATTCCTCGGCAAAATCCTCGAGAGTTGCCTGCACACGTGCAAACTCGTCCTTGGCATTTCGGGCAGTCGATCGACAACCTTAGAAATTGATTTAAACCAATTTTATTATGTTAAAATATGCACCTGGTCCGTTGTTCAACGTTGTAAGTTGACAAATTTCTTTAACCAATCTAACTTATCAAACTACAAAGGAAAGGTGGAGAAATTAGATAACTAGTTGTCATTGTGAAGAGGCGGTCGTTTGTAGAAACCCCGTATGCGTATGCTTCCGGCACTTAGTCAGGCTTGTTGTTGCGATAGTTTCGAAATGTCCTCATTGTTGTCATTACGTCGTTTGGAAAAGTAATCATTCTCTTTGTCAGCTGTTCTTGACGGGCAGGTCTATGCTGCCAGAGTTGCTGTGAATACTCGCATGTATGGCGAGTGGTGTGGGACTGCAAAGAATTTACTCAAAAATGGAAATTTTTTAAAAGAAAAATTCAAAGCACTTAAAGATATTCTTTATTTCTTTTTCTAACACTCACCCACGTACAAAACACTCATCAAAACATCACAAAGCAGCTCGAAAAGAGAAGATATTTTCAGACATTATAAGAAATGACATGAGGCCGGTGCAGAGAACAGAGCGGGCATAGTGGGTGGTCGATACAACGAGTGTCCGTCCTCTGCGCCTCTTTCCGTCTCTGCTTCTCTCGGCGGCTCTGCTTCTCTGCAGGGTCCTGCACTCTCTCTCTCTACATCTCTCTCTCACTCTCTCACTATCTCTCTCTTTCTTTCTCCCCTTGCGATGCCCTGCCGATTGAACTGCGTTCTGAGCAGCACATTTCCTCAATACATTCTTATGAGATGAACAGACTGCAAAGGAAAAGAAATATGATAGTGATATGTATTTTTGTTTGTGTGCAATAGTTAGAGACATGATAAACTTACGAAGACCAGGATGTAAAAAGTATTCCTTGTATGTTGTAAAAGCGTGTTCGCTCTTCTGTCCACTTGTGGTGTATCGATAGCCGCGCAACAGTGATACTTTGTTGTCAAAATGTTACACACACATCTGGATGGGAAAGGGGGGAAGAGTTGAGAGGGGGTAGCCGCCGTCCCTTGCCGTTGTCGTCTCACCACTGCCCGAGTTTGTGCTCTTCCTTCTCACGAGCAAGTACCTCATTTGTCTTCCAGTTGTGCACGATCAAGCGGGAGACTTCTGCTGGAAGAGAGACGTCTGTTTGATCGTTTTGTGGACTGGGGCGTGGTCTCCGGGCGATGGGGATCGGAACACGGCCGTGTACAAACGAGTCCTCTGCATCCATGTCTTTCTGCAGAGTTCTTTCATCCTTCTCGGTCTAATAGTTCAGTGCTTGCACTTATAAACCTCTATTTTACTGTCTGCACATCTGATAGTTATCACTGACTTTATTTAATTTCATCATGAAACGACGATGCGCTGTTGTGCCATTTACGAGCAGAGTGGACGCGACGCCAGCGTGACCTTCCAGCTCAGGCGATGATCGAAGTCACTATAATCAGAAAATCAATTCTATCTAAATATCGGTTTATATTTTCCCTATTAAGTAAATACAATTATTATGCGCTATTTCGAATGAAGCAGAATACATATGTATATGAATTACAAGCCAACACAGCAGCCTATATGCTTGACCATAGTAGTTTTAAGTTTTTTCAAGCAATAAGGCGAAAATTGTAGATATGTAGGTGTCTCCTCGTTCAATATTGCGAGAAGAAACTGTTTTTCAAGCAGACTACTTCGGAAACAACTACTTTAGTAAAACCAACTTAGTAAAATTAACTAACAAGATGTAAGGCCAATAGCCGATCGCTTGGAAAAGACCGCAGTGTCATTCGTTTGGACTTGTTGTCATTAGGTTTTCGAGAAGTAATCATTCTCAGCTGTTATTGCAAGGCAGGTCTATGCTGCCAGAGTTACTGTGAACACTCGCATGTATGGCGAGAGGAATGGGGCTGCAAAGAAATCTTTCAAAAGTGGCGATCAGCAAAGCAATAAAATATAGATTTTAAAGAAAGAAATTTTCTCTCTTCTTCATAAATATGTACATTCATACATACATATGCATCAGTGGAGAGAGTATGACTTCAACTACGTAAAAAGTACACATCAAAACCTCTCAAAGTTTCAGCTCGAAAAAAAGAAAATATTTTTCCGCCATTAATATCCATGCAACGAGGCCAGTGCAGAGGTCCGGGCGGTGCATAATACTAGGCGGTCGATACCACAATGTTTATTTTCTGCTCCTCTCGGCGTTTCAGCTTCTCTCGGCTGCTCTGCTTCTCTGCAGGGTCCTTCACTATCTCTCTCTCCCTTTATCTTTCTTGCTCTCTCTCTCTCTGTCTTTGTCTCTGTCTCTCTCTCTTTCTGTTGTCCTATTCCCTTGCGATGCCTCGAAATAGCTTAGCTGCCTCTCCTCTCTCAATTTCCATTTGGATGCCATTCACGGTAATGAGTTTCATGGAGCAGAAAATTAGGATTTTTTTGACAGTTTCAAAAGTAACTAGGAGGTTCTGCGCCCTTCGTCATTGAGTTTCATCCTCGAGATCCTTGAAATCTTTGCCAACGTGTCCAATACTATCGCTCTACATCATCAAGCCTTACAGAAAGTTGGCAAGATTATCTTCTCTTTTTTTGTTGTAAATTTGTACTTATTGTTAGATTCATTTTCTGTGATATGTCTGTAATTGTGGACATTTTCGCAATCAGAGACATGTAGCCGGCTCCAAAGAGGTGACTCAATTTTCTTGATTATCAGGAGCATACGACGGAGTAAAACAAATGTATAGCACACTGCAAATATGTATGCCAGCAAACAAATCGTGGAGTAACGGAATTCGGGTCAAACTTTTTTTATCAAATAGAGTGGGAAAGATTAAAAGTAGCTTAAAGGTTGGTCATCAGTTATTCTGGATAAACATGTTATTTTCGAAAAAAAAATTGGATGTCGAAGTATTAATGTACATACACATATTTCGCATACGGATTTCTCTAGATCTGTAATTCAACTGTTCGCCAGAATTATGAATATAAAAAACTCGAGAGATTCCACTGTCGTCAGCTTTCCCACAACGACAGGTGGTCCGTTCAGAAATTTATTTATTTAAATTCAGAAAAAGTCAACAAAGCCTTACGAGAAATGAGACTTGGCATTTTCGATTAATGGTGAAAGCGGCGCCCGAAAAGCATCGTTTTCAACAACAATTCAGTCTTAGAATGATGCCTATCAGCAAGCATAAGCAATCTTTTATAAATAAAGTTTTTTTTTATTTATAAAAGATTGTCACGATGAAGAATTGTTTCCACATTTTAAAAGAATACCAAAAGAGGTCAATGTTCCTAGTATGTATGTATATTCTTCAGAAAACTGTGGAAATCTTAAGTGTTATCTTCTGTGGGTTTTAATTCTCGTTTGTATCCCTGATATGCCTTTGCGATTCTCAAGATTCTCGCCGCCTTCTTTCTCCTGCCCAACCGTGACTTATAATTTATTTTTTACATACATATGTCTCTGTATCTGCTTCTTAATTATGATCTTTTTCATTATGGAGCATATATACATATTTGACGGATGGATCGCCTGTTACCTATCGTTGCTCCAGGAAATCGTGTATTCACCTTAAATACGACGCTCTTCCATTAATCTATTTTGGAAGCATGTTTTTGTTATTGCCTCCTTCAAGGCATCGCCATAAGATGCACAACACATTAAGCGGACTCAAAGTTCATTTGTCAAGTTGGAAAGGCAGAAAGCCCATACCTTTTCGGCTAAAGTCGATGGGTGTGTTGAAGTCGACGATGAGCACCTTGGTGAATGAGTTGTAGCGCGACTCCTGTGTGTTGATGCTGAGCGTCACTCCGTGCAGCATGAACTTCGCGTAGTTCGGCGCCTTTGGATAGGCGAACATCTCAAATCCGCTCAGCTTCGGCACTTCCAAGCCGTTCTGTAAAACAAAAGGTCGTGCTCATTTCAAGAGATTTTTACAATTACAACAACTGCAACAACAAAAAAAAATAAGGTAAGAAAAGGAACAGTTTCCCGAGTCGTATTGAACGTAAGGTGCGGTTGGCCGTATATACTGAAGATGAAGTCGGTGTGCATGTAATTGTGGCTGTCATAGTCGGTGATGATCGACTCGCCGTCGTCCCAGAAGAGCTCGCCGGAGGCCGAGTAGCCGCTCGAAGCTTAAGGGGAAAGGTGACAAATCTTTGACAGTTTGAAGAGATATTAAGATGGGTATTGACATATAAACACACACACACACACATATATATATATATATATATATATATATATATATATATGTATATATATAAATATATAAGACAATAATGTAAAATATATATAGGATAATAATGTTAAAGTGTGTGATCTACCTGGCACAATCAGAATACTGAAGGGATTGCGTCAGCTAGCGACGGTAGTGACATCACCCTTCTGGCGAGGGACAATGAAGCCGCCTAAAATAATAATTATTAACATACAAAGGCGAAAAATACTTATACCCAAGAGAAACGCACCCTGCACGAAGGTCGGCGTGTTGTAGTTGGTCGGCGCCGGGAAGAAGTCCCTGAGAGTGACGTTCTGCCCGTACTTGTAGTCGTAGAGAGAGTAGAAATCGCCGGATGGAATATACGCCTCGACGGTTGTTGCGCCCTAGAATGGTGTAGTTCTTCTTGCCTTATAACTCCTAATGAAAAAATGTGATGATGTTGTTCGCTCATTAAAATGATTGTTTTTGAAAATAGCACCTTGTAGAGGACTGGAGCAACGAGAATTGCCGGGCCCCACATGAACTGCTCGCTGAGGTTGTACGTCTCCGAGTCGTGCGGGTATTCGAAGAAAAAGGGGCGCGCGACCGTTGTGCCCGTGAGGGACGCGCGGAAGTGTAGGCTAGGGAAGTATCAAAGCATTTGTTTTCATAGAAAGCTTTTTTTTCTTGAATTTTACAACCTACATACATACATATTGGTATTTTCTTTAATACAGAATGTGACACTTGGAACCGGCAATAATTATATGATACCTGAAAAGGTAGGGGAGGTGCAGATAGCGGAAGGTGTTGGACTTGAGTGTTGCAGCTGCGACCGACGGCCACACGGCTGGATCCTGCGGAGGGGCGCCCGCGGTGTTGTGGTTGCTGGAAGATACGCTGATTCATTTAGTGGATTGGCAGATTATAGAGAAAGAGAGAAAAAGTTATATATTTTGCAGCAGCACTTTGAGGATGCATCTAAAATGACTGCTTGATTAGAGGATGGTCCCTGACCGATAGAAGGAGTGGAACGAGGCGGCCTGATGCCACCGCAGGCAGAGCTCCTCTTCGGTCGCGCCGTTAAAGCCGCAGACGTCGGCGCCGACGTACGGAATGCCGAAGAGATTGAACTCCTGGATGCCGATGATGGATGAGCGGAGGTCTTCCCAGCGAGCCGTGTTGTCGCCGAGCCAGTGGCCGGCGAAGCGGCCAATCGATGGGAAAGTCGATCTGGAGACGTCGTCTCTCTTCCCTTTTCTATTCTTCTTTATGATCTCCTCGATTCTCTCTTTATCCACCAACTACTCAACAACCCTTATCGTATCGTCAACAATTCCCTGAACAGCCTTTCCTTCCCAGTCTTCTACTACAACTACCCTCTGCCCGACTTCCAAACGTGCGCCGTCACACATCTCGTCGACATCATCCATGTCATCGACTTTGCTCTCCAGCAAGGTTCCTTTCATCTTCAACTCTCTCTCTCTTCTTCTCTAGCCTCCCTGTCTCTCGCCCTCTCTGCTATTTAAATCTCTCTCATTCTATGTCACGGCCTACTCCAACTCTTGGTTCGCTCTCTCACCCGTTATCTCTCCCTCTGGCTTTTTTCTTAACTCTCTCTCTCTCTCATTCTCTCTCTCTCTCTGTCTCCATTTCTCTCTCTCTCCATTCAGCCCGTCTTGCCGTGCACTGCCATGCTGGCCACGGCAGGACCGGGATGGCGATTGCAGCCCATCTCGTATGCCGCTATGGCCTTCGCCCGGCCGCCGCCGTCGCGTGGGTTCGCTCTATCAGGTTCTCAATTAGCTAATAAATTAAGAAATTAATTACTAATTCTTTATAAATCAATATATTTGATTTGCTTGATCTAATTTTTTTTCAATTTTTTTGCTCGTCTGGCAGATAAGGTAATCTACTATGTGACAATGTACATTTTCTTTTTCTCTGAGAAGCAATATTTAAAATACATCTCAGGAAAAACTAATATGTGAAAATTTTTAAATAATTTAAAATAAAATGAATACAAAATCTTCGGACGCAGCTCGGTGCAGTCGATTGATCAGGTGGAGACGCTGAATGAGCTTCAACGCGTGCTCGCAACTCGCGCGCTCGCCTTTCCAGTCAGGACCATTCTACGTTTTATTTTAAATTTATTGAATTTCTATTCGAGATATTCTTGCGTGACAAGACATCGCTATAGCTGATGGGACTACAATTAAAACAATAAGGGTGCTCGAAGAATGCTTTATTCGCACGATCTGTTTTTCTGTTCTTAAAAATCGCACATTCCACAGGAATCGCCTTTTGCATCGGTTTCGGAGGCACTCGCCTTTGAGCGGCCGTTCCTTGGCGGTGAAGAGCGCCGGAAATTCGAGCAAATTCCCAAGGTCGCAAGAATTGTTTTGACTTTTCTATTTTTATTATTAGCATTTTTTACGAAAAGTTTTCTGTATATTGCATATAATGGTTCTTATGAATGTTGATGAGAGATTTTGCTTTCGGAAGATGTGATGATATGTTTAAATAGATTTGTATTGATTGATTTGTTAATTGATTCGTCCCCTTCACTTCATCAGATCGCGTACACTCTCTGCTGCTCTCTTCTGCAGCAGTTCTTCACTCGTGCCTCTCATCCACCACAACTCGAGATGGCACGCGTTGATCTCAATCTCTATCGAGTCGTCTTCCATGTCGATGGGCCGGCAGCCAAGTTTGACATTTTTAGAATTTAACTTTTTCTTTCTTTAAATTATACTGTTTTAAAGTTTTGAATTTGAAATTTTTTCTTCTTATTAAATCTTATTCAACCTCTATTAAAAGTCTACTTTGAAGAAATACATAAGTTCATAAATCCTAAAAAGCACGGACACAATAGTACCAACTTACACAGTTATGGACATTAAACTAAATGGCTATCCATATTATATGATTTTCTTTCTCTCTCTCTCTTGCATTTCTCTCTTTTACTTGAGGCAGAAGGAGCCGTCGCTGGCCGATCTGCTAGACCGCGCTCTCTGCGAAGTTGACATGAGGCGGTTGCGAGAGCGATGGCGACGCTCTTGTGGCTCAGCCACCGTGACCGTTGCCAACTTTCAGGTAATGGAATATCTACCTTAATTTATGAATTTTTATTTTTTTTTTACATTTATATTTTATATTTTAAAATATAATATTTAAACCAGTTTTTGGAAGAAAATTATAATACTGAAGTATTTCGTCGACTCGTCCTCCTGGTTGACGCTCACGGCGGAACACGCAGCCATGCTCTCCGGTGCATGCGTTCAGCCGGTACGGGGATATTTTTTTACAAATCGTATTCGAAAATAAATTCATCACATTATTATTTCGGAAGATTAACGATAGTAATTACAAGTCAGCTCTATATTTTTATTGAGGTAATTATGTTATTTTTGTAAATGAATGGAATATGTTTAAGTTTTTAAACATAAATTATTTTATTTGAAAAGTATTTAAAAACAACAAAAAAGCTCCATTCTACAGATGACAGCGCCGATGGCGATCGCGCTCCTCGACGGGTACATGAGCGGCTGCTTCTGCATCGACGGACTGAGCATCGACGAACTCGCCGAGTTCGTCGACAGCAATTGCGTGTATGCAGAGCAGACGGGCGCCATGATTATGTACAAGGTGAGGAGGGAACGAGAGAGAGACAGAGAGAGAGACAGAGAGAGAGAGAGGGAGAGAGAGAGAGAAGGGAAAGAAGGAGGGAGCGAGAGAGAGAAAAGAGAAAGAAGGAAGGAGCGAGAGAGACAGAGAGAGAGAGAGAGAGAGAGAGAGAGAGAGAGGGAGAGAGAGAGAGAGAGATAGAGATAGAGAGAGAGAAGGGAAAGAAGGAGGGAGCGAGAGAGAGACAGAGAGAGAGAGACAGAGAGAGAGAGAGGGAGAGAGAGAGAGAGAGAGAAGGGAAAGAAGGAGGGAGCGAGAGAGAGAAAAGAGAAAGAAGGAAGGAGCGAGAGAGAGACAGAGAGAGAGAGAGAGACAGAGAGAGAGAGAGAGAGAGACAGAGAGATAAAGAGAGAGAGAAGGGAAAGAAGGAGGGAGCGAGAGAGAGAAAAGAGAAAGAAGGAGCGAGAGAGAGACAGAGAGAGAGAGAGAGACAGAGAGAGAGAGGGAGAGAGAGAGACAGAGAGATAAAGAGAGAGAGAAGGGAAAGAAGGAGGGAGCGAGAGAGAGAAAAGAGAAAGAAGGAGCGAGAGAGAGACAGAGAGAGAGAGACAGAGAGAGAGAGGGAGAGAGAGAGAGAGGGATATATATATAGAGAGAGAGAGATGGAGAGAGAGAAGGGAAAGAAGGAGGGAGCGAGAGAGAGAAAAGAGAAAGAAGGAAGAAGCGAGAGAGAGACAAAGAGAGAGAGAAAGGAGAAAGAAAAGCAGGGATCGTTATAAGGGGGAAACAGAAAGAATAAAAGAATATGCCATCGAAGAAGGAGTTATTGATGGAGAAAGAACAAAATAAAAAGAATAAGAATGTTATAAATATATAATGCATAACAGGATTGGCACTGGCTCTTCTCCCTCTTTACTGCATGCTTCGGTAAACTATCGTCGGAGGTTTTCATTTATATTTTCTTGTCTTATTCATTTATATTTCCGAATAATTTACCTTCAAAAATTTCTTTCTTTAAAATATCGTTGAATTCTCCAGGTGCGTGAAGTGCTCGCGGCTCGGCTTGTTTCGTGGTTTTCGGCAGCTAAGACAGACGACAAAAACTGTAAGAGACTACGAAATTATTCTGTTATTATTGTTTCAAATAGTAAAGCAAAGAACTATTACAAAATTACTCTAAAATTAATATACTTTAACCCAACAAAAAAAAAAATGAATTTATCCCTAAAACAGGCAACCGTTCCGTGGTTCGTTCTGTCGCACGGCTCCTCTCTATTGTTGCTGAGGGCAGAGGAGCACATGATCAAGAAGAAGAAGAAGAGGAAGAAGACGCCGAGCTAGGCGACTCAGTGGGAGGCGGAGCTTGTTTTCGAGGGAGATGACGAGAAGGAGGATGACGAACGTTCAATGCCTCTTCTCGTTCGAACGACTGTGCAGGAAGCTGAGCGTAAGACGCTTTGAAAAGTTGTCAAGAAGCTGTGTTCATCATGCCATAACAACAGCCAATTCTACTGTCTTATAATATAACCGGTGATTGCTTTAATTTAGCATCGTAGCAATGTCGATCGAGTCCTTTCGTAGAACTATGCTGTTTTATAATACGGAAGGCCGTTGTTCTACTTCCTTGTCGCCAATGCTTTCATATAGTGAAATACATCAAGTGAAATTGAAGCTAATAATAATTTTTTTAAATCCATTTCTATTGATAAATCGAGCGGCTGCCGTCACACATCCCGTAGTTCTTTTCACTGTTTGTTATATGAGGCTAAATGAGATATTAAGAGAAACACTTTTATCGGAAGAGTTCAGTGGTATTCGACTGAGTTCTCATTGTCAGGACATCGAAAGACATGCCTTTCACACATTCTTCGCAGCACGAGCTCGAGAAATTTGCGACGTGGAGCTTTCCGTATGAAAAGACATTAGTATTCAAAATAACACCTACGTTCCCCGACGGTTGTCCCTGAAAAATAAATGTTATATATATATATAATATGTCTAATAACCATGTCAATTGTCATGGCGTAAGCTAGGCGAAGATTATATCGCAAACGAGTAACGCGACGTGTGTGCTACTCCTGGCTTGCCAGGGAGAGGCAATACGTTGCGATTAGTGCTATTTCGCCTTCGAAGACGGTGGAGATGAGCCGTCCACAATCATTCGTGTTCCATTGCACGAGCCTACAGGAGCGTTCTAATTACGGAGCAAGATTTCAACTGCTCTTTTCTTTAAAAAAATATGTTTAATCATAATAACTTGAATAATGTCAAAGGGCAATAATGCATGAATTGTCAAAGGAAAACCTGTAAACAAAGCTTGTGAGGAAGCATTCCAGACTCCATTTCATCTTCATAAAACTCCGGAGGAGGCTGCATCATGGCAAACATGAACATCTCCGAGAAGCTAGTGTTCGGGAATTCGAAGAAAAAGAAACCTTAGAAAAGAATTAATGCCTTCTGAGAGCAAAAAATTACAATGAAACTTGTTAGCTTATTTTACTTATGATAAAATATCGTTGATGCACCGCACCAGCTCTACTGATTCAAAATTGCTATAATTTAACCTTCGCTCAAGCAAACTACTTCGGAAATAACTATGCAAAGTTAGTTTTTAAAATTTGCTAACTTGTTGTTTGCCGAAGACCGAATTGTCAGTGACTTCCGGCACATATGTACATAGTCAAGCTTGTTGTCGTTACGTCGTTTGGAAAAGTAATCATTCTCATTCTCAGCTGTTTTTGGGCAGATTTATGCTGCCCGAGTTGCGAACACTCGCATGTATGGCGAGAGGCTTGGGGCTGCAAAAGTGGAAATGTTTTACACAAAATTCAAAGCAGTTAAAAATATTTTTTCCTTTTCCTCACAAATATATAAATTGATCCGTATTCATCAATGCGGACACTGAGTAGGATCTCACATACGTACAAAGCACGTATCAAAACATCACAAAGTCGCAGCTCGAAAAGAGAAAATTTTTTCTGCTATTATAAGAAATGACATGAGGCTGGTGCAGAGAACAGAGCGGGCATAGTGGGCGGTCGATAACACGAGTGTCCGTTCTCTGCGCCTCTTTGCATCTCTGCTTCTCTCGGCTGCTCTGCTTCTCTGCAGGGTCCTGCACTCTCTCCCCCTCTACTTCTTTCTCTCTCTCTCTCTCTCTCTTTCTCGCTTGTTGTCTTTCTCCCCTTGCGATGCCCCGAAATCGCTTCGTCGCCTCTCCTCTCTCATTTTCGATTTCGATGCCAGTGTTTCCCCTCTCTCTCTCATTTTTGTGATTGTAATACAACTGCAAAAAGGACTCATCTTGTCCTACTTGTCCACTTCATTCGGCAAAATAAGCACCGTACAAGATGCAAATACACATGGGCATGCCCATAAATTAGTTATTCATTCCGAGTTGTTGCATGATATTGCTACACGATGCTTTGCAATAGTTATACGTATTTATAGCTTCTCCTTCATTCATAGACGATACGTTGCCTGACAATTCAATCATTTCCTTGAGCTTTGACAATGAATCAGGAGCCACAATTTTGATTCAAACGCCACTTGGAGGCAGAGGTGCTAGAGGCCCGGGCCGGCCTGGGCCGGCCCAGGCCGGCCCGGGCCTGGCAGGGCCGGGCCCAAGCTAGGGCCCCACTTGTAGGCCCTGGGCCCGATTGGGCCCGTTTTTCGTAAATTTGCTGGCGAAAATGCTCACGACCGCCCTATTTCGTACTGGTCATACGTAATATTGCAGATTAGGATTCGTATTCCGCTTTTCAATGCAATAAATGAAAGCAGTGTGAACAGTAAATCGAACGAAAATTTTTTTTTATGATAAAGGGACGAATTAGAAGTAGGAATTTCACATGTTTAAAAAATCGGGCCGGCCCGGGCCCGGCCGGGACCAAAATTCAAGGGCCCGAAACCCGCGGGCCGGGCCGGGCCGAGATTTTAGGCCCTAAGGGCCGGCCGGGCCCAAAAAAGTTGGGCCAACTTGCACCTCTGCTTGGAGGTTGTTGTGATACATCTTCGAGATCCTTTAAATCTTTGCAACGTTCCATCTGGCTGATTCCTAATGGCTCCAGGAAACTGTAAAAAGTGCTCTTCACAATGACAGCTACTATGGCAGTACTGCGTTCAGTGGTGCATCAGTCAAAAAAAATACAAGGGAATCACTTACTTTTGGGACAGTGGTAGAAAATCGCGTTGGTCATTGTTGATGATCTCGGATTGTGCAAAAGCATTATTGATGAGCGACAGTTTCAACTTGAAGCTGGCCGATTGAAGTGCGTGCTGAGCTGCACATTTCCTCAATACATTCTTATGAGCCGAACAGACTGCAAAGGAAAAGAAATATGATAGTGATATGTAGGTATTTTTGTATTTGTGTATTAATTAGTGACAAGATAAACTTACGAGAAACAGGATGCAAAGGAACTTCTTTTTCATCTCGAACGGCATGCGCCTCATCCATTGTAACATCGCGTCTTGCTGATGGGGACGAAGAATCTATAACCATTGTCCGTTTATCCGTTTAATTGTTTATTAATTTTAGGATACACCGTTTGAATCCTTATCATCCAAAAATTCATGATTGCCTTTCTAAATATATTCTTTCGATCATAATATTATCTTTTTTATGCAAATGTCAAGGGAAGGCTTCTCTTAAAGTAAATGTCTAAAGCCATCATTAGTTAATCCATCGAATCGCAAACACCATTTCACTTTTCTTTTATAACCTATACTCTTCCTCTGTTATATGTAAGTGTTTTCTTCATGATTGGCTTCATTTCTTTATTACTTATGTGATATCTTCATTTCTCATTTGATACCAACCTCTTCGTGGTAGGATTTCTTCACACTAGCTGATTATGCTTGGTGGAGATTTCCCATTCAGTTGCGAGTTCGCTGATGGGTCTGTCGCAGATCATTCTCTGTCCAATTCCATGCAGCTAAATGATCTACATAGTATATTTAGACCGTTTGTTCCATCTTTTGTAGGTCTTATAGTTCATAACTTGTACTTATGTATAAAAGTCGATTTCGCTGTCTGCACAAATATCACTGACTTTTTCCAATTCCAACATTTACGATCAGAGTCGATGCAATGCCTGCGTGAGCTTCCCAGTCCTCAGGCGATGATCGCAGTCACTATAATCAGAAAATTAATTCTATCACTTTACATTCCCTCTCTCCATTAAGTTCATGCATTTGTCATGCGCTATTTCGAAGAAAGCAGAATCCAATTTTATATGAAAAACACGCCAAAACAGCTATGTACATATGTATGTGCATATGTGTGCTTGACCGTAGTAGTTTTACGTAGCAGTCATTTTCAAGCAATAAGGTGAAAATTGTCAACGTCAGGTCTCCTCTTTCAATGTTGCGAGAAGAAACTGTTTTTCTTACAGACTACTAGCAGAAAAAAACTATGCTAATTGTAAGCTAGTCAAATAACTAACATGTATTTAGTCCAACAGACGATCGTTTGGGTAAAGACAGCGTTGTCAGTCGTTTTCCTTCACAAAGTTTAGCATGTTGTCGTATGGAGAAGTAATCATTCTCCGCTGCTCTTGCCGGGAAGCTCTATGGTGCCAGAGTTGCTGTGAACACTCGCATGTATGGCGAGAGGAATGGGTCTGCAAAGTATGTATGTATGTATGTAATTATTCAAAAGTGAAAAAAAAAACAAATTGATCTCAAAGTTTCAGATCGAAAGGATAAAATATTTATGCATGCCACGAGGCCATAGGGGGCGGTCGATACCACAATGTTTATTCTCTGCTCCTCTCAGCGTTTCAGCTTCTCTCGGCTGCTCTGCTTCTCTCCAGGGTCCTGCACTCTCTCTCTTTCTCTTTCTTTCTTTATCTCTCTCTCTCTCTCTCTCTCTCTCTTTCACGCCTGTTGTATTTTTCCCTTGCGATGCCCCGAAATGGCTTCGCTGCCTCTCCTCTCTCGATTTCCATTTGGATGCAGGTAATGAGTCTCATGGAGCACAAAATTAGGAGCCACAATTTTTTAGCAGTTTCACAAGTAACAAGAACGTTCTCCGCCTTTCGTCGAGATCGTTGAAATCTTTGTAACGTTACATCTGCCGCGTTCCTTATGACTCCAGGAAACTGCTAAACATTCCGTTCACAGTGACATCCAATGTCGGCGGACTGACTTTCATCAGTGGCGTATCAGTAGGCGGAGAATGAGGAGTATCATCTTTTTGAGACAGTGATCGAAAATCTTGTTTTCTTCTTGAGAACTCTCTCGCGGAATTCCTTTGCGGGACGATCTTCAGCCTTATCTAAGAAGAGGCGAAGCCCGTATGCTTCTCATCAGATAGGCCCAAATTTGCTCTTCTGCTTCAGTCATGGCAGCATCTAAAACGAACAAAAGTGGAGAGAGAACAAATTACATAGCGATAAATGAAATGAAAAATTTCCTAAAAGAGTGCCGAGTACTCGGTAGTTCATTAAGAGAGTGATACAGAATACAAAAGAGTTAATACAAAATTTTTTTATCCGTGTCTACAGCTCGAACGTTCAAGAGCGGCCAGCGTCGTACGTCTACGGTGTGTTCGCTCAACCCGGAACCTCCATGTCAAGCCGGGCGCTTTTTTGTCGTGGGGCCAGCTATGTGATGTTGCGATGTATGGTTGTACTCTGTACATACATACATACATATGTATGTATACGTATGTAGTGTGACCCCGGATCTCCCCATTGACGGTTACTATAAATTAAAGTTACACGGTCATCGGTTTCCTGAAGACAAAACTGAGAAAAGAAATACAGGGCGGGAGTGGGAATACCGTGGCCCGGAGCGCCTGCCAATCCGTTCCGAAATTTCTCCAAAGATTCGCTGGTAGGCATATGATGACAGCTTTACCCCGAAGGGGAAGGAGCTGGCGCCAGGCCACGTAACATTCTACCACATAAGATAGGGACGTGAGTGAGATATAGAAAGATAAAAAAAGAGAGAGCGACATAGAGATAGTAAGAAAGAGAGAGCGACAGAGAAATAGAAAGAAAGAGAGAGCGACAGAGAAATAGAAAGAAAGAGAGAGCGGCAGAGAGATAAAAAGAAAGAGAGAGCGACAGAGATATAGAAAGAAAGAGAGAGCGACAGAGAGATAGAAAGAAAGAGAGAGAGGACAGTTCTTTTCTTCGCTTATACGGCGATTTTCATCGGATACAATCTGGAATATTTTAGATGAAAAGATGTGCTTAAAGAGGATAAACATTCTACTAATCGCAAATTGCAAATTGCATTAATATCTTTCTTTCCTTCCCATCATTCTTTTCGCCTTCACCACCGGCGATCGGCTGCTTGCTCCAATGCCGGAGGATATTGAAAAGGTTTTTTTTTCTTCTAAAAAAAATTAATTGTCCGCATTGTTATTTTGAATTTATTCAAGATATTGATGTAATTAATACTTTTCTAATTAAGCAAAACATTATTTGAAGACATAAAAACTATAATAAGCTGACTCTCTTCTTCCTAGACAATCTCGCCAATGGCGACCAGCCATGGGCCTCCGGGGTCCGCCGAAGTGCTGCCTGAAGTAAGACGCCTGCGGAAAGCGTCAAAACTAAGGTCGGTAAATATCGATTGATTTCTTGATTGGTGGACGGATGGGCGGAGTCTATCATCTAAAATGACGTCACTTCACAGTGCTCATCTTCTCGTGTTCATGCGCGTCGTTCTCTTCATGCTCTACGCGTTGGCTGTCATTCTCGCTGTTCGGCAAGCAGCTTCATTTCTCTTGATTCGGCATCGGAAATGGGTGCGTTTATGGCCTCTTTCTCTAATTTAGTTTAGTTTTTATTTTCAAATATCATTCTATCAAATTCTCTTACAATCCCCAACTCTGCAAAAGTCGTACTTCGATGATAAAATGCGCGGGAATATCAAGACACGGGGGAATTCATGATGGTGGGAAGCAACCGGCGACGGAGAAGTCCCAGCAAGTTCAATGCGATCATAACGGGAATGAAAGAAAACACGTGGAAATGCTAAGGAGGGAACGGACCGGAATGAAGTAAACGTGTGGAATTAGAAATTGCACTATATCTATCATTCTTTGCACTATATCACTCCCTCTCTCTTTCTCTCCATCGCTCTTACAATCACCCTCTCTCTTTACCCCCCTCCCCCTCTCTCTCTCTCTCACTCCCTCTCTCTTTCTCTCCTTCGCTCTCACAATCACCCTCTCTCTTTCCCCCCCTCTCTCTCTTTTTCCCTCTCGCGCTACAGAACACGTGGTACGCAGACCGAGAGAAGAAGATCGAAGTGACGACGTTCCCTGTCGCGGCCTTCCAATCTCCGTCTCTCTACTGCTCAGAGTTTGGCAGGTGAGAAGCATTTAAAAAATTTCTTTTTCATAGCATATTGGAAAACATAAATATAAACTTAGCTGAATAAAAAAAGATAATTCGACAGGTTTCTAATGCTGAACGACCGAGAGAAAGTGATGAACGCCTCCGATGCACTCATCGGCATTATGCTCTGTCTTCGACTCGCACATCCACATCATGTCAGATTGAGAGGGAGAGAGAGATGGGGTTAGAGAGAGCGGGCAAGAGAGGTTGATAGAGATAGAGATAGAGAGAGATAAGAGAGAGATAAGAGAGAGAGAGATTAAGAGAGCTTGAGAGAACGGGAGAGAGATGGATAGAGAGAGAGGGAAAGAGAGGTTGAGAGAGGTAGATGAGAGAGATAGCTAGATTAAGGAGAGAGATCTAGAAAGAGGGAGAGATGAGAGCGATTGAGGGAGGTTGAGAGAAAGGGAGAGAGATAGAGGGATAGAGAGGGAAAAAGAGAGAGAAATAGAAAGAGCAGGGAAATTATTGTGAGAGTGATGCAAAGAGTTAAGTCGAAATAGAAAATAATAAAACTAATTAAATATTAATTTTAGAAATCCTAAAATAAAGAAACGAAAAAAATTTACAGGCTAGTCCCAGTGCCGTCCTAGCCCTTCTCGAAGTTGAAGGTGGCAGGTGCGAGTAGTTTTTTTTCTACAAGGAAGAACTCACATTATTTATGGATAGTTTCTTTAATTAATAAATATAATTTACGCTTGAAAATTAAACTTTTTTATTTACTACATACATCCTTTAAAATATTGAAGAGAAATGGATCGCGCCCGCTCGTCGGCCTCCAAACCATTCTTTCCATTTGAGCCCGCCATATTCCAGGAAAACATCTCCAACAATCATTCTCTCCTTCAAAGTGGTTAGATTAAATGGTTATTCGAGTATTGCACAATTGTACTTTAATAATTTCTTTTTGAATAAATGAAAATTTAATGAAAAAAAAACAAAAGTGCTTGAGGTCCAACGTCGACTGTTCCACTCGAGGAGGACATTCTTCTTCGCTCTACAACTCCCACCAAGTTGGTGCGGATCATTCGACGGCTTCTCTGGTGGACAAATGATGGCACGGTTTGTGTACTTTTATCAATAACTTCATTAATTAATAAGACAAAAAGGATATTTTTGGGAGTTTGTTCTAAATTCAGAATATCCCGGTGTCTCCCTCGCTGGCGGCCGCCATTCAGCAGAATGAGCAGCAACTCGCAGCCGCGCCCGGATTGTCAGGCTTCTCGAGACAATAATGTTACGCATGACTTGACATTCATTGTGTTTGTTTCCATTGTCAGGTCGTCCTTTGTGGACGACGAGCAAGGCCGCCATGTCGAGGGAGACGTCTTCAATTCGGAATACGCACAACGACTAAGCAAGATCGAGAAGAATCTGTCTGACGCTATTCTGGAAAAGGAACATCAGAATAAGAGCAAAGAAGAAAACGAAATCTCCGAATACACAAGCGATTGTAAGAAGGAAGAGATTGAAGAGAGTGCATGAAGAGTGCAAGAGATAGCGAGTGTGTTAAGAGAAAGAGAAAGAGCGAGAGAGACAGAGAGAAGAGAGAGAGAGAGAGAGAGAGCGAAAGTCAGAATTGTTTTCTCAGTGTTGTCAACTTCGGTTTGGGAGACAGCCAAAAACCTATCGGTTTCGATGGAGGCTATTCGCTCCTTGATTCGTGTATGGTCTTTTTTATTATCTTTTTTCATATCTTCTTGATCTAATTATGTATGTATTAAAAATTCTTCATCAGGTCTACGGAATCCCCGGCGAACATTACACTTCTGTTGATGCTCTCGACTACTTTCGCGCTCTCAGTGGTTTGCAAAATAAATAATTGTTTTGCCTATAAAAAGTGAATTCAATTAGCCGAAAACTCAATCTTGAATTCGCTCCTTTTTTGCCTGACAGAAGGTTCTTTAGAGAGACGAAGCTAAGAAAAATTCAAATATATAACTGTTGTGAATCGTGCACCTTTAAAATAAATAAATAAATTAATTAAAAGGTTAATTCTAGGCGACAGCCAGAAAGACCGAAACTATCTCGGTCCGATGCAGTTCAGCGAGGCATTGCTAGCGGAACGGCTTCTTCAGAAGCGTTTCAATAGACTGTCAGTTAAAAGCTGCCTACGGTAGTTTTGATAAGCGTTTCAGCTAGGTGTTTGACGGTGTTTATACGTCTTTTTTATACTATTTTGCTTAATACGTATACAGGGATTAATCGAATATATTACATACATCCACTTTTGTTCAAGAACATTGAAACAAAAATATCTTTACTAATGGTAAGTTATATTCGGTTCTTGCCAAATGAAAGATACAATCTAAGATGTCTCATTTTTCCACTTTCAGAGGATGTGAACAGACGGACAACTCGTCACTAAGCATGGATGGCGAGCTTCTCTCGCGAAAACACAGCGTGGTCAGCGTTTTGGCGTTCATCAAATTTGTCGACTATATAGCTTACATGTGAATAACTAATTGGCGAGGAGATGATCGACTTCAAATAATCAAGAGAGCGGCTCTTTTATTTAGATGAAAGAGGATACATTTATTTTTTAAGTGGTTAAGTGTATGATTTATTGGCAGAAATACGAAGGTCAAGGAACGGCGAGCGTTGCGGTTGTTCTTGAGAACGGAGATTCGGCCGTCGGTGTCACGAGTCTCTACTCTTCGTCAGCTAATCTTCATTTATTTCTATCTTAATTTATCCTGGCAATATCAGCATATTGATTAATTTTGTTTAAGTTTAAAGGAAACAATAAATTATCTGCTTCAAATAATTAATTATTCTCCTCTCACAGATTCGGTTCACACTTCGCGGTTGGCGGCTCGCCTTCGAACAACTTTATGAAGATGTACTCTTATGCGGCTAGTCTCCTTCTTCTTTTCCCGCTCTCGAAAAGCATCAAGTCCACTTTTCTCCAAACGAGTACTCATTTTGGCAAGAACCAAAGAAGACGATTGATTGATTTTTAATTATTTTAGAATGTAAGGGAAAAGCGAATTCAAAGAAAAATATAAGCCAGTTTATCTGCTCATTGATTTTTCTTGAGGGCAACTTTGAGACGTGGCTCTGCTTGTCGCGATCGGCAATGAAGAAGCCCGTGCCGATTCTCATGGCTCCACTCATCGTCTCCCATCGAAGTTCCAACGATGACGTCAGCTATTCTATTCTTCTTTTTAATCTTATTTCATAATTTTAGTTACTAAATATCTACAAATATATAACGCATTGAAAAGATCTAAATTCACAGGCCAGCATTACCATCGGCGTGTCGCGGGGCCCACACGAAGCTTCGCACAATTCTTATGTTCGCTTTGCTTATTTATTTAAATAATTTTATTCATTAAATATTTTCTTTCCCACAATTACATCCTCTTCTCGTTCTACCTTCGTCTTAATCTTTGTTTAAAAAAAGCTCATGTCCCTGATTTCTCTCGGTATCTCTGCCTCTTACACTTCCGCTCTCTTTCTCTCTCTCACACGCTCTCTCTTACTTTCAGTAACTCTCTCCCTCTCGCTTCCTTCCCTCCATCGCTCTCTTTAACTCACTCTGTCTTCATTAATGCCGGTCTCTGTCTCTTTCTCTCCTCTCTCTCTCACTCTCTCTCACTTTCTCTCTCTCTCTCTCACTCTCTCTCACTTTCTCTCTCACTCTCTCAGTCTCCTCTCTCTTTCTTCTCTCTCTCTCCTCTCTCTCTCTCTCTTTCTTCTCTCTCTTCTCTCTCTCTCTTTCTCTTTCTTTCTTTCTCTCTCTCTCACACTCTCTCCTCACTCTCTTTCTCTCCTCTCCCTTTCTCACTCGCTCTCTCTCTCCTCTCTCTCTCTCTCTCTCTCTCTCTCTCTCTCTCTCTCTCTCTCTCTCTCTCTCTCTCTCTCTCTCTCCTTTCAGACCCTCTTCAAGGCCATCAGTGAGCGTATCCATCTGGCTCATGCACTGATTGATCCGCGTGTCTACATCATGAACGACGACATGGTCTTCTTTGACCACGGCTTCCCTTCGGTTTCGCTTTCTTTCAATGTCTCATTTGAGTGTTTTTTTCATGTTGTGGTTTTTTTAAAGGAACTGCGCCAAGAAATCATGGACAAGCTGGGGCCCAAGTTCCGCCAGGTACATATGTAATTCGATCGTATCTATCTACCGGATCTCGCTTTCCTTATCACTCTTTCTCCCTGTTTCTGACCCACTCACTCTTTCTCTTATCTCGCATTCAATTTATCTCTCTCTCTCATTCCCCTCTCTTCCTTCTCATTCCCTTCTCTGTCTCTGCTCCCTCTCCCCTCTCCTTTTTAGGCGGCTGCTAAGGACTGGGAGACGATGGGCTTCTCAGGCCTCCAGTGGAGCCGCCGAAAAGGTGCTGTGGCCGTTGACTTCAACGTCCGCTCTATAAAAGAGTACGCGGCCGGATTCTAGAGAAGCCCCAGACCCGGCCTCTGGCCAGATTCTTGATTCTTGCATTTCTCATTTCTGACACAACGGACCTCGGCAAAAGTTCCCTCTCCCTCTCTTTCCTCAGTGTCGCCGTATATCATGAGAATAAAGTTATTGTTTGTTCCATTCTTGACAGTTTAATTAAATTATTCTTTGACAGAACAGAATGATAGATTGGAAAATTAAGAGAGCGAAGAGAGGGAGAGAATTCTATTGCAAAGTGAGAGGGCAGTGCCATTATCTCTGCCCGGTCTCTACTCAGCTGATGGGTATCCTGAATGTATGTATGTATGTGCTCTCCTTGCAGCCTACTCAATGGCTCTTGCCAGTCTCGTACACTCCTTTCAATAGAGCCTCGCCTTCCCGTCTGGTGCCAATACTATTTAGCTGATGCCCTTTTCGTTCTCCCATCCCCTATTGCTAATGAAAACTGTAATTTAAAGGTTCATGGTTGAACAAATTACCTTATATTTTCGTTGTTCTTATGCTTAGCTCTGAGAGATCTCAAAAATATTTTATACTTATTTCAACGGATGCATAATTGATTGAATGTATGTATGAAGGCCAGATTTAACAAAAGTAACGACGAAGACAAATCAACCGCTTATTTAATTTATTTTAATTCGCATCGCCAAAAAAACCTCGTCATCGTCAACAGTTACCCCAAAAAAAAACATGTCAAAATTGAAAAATATTATAAAATGAAAAGGTAAAAAAAAACTGAGGTCATGAGTTATGAACAGAATTGCAGAGTGATAGAAGGAATGAAAGTTTTCTCAAAAGTGTGCCGCGTACTCGGGAGATCATTGATAAAGTGATGGAGAATACAAAAGAGTTAGAAATTTTTTTTATATCCCGCCCTACCTACCAAGGATAAAACAGAACGTTCTGTAGAAGTTTGCTTGCTTCTTCTATCCAAGCGTAGGCGTAGCGTTAGCCGCGCATTGAGAGATTACTTTATCGTTTACTTATTGTTAGATACATACATACATACATATTACATATACATATGTATGAGGGGGAAGAAGGGGAATCCGCCATTCTTCCTCTCTTCAGCCACTGCTCAATCTTCCTTCATCGGGACCCTGCCCCCAGCTTGGACGGTCTTGTGCCATGACATCCCGCTTCCGTAGTTGAGCGTCCTCGCTCAACCTACATATGTACATACATGGCTATTCTAAAACAATAAGTGATTGTCTACAATATGACAAATATTGCAAAAAACTTTTTATCACGCCCTACCTTATATCAAGGACAAAACGGACATCAGGTTTGCTTTCATCTTCTATCAATTTGTGAGTGTAGCGGTAGCGGCGCATAGCGGAGGCCTTTGGTCGAGAGCAACGCGAGTTGGATTGCTGCTGACTGACATTCATTCTGTTTCCACCAACTGAAAGTTTTTTCATAGTGAACTGCGCTCAGTCAACATGTCTTTATTCCAACAAAGCTTAATGGCGCAGAATTGTAGAATCATTATAGCTAGGTGATTCGATAAGTGCATTTTCAAGTGTCTTACCGTATCGCATCAATGAACAAATATGGTTGGTCTATTATGATTTATTGTCAGAACAGTTCATCAGTCATTACAGCAATCCCTCGGTTCTTCATCAGCAAGTTGTATGCATTCATAGTGATCTTCTCCTCCAGGAATTGAACGAGAATACGCTGCTTGTCAAGCAGCTGACTAGACCGACCGCGGATGACAAAACTGCGTACAATGGTTCGCGTCCAGCAACGAGAGCCATAAAAAGGGCCAGCCCGATGGTGAGGATAATTGCTGCCGGTGTCTGTCTTGGCACGTCGTTGACCCGCTGAGTATTGTTCTTAGGTCATGATTTTGAAAGAGCAACTCACTTGAAAAATGCAAACCTCCACTTACCGAGATCGCAGCGTAGCACATGGCTATGTCAACAGCTATCGGCAGCGGGAGAGCAGCGCTAGAAACGCTGGTACAGCCATCACGAGCAGGATAATCGCGCCTCTGTCACCGTCGTACTTCACTCCTGCCGCTGTCATCCAGTCGTCAAGCTTCTGCATGTTCCCTCTGAAATAATCGTTCCCTCCAATGTAATATTTTGAATTCAGAGTTGCGTGCCACAAATCCGTTGGTTCTTGGTGTGTCTGTCGTGGATCTTCACTGGTTTGGTTACTGGTGATACGCCTGGTGTCATTACCATGAAATAGCAATAGTGAGCCACATAGCCAGCCCTACTTATTAAACAACAAAGGTAAGGTAGAAAAATTAGTTAACTAGTTGTCATTGCGAAAAGGAGGTCGTTTGGCAAAATCCGCGTTCTCCGTCACTATGAGAAGCTTGTTGTGGCGATATGATGGTCGTACGGAAAATTCTTCATTCTCAGTTGTTCATGCCGGGCAGGTCTACGCTGCCAGAGTTTCTGTGAATACTCGCATGTATGACGAGCGGTGTGGAGCTGCAAAGAATTTATTCAAAAGTGGAAAACTTTAAAGAAAAATTCAAAGAAGTTAAATATATTTTTTTTTACTTTTCCTCACAAATACATACGTATGTATATTGATACTAGATATGCATCAAGGCAGACTTAGAGCATGGCTCTCACCCACTTACAAAGCACGCATCAAAACATCACAAAGACGCAGTTCGAAACAAGAAAATATTTTTCTGCCATTAAAAGGCTTGACACGAGGCAGTGTAGAATTCTAAGCAGGCCAAATGGCCGGTCGATAACACGAGTGTCCTTCTTCTGCAACTCTTTGCGTCTCTGCTTCTCTCGGCTTCACTGCAGGGTCCTGCACTCTCTCTCTATCTCTCTCTCTCTCTCTCGCCTGTTGTCCTTCTTCCGTGCTATGCCCCGTTAATCCTTGTTGCGTACTCTGTCTCCTTTTGTTGCCATTGCGCTACATCTAACACATAAGATAGCCATGGAGAGATTAAGGGATGGGAAAAGACCGCCGGGTTGCGCTGGGTCACTGCCACTGCCCGATCTTGAGCTCCCTCAGGTCGCCTCCGCCCAAGCGGGCCCACTTGTGTCGTGGGGCCAGCAATGCGATGTTGTGATTTACTATGTATTACATACATACCTATGTATGTATGTAATACATAACTATGTATGTATGTAGTATGCATGTATGTACACGTAGTGTGACCCCGTATCTCGCAATTACCATATAAGACTGGTCCTTGAGTCTTTAGAAAGATAAGAGGCAAATAGAACAAACAAAATGTAAAAAAAAACTCATATCTAATCAGTTATTTTTTAAATCAGTCATTAAAAAAGAAGCTTAAACTACCTTGAACTCCAAGCAGATCGAGTCGAGTGTGGGAGATTAATAAGCTTGGTGTGTCCTCTGCCTTTAGGATCGCTGTCGGTGCACAAGTGAGAATGCTAATGCGAGGTGAGAGAGCAGGGAAGGTTTATAGCAACAGGAAAGAGAAAGAAAACTATACTACGAATAGATGAGTCAAATAGTTGTGCACACTTACTCAATTCATCGAAATTATTGATTGTAGTCAGCGGCAGATTTATGCTGCCAGCAGTTGATAGAAATCACCGTGCACGGGAGAAGAATTAAGTGCGAAGAGACACCGATCGTGTAGAGCAGCAACTGGCGATGACCACGAGCAGGCCGTCACGTCCGTCCATCTCTTTCTCTCTCTCTCTTCTCTCTCTCTTCTCTCTCTCTATCCCTCACTATCTCTCTCTCTATCTCACCCTCTCTCTCTTTCTATCGCCCCTCTTTCTCCCTCTTCTCTCTCTTCTCCCTACTTTACACTGCTCCTTACTCTCTGCTTCCCTCCTCCAACTCTTCCGTCTCTCTCACATGCCATTCCTTGATTTGTCAGGCATGGCACTTTCTGATGTTAAGTGGCCCACTGCTCGTATGTTATACATATATTCAATCGAATTCTCCTATCATATTTTACTCGGTGGAAAATACGGACTATCATTTTATTTGTTAAAGAGTGTTGCTCTTCTGTCCAATTGTAGTGTAGCAGTAGCCGCGCATAACAAGGTTGCTTTATCGGTACAAGATTACTTACGCTTAGACACATACTACATGCGTGAGGGGAAGGGAAGGGGAAGAAGGGGAAGCCGCCGCTCTTCTACTCCTCTCGTTCACCACTGCCTCTTCCTCTTCTCCCAGGCCCCGCCTCAAGCCGGGCGGGTAATGGGGGCATAATATATTGAAACAATTGCAGAATTTTTTTTGATCTTTGTTGACGACCTTCTTTGCAAAAATCGATCATTTAAGAGTGGTGGATTGAACTTGAAGCCGGCCGATTGAACTGCTTTCAGCATCACCATGATTATCAGCTTCAATTGCACGTTGAATACATCCTTATGAGCCAAACAGATTTCTGCACATGAAAAAATAGGGCAGAACATTGTGGCCTAGAATATTGCAGAAAGTCGAGGATCTGTGTAGGCGACAATGGGCATTGAATTGCGGGGGCAAGTGCTCCTCGGTAGGCAGGGTAGTACTGCACCAATGTATATTAATCAATATTATCTAAATATCAAAATGAATAAATTCTAACCGGCAATACGATGATTTCGAGAGGGGGTGGGTGCACTGCCCTCTGCTTTCAACGGTAGGTACATAGATTGCCATCGAATCTTGCTTCAATCCTGGTTGCATCCTGCGTTCTTATCTAAATAAATAGAGCAATCATTATCATTTTCTAGTCGATATATGTACCTGATTCCTGGATACAGACGTACCAAGGATCCATTGTTGACCAAAATGAGTGGCGTCCGTCAGTGAAAGTTGTAGGCATTCAGGGGTGGCCGGCCCCGGCCCCGGCCCCCGGCCCCGGCCCCCGGCCCCGGCCCCCGGGGCCGGGGCCGAGCTCGGAAGCGGGGGCCGGGGCCTACCCTTGGGGGCTGTGGATAATTAAATGAAGTTCACCCCCTGTTGAACAAATTATGAGCCAATTGATGACTAAATGTGCCACGCTTTATTCAGTATGCGCTACATATGTATTGCGCATACGCATTTTCTCAATTTTGGATAGTTTTTTTTTCCCGACGGGAAATTATTTTGAGAAAATTTTTTAGATTTGGTGTTGGGGCCTCCTTTGGGGCCGACCTTGGGGGCCGGGGCCGGGGCCGACTTGGGGGGCCGGGGCCGACCTCGGGGGCCGGGGCCGGGGCCGGGGCCTACCCTGGGGGCCGGGGCCGGATATTTTCGGCCCCCGGCCACCCCTGTAGGCATTACGATAAGACGGCATTTCGGAAAAGTCTTCGTTGCCAGATGCTGTTTGTCGGGCAGGTCTATGCTGCCATAGTCATTGTGAACACTCGCATGTATGGCGAGACGTGGGCTGCAATTAATTACATATTCAAAAGTAGAGAACAAAAAACTCTGATGTGAAGATGTAAAAAAATTTAATTAAAAAAAATTTATAATAACGAATTATATGTACGGTCAATAATAAGTGAATTGGTAAAGGAATCCTTGGATATAGATTTAAAAATTCTTTTCTTCACAAAACCGTATTTTCTCTGTTAGTGCCCCTCTCTCTATTAGAACCCCCCTCTAATAGTGCCCCCCTCTCGCGAGGGTATTGAAAAATAGTACCCCTCCCTCTAATAGAACCACCCTCCAACAGTGCCGTATTTACTGCACACAATGGACGGCGATTGCTTTGCTATGAAATTAGATAAGTTGTTCTTTATATTGCTAAAAAAGTAATTTGAAAGAAAAGGTGTATCTAATTTGAAAGAATTTTTAAATTTTTTCTTCATAATTGACGGGTGGTGGCTTCAGTTATGTTTCCCCTTCAAGTCTGCTATTGCCGTGGGAGAGGATCAGCCATCCCACTAAGGTCGATCAGATGTCAGGTAACGGAATTGCGGCCAAAATATAAATGTGGTCAGAAATGTTAGTAATTTCTGTTTACATTCTTTATACAGTGCATAAGGAATTGATAGGGAAACATCAATGTGTTACAACAAGGAATTTAGCTCGAGAGGAGGAAACGACCCCCGTGGGCAGCGGAGCCTTCTTACATGTGGGTTCCCGGTGAGAGCACTACTGCCAAACACTGGAGAGCCAGGGCGGTCGCCCGTTAGGGGGTCGGCCTGCCTCTCCCTGCCATGCCCGTGTTTACAACAGCGGCACACCATGTCCACATGAATGGCACATGGCAGCCACCATGTCCACCCGGACATGGCAAACCATACAAATTAGGCATGACATTTTAATGTCGAGGCTCTTAAGAGGAGAGTAGTGCTTCTTGAACACTGGCTCGTCAGCATTCTCACCACCAACGATCTCATTCGCCTCCATCGAGATTGTCGAATCGCCTATAGGAATGGAATTGATAATGAATGTTTTTTTTATTTAATTTAATTATCTCTATATAATAATTGATTTTATATGTTTATTTAATTGTTGATTTAAAATATTGTTTAAAGAATACCCGCGACATGGAGAATTCCGGTGACGATGACTGCTGAGGTGAGCCAACAGCGGGCGGCTCGCTCGTGCTCCTGACTTGCAGATTGTGGTCTCCGGTCGAAGAAAGAACAAGGAGACCGTAGTTGCTCTCACCGAGGGTGAACTTCTTGTAGATGTAACCGCCGGTCAGTCCTAAATTTATACTAAATTCTTATCTATTTCTTTTAATTACGTCCTATTTGTTCTCTTAAAAAGGCTGTTAAGAGAGACCAAAATTTACCATAATCGCTTTGAAAAACAGGCACATGTCTTGGACGTAGATTTTAATTTAATTAGACATATTATTGATTTTTTGACATTATATCTCTCGAAGAATACTAGGTAGTTTTTTTTAACTAAAGATATGTATAGCTTACTGTCTGGCTCGACAATCTTGAAGATCGACTTATGTCCGTAATTCTTGGAATCGAAAGCGTAGGCCGAAACCTTTTGCCTTTTGGAAACGTCCTTATCGTCAGCAATTTTTCGGGCAGGTCTATACTGCCAAAGTTGCTGTGAACACTCGCGTGTATGGCGAGAGGAATGGGCTGCAAAGTAATTGTTAAAAAGTGGAACAAAAAGACTTTTAGGCGAAGAGCAAAACGAGTAAATATATATATATATATATTTAAAGGAAATAACATTTCGTTTTCTTTTCACCACAAATATGTACATCCATACATACATATGCATCAGTGGAGAGCGCATGACCTCGCCCACGTTTCAAGTACACATCAAAATACAATAAAGTTACAGCTCAAGCGAAACAATTTTGCAGCCATTCAAAGGCATGACACGGCGCCAGTGCAGAGATCCGAGCAGAGCGGGCGGTCGATTCCACGATTGTCCGTCCTCTGCGCCTCTCTGCATCTCTGCTTCTCTCGGCTGCTCTGCTTCTCTGCACTGTCACGCCTCTCTCTCTCTCTCTCTCTCTCTCTTTCTCTCGCTTGTTGTTGTCTTTCTCCTTTGCGATGCCTTGAAATCTCTTCGCTGCTTCTCTCTGCTGCTCTGCTTCTCTGCACTGTCCCTGCTCTCTCTCTCACACACACTCTCTCGCTTGTTGTTGACATTCTCCCCTCGTGATTGCCCGGTCATCCATCCTTTCGCTCGCTCATGATGAAACCGCTCCTCTGCCTCTCCTTTCCCGGTTGCCATTTGGTTGTCAGTGTGAGCAACAAGGACTGTTCTTCCATCATTTCGTGTGAGTCACCATGAATTCCATCGAAAACACCATCTACCAGTTCAACGTCAAGGATGCGAGTGGCAAGGAAGTCTCACTTGGCGATCGCTACAAGGGCAAGGTTGGCTATCGTCTCATTTTTGGCCATTTCTGCCTTTCACTATGCTTATTATTATGAGCTCTGGTGTGAATCTTCAAATGATGTGAAGAATTCTTGTTATTGGAGAAACAGGGAACACTAGCAGACTGTTTTCATATTCCCTTTTATCATCCTTCGATGTCTTAGCAAGGGTATTTTTTAAGAGAAATAGTTACTACATCCGATCTTGTCATTTCTATTTTCTACTTTCGATGCTCTAGCAAGACTTCAAGAGAGAATTAAGAGAGAAATAGGGAAACAAATAGCCTGTTGTCATGTGCCATGTCCGAGTGGACATGGTGGCTGCCATGTGCCATTCACGTGGACATGGTGTGCCGCTGTGGTAAACACGGGCATGGCAGGGAGAGGCAGGCCGACCCCCTAACGGGCGGAATTTGGTGATGATGAAATGTCCTGAATCGCCGTGCCTATTGCAATCATTCCATTTGAGGTTGTCCTCATCGTGAATGTTGCGTCGCAATGCGGACTGACGAACGCGAACTACACGCAGCTGAAGGTGCTGCTGGACAAGCACAGGAGCAGTGGCTTCGAGGTTCGTTTCTGTAGGCTATCCTGGCAAAGTAATTTCTGCATTACTTGTTTATGTATCTATTCATTTATTTATCAATTTACTTGTGTACTATCTTTTTTTGTTTGTTTGTACGTTTATTTATTTACAATTTACATATTTATATATATTTATTTATTTAATGTTTATTTATTTATTCTCTTTTCCCTACGACTATCATACAACTGTGCGTTATTTGAGGTGGCTGCCTTCCCTTGCAACCAGTTCGCCGGCGAGGAGCCGGCTTGCGAGCTTGACATCCAGAACTTTGTCAGCGACAAGTTCAAATTCGAGCCGGATCTCTACGCCAAGATCGACGTCAACGGCGACAATGCTGATCCGCTCTACAAATTCCTCAAGAAGGAGAAGGTACGCACTGCTTTTCTTTTCTTTTCTTGTTTTTTTTTCTCATTTTTCTGCTCGGCTCATCATTTAAAACAGTTTTGACTACGTGTCTGGGTTCAGAAAAGTTATAAATACTTGACCTCTTTTTGCTGCAGGGCGGCACTCTCATCCTTAACAACACACTTTTCATTATTATAATTGAACTTGTGTTACAGGGCGGCACTCTCTTCGATGCGATCAAGTGGAACTTCACGAAGTTCCTGATCGGCCGCGATGGAGTGCCCATCCAGAGATACGGCCCGACCACCGAGCCAATGTCCATTGAGAAGGATGTGATTAAGGCTCTCTATCAACACAACGATCTGTAAATCATTTTTATCTCTAATCCGCTCGCTTTCATATCTTATATCTTAAGTCCCCATTCTCTTCCCCCATCAAGTCTTCTGTGAAGCCTAGCTATTTTCGGGTTTACTTAATACGCACTGCTAGCTGTTTGATTATAATATCCTTCATATTATATTTATATGCGAGAAATCGGCGAAGTGTCATCTGCTAAAAGGATCGTTTCTCTAATGGATACATTTGTATTTGTCAAGATAAATGATTCATTGTGATTTCTCTCAAATATCAGTATTCAATTCTTCTCGAACCGCCTGGAGGTGTTTTTCTTCTAATGTAAGGACAGCTCGCAGGTGTATTTTGTGGTCTTCCTTCGTTCTCGATTGCAAAGTACACACTCAGATCCTTGAGGATCTGAGTGTGTAGCCATCTTTACTCGTGTGCTTCCATCGTGGCTGCAACTCAAAAGAATGAAAGTGATGAGAGAACACAATTGCAGAGTGATAGAAGAAATGAAAATGTTCTCAAAAGAGTGCCGCGTACTCGTGAGTTATGAAAGTGATGGCGAATACAAAAGGGTTAGAAAATTTTTTATATCCCGCCCTTCCTTATACCAAGATAAAACTGATCGAATGAAGCTTGCTTTCTTCTTCTATCCAAATGCGGGTGTATCGGTAGCCGGGCATTGTGACGATTAAATGTGTGCCTCGTATATACATATGTACGGATATTAAAGGAGTGGCGGTTTTCCCGCGGAGGGCGTTACATTAGGGTTTATCTGTATCTAACATGCAACATAACAATTATACGAATTTTCCGCATTTTCCAAGTCGATCAGTATGTGGTCTGAACGAATTTCGTTGGCGTAATGAAGCTTTTTTCGTTGTAGAAAAAGTTGTTGATCCGATTATTATGCCAGAATTGTGTTCCGTTGAAAATCAATTTCTCGAAGGGAGTCGTCTCTGCTGAGGACACATCCACATCTGCACATTATCGGGAAGATGACGTCTCCAGACGTAGGCTGAACTCATTATAATTGGCATTTTCTGGCTGTCTGTCAAGGAGACAGTCCCTCGGACCGAAATTCCTTTTCACTCGTTCGCGATCTTCTTGACTTTAGTTCTGCTTCTTCCTCTCGTATCTTATAATCAGGTTACCGAGTTCTTTTGGAAGTTGAAGGATTCCAGCGCAGAGACACAAGACCCTACTACAGTTAATTTGTCGTTCACGATGTGATTTCTTGAGAAGAATCGATCCGAGTATTTTTCTTTCTGATCTTGCGATGCTTTCTGCCTCACGATGAATATCCCTTCATGTGTTTCGGTGCCACTGAAAATCTGGCGTCTGACGTCGAGAGATACAGACGGGTTTCTGAGTCTTTAAGAAGAAATGCAGGAAATATAAGCAAACGAAACAAAAAAGCACAGCTAATCCGTTATTTCTTTAAGCACTGTCGTTTAAAGAGAAGCGTAAAGTACCTGCGGAGCGCCAAGTAGAGCTAGTCGAATGAGGAGAAGGAATGGAGACTCCTAATTAATATTCTTGCTCTCTCTGCCTCTCCAACTATCTCACCTCTCTCACGTCAGTTCCTTGATTTGTCGGACGAGAATTTTTTTATAAGATAAATACATATGACGCGATTTGCGAGAGTATCAAAATGGCCGGGGACCCGGCAAAATTAGATTTCGCTCAAAAGCTCTTTATAGGTACTTTTAAACACGGCGAAACGATTGGAATGGGTCCGGGAGTCTAAAATCGCCATTTTGGCGATCTGTGCGATGTTTAAAATTCGAGAGTCCGATGAAACATGCAGAGATGATCGCACATTCGCGTTCGGTGTTTCGCACACAATAAAGCAATGTTCGTGAAAATTTTGACATATATAGAGAAGATATTGCTTTACAAAGCTACTGAAGTAGAATTTGAAAATATTCAATTTTTGTGGTCTCAGCGGCCACAAGACTTTGGAGAGGCGCCATTCTCTTATATGGAAAAATTTCACGGGTTTTCTATCTTAAATTGTAGAGCAAAAAATTATCTTCCCAATGAGCTATAGTATGCCAGATATCGACGAGGTTTTTTTATGTTTCCCAATCATAAAACTGTTAAAATCCGCGGGTTTTTGTTTCTTTGACCTATGCACCGGGCAAGGTAAGAAGAAAAGCATTTTCTAACCATGGAAAGGGTCATTTAGTGTAGTGCGAACGAGTTGGAGTCGCGAAACAAACGTCCGGGGTTCGATGCCCCGCAATGTTTTGCCCGGCAATTAACAAATTTTTTTTGCATTTAAATTTTATTTAAACAGTTACATAAAAACCTACATAAATTCCGTAGAGTTTTCACGGGTTTTCTATCTTAAATTGTAGAGCAAAAAATTATCTTCCCAATGAGCTATAGTATGCCAGATATGGACGAGGTTTTTTTATGTTTCCCAAAAACTGTTGAAATACGCGCGGTTCAGTGTCTGTGCATCGGCATGCACTTTGTTTAGGCGTTACCTACGCCGAAAGCGAAACACAAGCGATATACCACATGACGGTAGTCTACGGAATTTATGTAGGTTTTTATGTAACTGTTTAAATAAAATTTAAATGCAAAAGAAATTTGTTAATTGCCGGGCAAAACATTGCGGGGCATCGAACCCCGGACGTTTGTTTCGCGACTCCAACTCGTTCGCACTACACTAAATGACCCTTTCCATGGTTAGAAAATGCTTTTCTTCTTACCTTGCCCGGTGCATAAGTCAAAGAAACAAAAACCCGCGGATTTTAACAGTTTTATGATTGGGAAACATAAAAAACCTCGTCGATATCTGGCATACTATAGCTCATTGGGAAGATAATTTTTTGCTCTACAATTTAAGATAGAAAACCCGTGACATTTTTCCATATAAGAGAATGGCGCCTCTCCAAAGTCTTGAGGCCGCTGAGACCACAAAAATTGAATATTTTCAAATTCTACTTTAGTAGCTTTGTAAAGCAATATCTTGTCTATTTATGATAAAATTTTCACCAATATTGCTTTATTGTGTGCGAAACTGCGAACGCGAATGTGCGACCATCTCTGCAAGTTTCATCGGACTCTCGAGTTTTAAACCTCGCACAGCTCGCCAAAATGGCGATTTCAGACTCCCGGACCCATTCCAATCGTTTCGCCGTGTTAAAAAGTACCTATAAAGGGCTTTTGAGCGAAATCTAATTTTGCCGGGTCCTCGGCTGTTTGGCTTCCTTACGATTCTCTCGCAAATCGCGTCATATGTACATACATATAACGGGTGCAGTTGCTCTCTCCATTTGAATCTCTCCGTGATGCTCTGGCTACGTAGTTTGATTCATTCCTACATGAGCACATTCTTTCTATGACAAGTTTATCGCATATTTCATAGTAGACAAGATGGTAGAAGAAATATCCGCGGCCGCGTTTTCTTCTTTAGCCCTGTCAAGAAGACGTTTGTGTGTCGCCTCTCGCGTGTATGTACATTTCATATGTGGCCCGGATCTCCCCATTGACGGTAATTCTACTAGACTTCTTAGATGTAGATTTATCATTTATGTTTACACAACACAACACAAGGTGCATATCAAAGGGGGAGATCTTTCCTTCTTTCAAAGCCAGAGGGGCGAGTTCTGCTCTTCCTGCCCGGCAACTTAACATCCCCACTAGAGTTATGACTGGTCTCTCAGTCTGTGAAATAAAAAAAAAGACACACGTCCCTAAACTATCAGGTAAGAGCACAATAAAAAGGAGCTGACGCGTCAGGAGCACGACCTCGACACGCAACTCTCTGGTCTCTTCTTCCTGTAGTCGCACATCCCCGGAACCTCCTTGGTGCTGTCGGCTTCGGGTCATGGGACATTCATTCTGAGCGGTTTTACGTTTTTCAAGAATTCCAACGAGAAAGAGTATGAAAAGTAGATTACGAATATACATATGAATCGAATAATTGCTCTCACTTACCAAATTCATCGAAAATGTGTAGTAGCGGCAGATTTATGCTGCCAGCAGAGGGTAGAAAGAGCCGTCTTCGGGAGCCGAAAGAAGAGCGAGGATACCCGGATCGTGTGGGGGAGCAACTGGCTATGACCCGAGCAGGCCCTAGTACACACGTCCCTCCATCTCCCTCTCTCTATCCCCTATCGCTCGATCTCTCTCTCTCTCACTCTCTCTCTCTCTCTCTCTCTCTTGCTCGTTGTCTCTCTCTCTATTCACTCTTTCTTCCTCATCTACCTCCTTTACACTACGTCTTACTCCAAGCTTCTCTCTCACCCTCACTGTCCATTCCTTGATAGCCACTTTCGGATGCTAAGTGACCCTCCTCTCTTCACAAGTATGCCGTTGCATATTCGACCGATTTTTCCCGTCTTATTTTACTTCTTTGATTCTCTTACTGAATGGAAGGGAGACAGAAGGAAGAAATTTAGGGGGTCCTAGATGTTATTAAAAACAAGAATGAGGAGGGTACGATATTTCCTCATTGTATGCGTTCTTCACTTGTAGTGAGAGTACACCATTTCACTTTAATTTTACTAAACTGCATCCTTCTTATGAGAAACAGGTTTTCTTCATGGTAGGCTTCATTTCTTCATTTCTTATGTGACATACATTCTTTTCATTTCTAATGTGATACACATTTTCTAATTACTTATGTGATTCATTTCTTTATTTCTTATGTGGTACACATTTTCTTCATCAATTGAAATTATTGTACTTGACGGAGATGTCCCATTTCGTTGCAAGTTCGCTGATGTGCCTCTCAGGTGCCGAATTCCGTGCATCTAAAAGATTTTTGCATATCATTTTTGCAATCGAATCCTATAGTTCAGAGCTTTCGCTTATAAATCTCGCATTCGCTGCCTGAACAAATAACACTGACGTGAATCGTCGATGCGCTGTTGTGCCATTTACGAGCAGAGTGGATGCGATGCTAGTGTGAGTGCACTATAATCAGAAAAAATTCTAACTAAATCGATTTATATTTTCTCTCTTAAACTCCTTGCTCTGCGCACGATAAAGGGAGATTACCGCTATCTCTTCGCGAGAGGCAATTTTAGCGAGTCGGTGGCAGATTTGTACGACTGCTTCGGCTTCCATCGGATTCTCGAGAGACGTGCCAACGCCTTTTTGTCTGCCGTTCACGCTCATCAGCACGAAGGTGGCATTCGCGTATCGGGTGAGTTCGGCTACGTGTAACGGTGTCGGTTGCGCAATTATCACCTCGGAGTGCAGGTACCCGTTGTAAAAGAGATCAGATGACAGTCTTGCCAAGCTCTTCGGCATGCAGTAGATCTGACGCAAGAAAACCGTGGGGAACTTCCCTTGTCGTCGAGCGACAGAGACTGCCGGTTGCGCTGCGACATCCTCTGGGTACTTGTAGGGCGGGAGCTGCTTCGTGTCACCCACGAGAGCGACGCGGGCCCTGGGGAGGCAACGAACGATGGCAAGTATATTTTTTTAAGTAGACATAAAAATGGCATGCAGTGCTGCGACAGGGTCCAGATGAGAAAATCGGGGATATTCATTAAAGTCCTAATGACCAAAAAAAAAAGAACTTTCCACGTCTGAATCGGGCGCTAACCATATTCTAAAGATCAGAAACGCCTTTTCTATGTCGCCGAGAAGACGGATTTTCGGAAAACGGTTTCGAAGTGAGGTGCCGTGAAGGATGATGGGCTCCTGTCTCCACCTTCTCTTCTCAGCGCCATGTTTACAAAAGAAGCCGAATCCATGATAGTGTGTCCTTAAGACCAGAGATACAGGTGGGCAGCCAGCTCAACGAACGCATACTCGCCAATATTTACGCTGGAAGGACTTTCAGAACTGTTGCATTGCACACTTCAGAAAATTCAATGAAAAAAGGATTGTGCTTCTGCGGATAACAAATTTCATTGTAATGTATGTAAACACTAACATTCGAGTTCTGAATTCATGAGTCATCGAGCATCATCGTATGTTGGAACGGCCCTTGCTTCATCCTTTTCGACTTCGTTGATGCTTATGGTGCACCTTTGTTCATTGCCAGCAGTCGAATGGCGAAGATATCGAGAAATCGAACGTTGACGTGGCGAACGCGGGCCACCATCTTGGTACTTCCAGCATTTGAACTACGCTTCGCATCTTCGATGCATTCTCCTTCAATGTTGCAAAAAGACAACTTTTCAAGAAGCACTCGACTACGGGAGCAACTATTTTGTTAGCAAAAATAATCAACCTACCATTAGTCAACTAGTTGTCGTTGTGAAAAGACGTTGTTTGGAAAAAAATCCTCGTTGTTATCTACATATGTATGTATTTTCCGGGCAGGTCTATGCTGCCAGAGTTGCTGTGAACACTCGCATGTATGGCGAGAGGAAGGGGACTGCAAAGTAATTATTCAAAAATGGAAATAAAAAACTCTTATGAGAAGATCAACCCTATTTTTTTTATAAAGACGATTAAAAAAATACTTTTATTTTCTTAACAAATATGTACATTCATACATAGGTATGCATCAATGTGAATTCCGCGTATGTGATCCACCGACGACATACATACATACAAATCACGCGTCAAAACACCACAAATTTGTATCTTGAAAAGCGAACATATTTTTCTGTCATAAAAAGACGCTAGGCCGCCACGGAAAAGCGGGCGGTCGATCCCACGATTGGCCATTCTCTACGCCTCTCTGCGTGTTTGCTTCTCTCTTTCTCTGCACTTTCCATGCACTATCTCTCCCACTTTATTTGCCTAGCGCATGGAGTATAAGGTATGCGCACTAGTAGGTCTCGGGCTTCTCTCCAGTTTAATACAAACACAAAATATTAAGTAAGATGAAGTCTAATGCTAAGGCTAACGTTGAAAACCTAACAACAACAACAGAAAAAAAATGAGAGGACAAAATTTCTTTCGAGTTAGCGGTGATCTAATTTTTAAATCGCCATAAACCTGTGGTAGTTTAATGTTTTTTTTGCAATCGATAGCTTGTTAAAAGCTCTTTAGAAAAGCTCTTTGTTGCTTTTTCATTGAAAAAATGCAAGCTGCAATCACAAACATAGATTTAGCAAGAAGGTTTTTCGGGATTTTCAGGCCATATGTACATGCATGCATATGCATCAATGATCTGACATACGCACAAGGCACACATACATAGCACAAAGTCACAACTCGGACGGCAAAAAATATTTTCCTGACATTAAAAGAAATGACGCAAGGCCATAGCAGAGGGCCGAAGGTCCGAGCGGGCATAGTGGGCGGTCGATAACTCATGTGTCCTTTCTTTGCGCCTCTCTGCTTCTCTGCTTCTCTCGTCGCTCTGCTTCTCTGCTGTGTCCGTGCACTCTCTCACTCACTCTCTCTCTCTCTCTCTCTCTCTCTCTCTCTTCTCTCTCTCTCTTTCTCTCTCTCTCTCTCTCTCTCTCTCTCTCTCTCTCTCTTTCTCTCTTTCTCTCTCTCTCTTTCTCTCTCTCTCTCTCTCTCTCTCTCGCTTGTTGTCCTTCTCTCCTCGCGGCGCCCCGGTCATCCTGCTTTCGCTCTCTCCCCTCGTGATGGCCCGGTCATCCTTGCTTTCGCTCGTTCATGATGAAACCCGCTCCGCTGCCTCTCTTCTCCCGGTTGCCATTTGGATACCAGTGTGAGCTTCACAGACGGTTCTTCAATCCTATCGTGCGACAATGACTTCCGTCGAAAACACCATCTACCAATTCAAAGTGAATGATGCGAGTGGCAAAGATGTCTGGCTCAGCGATCGCTACAAGGGCAAGGTTGGCTCTTCTCTTTTTGCCGTTTTCCGTCTTTCGCTTTGCTTGGGATTCTGAGTTTTGATGCAATTGAATCTCTGGACATTAGCATTGTCAACTATGGCTACCTTCTGGTTCATACCCTAGAGGTCAAATTTATTTTTTAAAAATCATTGGAATTCACCCCAGATGGATTTTCGGAACAGGGAAGACGATTATCATATTATTTTGTGCATTTATTTGTTGATAATACTCTAGATTCGACGTGCTTATTTCAATCGTTCCATTTGAGGTTCTCCTCCTCGTGAACGTTGCGTCGGAATGCTCGATCACCAACTCGAACTACACGCAGCTGAAGGAACTGCTCGACAAGCACAAGAGCAGCGGCTTCGAGGTGCGTTTCTTGGTGCTATCCTTGCAAAGTTATCTATATATTTACTCGCTTGTTTACTTATTGTTTACTTGTTTATGTATTTATTTATTTTTTATTGTTTACATACCTTTTCCCGGTTTACGATGACTGGCATCTGTAACTGGCATGGCCCCTTTGAGGTGGCCGCCTTCCCGTGCAACCAGTTTGGCGGCGAGGAGCCTGCGTGTGAGGCGGACATCAAGGACTTTGTCAAGGACAAGTTCAAGTTCGAGCCGGATCTCTTCGGCAAGATCGACGTCAACGGCGACAACGCTGATCCGCTCTACAAATTCCTCAAGAAGGAGAAGGTTAGGCTTACTACTTTCTTTCTTTTGTGCTCTTTTTTCTCTTTTTCTTCTCCCTCTTCCTCCGTTTCTATGTTCGCCTCATCCTTAAAAACACACTTTTCATTACTATAATTGAACTTGTGTTACAGGGCGGCACTCTCTTCGACGCCATCAAGTGGAACTTCACGAAGTTCCTGATCGGCCGCGACGGAGTGCCCATCCAGAGATACGGCCCGACAATCGAGCCAAAGGCCATCGAGAAGGACGTGATTAATGCGCTCGCCCCACGCGACGACCAGTAAATGAATTCTGTGTTTCATCCGCTATAATATATAATCTCATTCTGTTCTACCTCCATGCTTTCTGTGAAGGCTTACGATATTCGGGTTTGCTTCATAAGCATCGACATCTGTATGAGTACATTCTTCTTCATGTGTAACTTAAATGTCATCTGTATAAATGATTTCTTTCTCTTAAATGCAAAGACAGTATTGAATGCGAAGCTCTGGAAACGTTCTGTTTGAAAGTTTAGAAGAAGCACAAGAAACGTTTTGGCGAGGGGGGGGGAGTTCCGCGGCGTGGCCCTCGAAGAATTCGCGTAGCCTGTGATGAAGGATGAAAATAACATGCCCCAGCATCTCTGTGCCTCTCTCTTCCTCTATCGTATCTCTCTTCTATGTTCCTCTTTTGTATCTCTGCACAGGCCGCTCCTTCTGTGGCCACACTGTATAACTAGCATTGCAATAGAAGTACATGTACTTCTATAGAAATGCTTAAGAAAACCATCGAAGGAGAAAATAAATAACACACTATATTATGAAAATTAAAGCAATTTAGTTTCATTGCAACTTTACATGTGCTATATGTATACAGCATAGTTCATGTTATAGTAATTGCTTGAGACAGCAAACAAACACAACTTCCAAGGGCTTCATTCGATCACTATGCAGATATTAAAATAACTTTATAAATGTAAATTTCATGAGAATAATTCGAAAACAACCTGACCAGGTAGGTATGTTTCAACTTATTTTAAAAAATCTTCATAAGGTATAAACCAGTTAGGAACACAAAGCCACCCGGCACAGATACCGTGATATTTCTTCAGAGAAATGTTATTCCTTTCTGCTTCACTCAGCATGATCTCTTTTTTTGGCTTTTGGAAAGGCATCTCGGGCGAAAGTTCTCATGCTTATGTCGAAGATGTTGGACCTTTATGACTCTTCCTCTGAAGATTGCCGCTCTGATGCCGCTTGCTTGACTAGCAATCTTTCTCATCGACGACATGCGTGAAGTCCCATAGTTTGTGTCATCCTAACTTCAGTAACATTGGCTTCTTCTGTTCCGCCAGAAGCCAATCACACTTGCGCTCTTTCCTCGAGTGACAGTCGTCAATCTCCGGGACAATTCCAAATTAAGGTGATGCATCCGGATGCCCTACACCTTAAATGTGAGTTTTATTTTAAAAAATTTTTTAAAAAAGCTAACAAGGAAACAAAACAAAAAATAGACAATGTTATTGCTTTTTCGACAACTTTTTATGCCTAAAATATTTACATATATTGCGGTCTTTCGTTGCAATCCTTGGCAGATGTATGCTGCCACGAATGAGTCGGACTCCACATGCTCGTGTTTATGACGAGAGAGAGAGAAAAACTGCAACGCAATTGAGTAATCATAGTTCCTTTGTACATAAACGATTTTAAATTGCAAAAAAAATGCACACAAAATAATCGCAGTAAACGCACAGGAAAAGACGCTAACATACTATAGAACATACAAGTCACTTGATATTTTTAAAGCATATATGTATATACATATAAAACTATACGAGTAATATTGAAAGAAAGAAATGAAATTGAGAGAGGGCATTCCGTTTCAGGCAGCTGCATTGAATGAATGGGCAGAGGGGGCTCAGCGAGCGGTCGATATGACTCTCTGCTTCTCTGACTTCTCCATCACATACACGCTCTCTCGTTTCTGAAAATTTAGAGCTCGTTAGCGACCTTTTCACAAAGGCCGAATATATATGCATATATGAGGAGACTGAGAGAGAGAGGCAGAGAGATAGAGAAAGAAAAAGAGACAGAAAGAGAAAGAGAGTGAAAGAGAAAGAGAGAGAAAGAGGTGGCGAGAATTTCGCTATCCATGTCAGCTTTCTTCAATGGCATTGGCCGAGTTAAACTCGCCTTTCCCTCCTACCAAGCATGCCAAAGTGTGTCCTATCATCATCACTTTTTAGTTCCTCCACCTATATAAAGGATATTGCAAGAGTATTCGATTCACTGAACCGGCAAACCGCAGGTAAAATAAAGGCAAAACGAGTTAAGCATCAATCGTACGTCAATTGGCGCAGTGTATACCAGTATAGCAGCAGTTGAAAAGCAACATTAAAAAGTATACACATTGAAGCTTTTGAAGTCAAGTTGATTCTGTTCCTCCATTCTACGGACAAAACAAACATTGCCAAATTGGTGTGATACAAGTATGTCCTCAATATTAAAAATTATAGAGCGATTTTTTTTAAATTGAATCGAACGATTTTTCCCTCCTCCCTCCTCCTCGCTTTCGTTCTAGAGAAGCTGCCGCCAAATGGTATTTCTCTTCTCTCTCTAAGTAAGCACACTTGCTTCTACGATAGTGGTTATTAAAATATGATTAGGAAAAACATGAAACATGTAACACATTTTTTTATACTTCATATCGTAGTTTTTGGCGATGTCTCACTGACAATCACATGAATTTGCAATGAAAGCCTAACACATTAGGTGCCGTAATTATTACGCGAGCTTTCACTTGAATTTTTTTTCACTAGCCAGAGTGTCAGCGCAAGCAGGTTTCAACCTGTCCTGCACTGTTTAATCTTTTCATTCAGTTCCGTAGATCTTCTGGCTTTTCTCTAATTTCCCTTAGGCAATCATTTCTCCTCCTAACCAAGGCAATTGGTGACCTTGTGCACGTTTTTCTGCAGAACAGTTCGCCCAGGTGATCTCCTCAATTTAAGCGGGCTTTGCTGCCAGAACGGCCGCCCAATTCAGCGTTTGGCACCAGCATTTATTTCTTGTATAATTGGTTACTCGCTTTATTCTCATGTTCATCACGCATCACTCCGCTTTCTTTAATGAAATATCAATTATCGAGCGCTAGTAGACGCTTCAAGCCATTGTTGCTCTGACAGTAAATGATGCTAAATTGTGTATCTATATAAGTGAATTGATTCCTACTCCTACGGACCCAATATTGTGTTTTGCAGCGAAAGAAATTTAAGGTGCGATATATAAATAAGGGAATAACTGAATATGTATGATAGGTCAGTAGCAAGATAGATTCGACGCTTTCTCCTTTCCCCTTTGCCATTATCTCTTGTCATATTTTTGTTGACTGAAGAAGAAAAAAGAGCACATTTGTATAAATGAAACGAAAAAAGAACGATAGGGAGAGAGATAGACAAACTCGCTATCCACATCAGCTATTTCTTCGATGGTATTTTCACCATTCGCGAGATGAACTTGCCTTTTTCTCCTGTCATGCTTGCCAAAGTGTGTTTCTTCGTGCCCCAGCAAGAATGGACATTGAAATCTTCATTTCTTCGTACCCCAGCAAGAATGGACATTGAAAGAGTGTTCGAGATGATTGAGTTCTACATAAAATTGCAAAATAAGATATATATATATTTTCCTTTTGCCATTCACAGCGTAGTTTTTTTGGTCAAGATGCAATTTAAAGAGAGGGCTCCACATTTTAAGTCAGGCAAATATTACACGTACTTTCACTTGTATTTCGAAAGAGACAGTGCGAGTGCTGACAATGATCACGACTCAACATGTCAAGCATCGTTTAATCTTTCCCTTGTTCCCCGGATCGTCAATACTTTCACTAATTTTTAATTAGGCAGTCGCTACCTTCCTCTGTACAAGGCAATTGCCGACCTTGCGTTCGCATCCATACGGACGAGATTTCCTTTATATTTGTCTTGTCACATAGAATGGACAATTTAATATCTAATAAATAAATAAATAAAATTAGTCAGTTGTAGGAAAGATTTACTTCATTCTCCTTTCTCAGTACATGTGCATAAATGAAGTGAGAAAGTGATGGATAGGAGGAGAGAGAGAAAAGTTCCCTATCAACGTCAGCATTTTCTTCAACGACATTTTCATCCTTGGCGAGGTAAACTCGCTTTCCCTCCTGCCAAGCATGCCAAAGCGTTTCTTTTCTTCATCCCTTTTTAACGGGCAGCTAAAAAGGCAAAGAAAGAGTATTCGATTCATTAAGCTTCGTGTGTCAACTAGCGGAGTGATCAGTGTAGTAGCACTTGAAAAACAATAAGAGATCCGATTAACGCAACAAAGTACACAGCGGATAAAAAATTATTCATGACAAGTTTAAAATATACTTATGAGAATATGCATATCTATGTACTTTTTAGTCATTCATAACCTAATAATTTGCTCATGTGGCACTCTCCATCACATGGATGTGAATAGAAAGTTGGGCACTATAAGTCCTGTAATTGTTACGCGTACTTTCACTTGCATATCGACCTCATAATACAATGATCATCCGTACTTTCGAGACTCTAATTGACGTTTTAAATGATTGCTGCTATGATAGCAAATAGTGTTTAACAATTAAACCTTTATTTTATATCCCCGGAAACTTAGAGTATGTTAAATAACAATAAGTAAATAAATGTAAGTCATCCGTAAGAAAGATTTAATGACAACAATTCTCGTTGAGAGCAACCCCGGAGTCACAGGCAGAATGGCACGTGTTCATCTGCTCTTCGTGTTCTGCCTGGCCGCGACTTGCCCCGCAACACTCTCGTGCATGGCCATGGTGCCCACGCACCCCTCCACCACGAGGTTAACCAGTTTGACCACCCCTGCCAAATCCAACTTCTATACCCAAACCATACTAATTCTTCAATCAGATGTCGGAACTAAAGTAATTTTCCTATTCTCAGACCTCCAGTGACCAGCACAACTCCGGATGGAGGGTCAACTACTACGATTGCAACAACTTCATCATCTACAACTCCTCCGCCAACTTGCGATAAATGCGAGGCCGTTGTCTACACGGTTACTGAATACCTAGATGTATTAAAAAATAAGTTCCCGTACAATTACGTTGTGTTCAATCCTGTTTTGATGTCCTGTTCATATTGTACCAGAGTGATATTTTTTATTTGCTTATACAATTTTGCGTGCGATTCCTAATAAGATTTTAGGGAGGTGGGAAGATTACTCTTCTCTTTATAGCCAGCTCCCACTCAGGTGCCAGAGAAGCCAGAAGCCTGTGGCGGCGACGCGTTCTATTGCACGGACGATGGCCTCCTTTCGAAGTCATCCACGCCGCCGTGTCCGACTGCCTCGTGCAAGAATAACGCGAGACTCTTCGTATACGATGCGAGTACCTGTTGGATTCACAGCCATTTTTGACTTACAACACAGAACCTTGCGTGCTTCTCTTTTCTAGGTTATTTCCCTAGCAATCGGATCTATGAATATGTAAAGAGATTTGAGTCTTTTAAGGAAGCGGCCGGTACAGCGGAACCAGTGACCGGTCAGCTTACCTGCGCATTTGCAACGCCGCCCAAATATGAAGATGCTGCGACTCCGCCAAAGGCGTTCAAAGACGCAGCAAGAGTCTTTTGTCAAGCCGGTCAGTTAGGAATTGTTTAACTATGATATTTAAATCTCACGTAAACGAATTCCCAAAGAATTTTATATTTAAGCCGTCATTGGATTTCCACCAAAAATGCATGAATTTTAAGAGGCAATCTCTTTAGATAAAATGTGCATGTGTGCTGAGTTGCAATATTCGGTTGACCCACCTGCCAAGCCGAAGGATTCACTGTTCGAAGACATCCGCCTCTCTAAATATGGATGTCCATCAAAGAACTGTGGGAGATTTCGGATGCGATACGCTGATGTAAGTTTTCTTGGAATAGAAATAATTAAGCAATCAATAAGTTCTCTCTAAACAAGATTCATCTCAGGGCTCAGGAACTCTCAACTCCGTGACATGCAATCCAGCCTTGCCAGGCCTCGTGGACCAGAGTGGCGCGCCAGTCACCAAGCCTCTCGCGTGCTGTCAGATTTGTTTACGCTTTAGCTCCTCATCCCGATTCCTTGCATGTCAGCTTTTAATGATTCTAGTGAAGTTTCTCACCTCCCCTTCCTAATCAGTTGCGCAGGAACAAAGATGAGGAAATGAGCTTTCTCATTACTCAACGTTCGTTTTGTTGCTCTCATTGCAGGTGTCCTGATATAATAAATCGTATCTTAAGTTTGGAGTAGAAATGGGTATGTTCATAAATGTTAATATTTCAGACGATTGCGCATGCGCTTTCGGCAGTGCAGAGACGAACCTCTGCCCAGATGGTTCGGAATTTTATACTAAAATTGATTTTATAATTCGGCCGAATGCATTCTTGAATGCATACATATGTATGAGTGTATGTATATTCATATTTGGATGACATGGTAACGAACATAGATTTATGCCAAGTTGCACACAATGCTAGCCTATCCAGGAACGATGAAGATGAGTATTCCTATAGTCTTTCTGCAATTCATTTCCTATCGTAATTCCGCTTATAATTATACTGAATTTAAAAAAAACGAAATTATTATGTTGGATTCTTCTTATATGAGAGCTCAAAAATCAAAATTGATTTCAGGCCACTTCTGCACCCAATTTCACTTGCTACGTGGTTCATGCCACACAACGTGCCTACCAGGCGATATCTTATACGCATACGTAAGTACTTTGCTTCCGTTATATGAATTGTTTTCTTCCAAGTAGTTATTTCCACTTTATATTGTTTTACTCATCGATGAATATACAGTCCCGCCCAGGATCTTGGGACCAAGGATACGTCGGACGCATCGGACGCATCCAAATGCATCCTCGTTAATAACAATTTTCCTTTTAAAGACTAAAATATTATAATTAGTACATTAGTTTGCTTATAGAGTACGGATGCTACTGATAAAAAATCGATAATTTCTAATCATTTGATAAGAAGTTATCAGTTTTTGCTTATAAAAAATTTCATATCATATATTTTTCAATGAAATTTCTCCTGTACTATTATTTTGTCTCTACCCACATCCCCAAATAATAAAAGTTGAGATTGTATCATTGGTAGCGGAAATCGATAAATCAGACCTTATCACGCATGTTCATTTGCTTAGCAGATTCGCCTAACGATTCTGAATCTAATTATGTAATCAGTTTTGAAAATAAGTGCCTGTTAACAATATATTTTAGATTCTGTGTACTTTGCATTACTTTCTTCAGGATTCCCCATTGTCTTTGTCTTTATCAAAATTTGGGCCCGGTATGATGCTTCAAATCTAGGTTGCTGCACTATCATTGTACCTTAGAAATATAACGCGTGCCTTTTTCGTCTTCGGTTTAATTACCCACGTTTGAGATAGCGCAGGTAGAGAAAAAAAAAGATTAGGCCCCGCCCCCCTCCCTGCCTTGTTCTTTCTTTTAAAAAAGTGATGCAAAGTACACAGAAGCCAAAATATATTGTTAACTGGCACTTATTTTCAAAACTGATTACATAATTAGATTCAGAATCGTTAGGCGAATCTGCTCAGCTAATGAACATGCGTGATAAGGTCTGATTTATCGATTTCCGTTATCAATGATACAATCTCTACTTTTATTATTTATGGATGTGGGTAGAGACAAAATAATGGTACAGGAGAAATTTCATTGAAAAATATATGAAATGAAATTTTTTATAAACAAAAACTGATAACTTCTTATCAAATGATTAGAAATTATAGATTTTTTATCAGTAGCATCCGTTCTCTATAAGCAAACTAATATTCCAGCTAAAATATTTTAGTCTTTCCTAGGAAAATTGTAATTAACGAGAATGCATTTGGATGCGTCGGATGCGTCCGACGCATCCTTGGTACCAAGATCCTGAGCGGGACTGTACATATACCACCTTGAGGTGAAGATAATTGAAAAAGCTTTAATAACAAGAAATTGCGCTCGCCGAAGGGGTGTTATTAAAGCAGAGAGAGAGCCAAATTCAGACTCGCGTGTTATCCTCAAATGGCTCTTTCAGAGATCCGATGCACCAGTTGCTGTCGTCATGGCAAAGCCAGAGGATGTTCAATGTGACGAGACTTCAAAAAAGTGGCAACCGCTCGACGTCTCCGTACTCGTTCAAGCGACATGCGCCACTCCAGGTGGCGAACTTAAATTCGTTTACAGTCTTCCTTTGATTCTCTAATCTTCCAAATATGTTTGAGGTGCGTTGCACGTTATTAAATATAATAGTTCTTTTCTTCTCACAGCTGCGTCACTGCTGACGACTGTGCCACCGAGTCTAGCGGAGAAATGCCCGCTGGCCGATCTCGGCGGAGGCACCTTCTCCGATTTGCGCTTTTCTTATTTGACCAGCTTTAACGGGGACACGTGCATCGCTGCAGTCTGCCGTTCCGGATTCATCACGGGCGTCAGTTGACACAAGAAAAATATCTGTTAAAGATATGTGAGAAATGTACATGTATGATGTTCAAATAATTTCTTTTAACTCGTCCTGACAGATGCCTTTAAGACAGATTTATACATTATCTTTAAAAAGTGACGCATTTATTTTTTCAGAAATGCGTCACTTTTTATTTGCCACTGTAGCCGGCTGTGTGTTAATGTTCTATAGAATGACGAATAGCTTTTTTTTAGATATTGAATATTTTGGCATAAAAGCCAAACGCAATACACTTTCATCTTTACACATACAAATTAAAAAAAAATTTCATTTCAGAGGCAAACTCCAACATCAGCCGATCAACTGCTTAAGGAAATGAGTTGCTGTGAATCAGGCGGTGGATTCGGTTACAACACGCCAATTACGTCGGTTAGTCAATAGCAACAGAGCGTGCGAATTTCCTGATTTTCTTAATTTAATCACAAACGGCGCGATCTAATCAGTGGGTTTAAGAAATTAGCTCGTTCAATACATAACTTAGAGGACCATAAAGTCAAATCGTTTGCTCCAAAAGTGTTTCATACCTTGCCCCCGGCCGTGACGCTCTAGTCTAATTGTATTAAGCGAGAAGATGAGAGACCAAGTACCGGCTGCAACAATTTGACTCAATGCTCTTCGATGTTAATTTAACGAGCTAATTTCTTAAAGCCCACTGCTTAATTCGCGCCCCTTGTGATTAACTTAATAGAATAAAGAAAATTGCAAAAATTGCCAAATTCAAGAAAAGTTTTTCTAGTTGATTTCGTCACATTTCCAGGCAACCTGCCATCCCGACTCGTGCATGAAACAGATGCTAGCCCTGGGCTACATGCCACCTCTTCTCGACCAGCTTGACGTGATGCCAGTCGAGATCGGACAGTGCCACGTCCGCTGCAAGAACAACCAGAATCTCATGCATACAGTACGCTTTGCCTAATCAAGCGACTTTGAAAAAAGAGTAATGCACATTTGGTGTTTGGAGACCACGTTGTTTCTGTTTAGTTATTTATACATTTAAATGTTCTATTAGTTGGTTAATTAATCTAACAAAGTACAAAGTTAGCCGGAATCAAGGCGGTGGTCACCAGTGACGGCTTTCCCTAGGGAGCCAACCCATACTTCATCAGTATGTTCCAAATATGAATGGTGATTCATGTATAGGAGTGCATTGGATTAAAAAAAAAACTTCACCATCCATGGGATTTCTAGGTTCCGCCAGGGGGACCGACCGTTGTCGACAAGCTCATCGTGCACGAAACAGAGGTCGTCTATGTTAATAAGGATCATGGCGGGACAACTAATGTCGAGCCTGCGCAACTTTCATGCGCACCATGAAGTTCTTCTGCCACCGTATGCAGAAAAAAAAGGGTTAAAAAGGCTCTCTATCGCCTCTTTCTTTCACCTTTCGCTTTGTATCCTTTTACATGTGGCCCTTTAATATATTTTTTCAATGTACTTTTTTAGTTGGTGTGTAGATAAACACATGACGGATAATACATTCATGTTGCTAACAATAAGTGCACGACGTATAAAATGACTCAGACACACTTGAAAGCTCTCTCTACCCCTCCTTATCTCTTTTTTCTCTCTTTTTCTCTATTCTCTCTCTCCCTATTTACTTTCGACGACTGCATTTCCATTCTTGTGTCTTGTGCTTTCTTTCTATTCGAAAATAGCTTTCTTGCCTAGTTGTGAGGTGTTCCGTTAGAAACACTTCTTTATTTTTCTCAACTAATAGACCATTTCAGTGTCCGCAAATGATGATATCCTTCTTACTCTTAAAATATTCTCGAATGCACAAATAATCGTATGTAATCTGCCTGCCGTCTCGAGTACTGGGATGATGACGCTTTCTTGCCCGGGTTCCGTAGCATGAGCTCGTATGCTTCTATGTACATATGCATGGTGTTTACCTCTGACAATGAATAAATAGTATACCTATATCGTTCCAGTACTTCCTTTCCTTGTCACAATGATGAACCGAACAAAAAATTTTTTTGATATTTTTTCGTTGTGAAGCCATTTATCTCCTTCTTTCTCGCGGTCCCTCGTTCTCTTTTTCACTCTCTTTTATGAGACAACAGGTGACGAGAGCACAAGGTGATACTGATATTTGCGGAAACAATATCACCTCGCTCTTTCTCTTAGTTTGTTTTCTACATTAGCCTTTCCATCTGCGCGGATAAGGAATGGATCCAAATGGCATTAGAAATAGCCTAAGTTTACTTTGAGTACCCCCCCCCGGGCAAGAAAGCGTCATCATCCCAGTACTCGAGACGGCAGGCAGGTTACATACGATTATTTGTGCATTCGAGAATATTTTAAGAGTAAGAAGGATATCATCATTTGCGGACACTGAAATGGTCTATTAGTTGAGAAAAATAAAGAAGTGTTTCTAACGGAACACCTCACAACTAGGCAAGAAAGCTATTTTCGAATAGAAAGAAAGCACAAGACACAAGAATGGAAATGCAGTCGTCGAAAGTAAATAGGGAGAGAGAGAATAGAGAAAAAGAGAGAGAAAAGAGATAAGGAGGGGTAGAGAGAGCTTTCAAGTGTGTCTGAGTCATTTTATACGTCGTGCACTTATTGTTAGCAACATGAATGTATTATCCGTCATGTGTTTATCTACACACCAACTAAAAAAGTACATTGAAAAAATATATTAAAGGGCCACATGTAAAAGGATACAAAGCGAAAGGTGAAAGAAAGAGGCGATAGAGAGCCTTTTTAACCCTTTTTTTCTGCATACGGTGGCAGAAGAACTTCATGGTGCGCATGAAAGTTGCGCAGGCTCGACATTAGTTGTCCCGCCATGATCCTTATTAACATAGACGACCTCTGTTTCGTGCACGATGAGCTTGTCGACAACGGTCGGTCCCCCTGGCGGAACCTAGAAATCCCATGGATGGTGAAGTTTTTTTTTTTTTAATCCAATGCACTCCTATACATGAATCACCATACATATTTGGAACATACTGATGAAGTATGGGTTGGCTCCCTAGGGAAAGCCGTCACTGGTGACCACCGCCTTGATTCCGGCTAACTTTGTACTTTGTTAGATTAATTAACCAACTAATAGAACATTTAAATGTATAAATAACTAAACAGAAACAACGTGGTCTCCAAACACCAAATGTGCATTACTCTTTTTTCAAAGTCGCTTGATTAGGCAAAGCGTACTGTATGCATGAGATTCTGGTTGTTCTTGCAGCGGACGTGGCACTGTCCGATCTCGACTGGCATCACGTCAAGCTGGTCGAGAAGAGGTGGCATGTAGCCCAGGGCTAGCATCTGTTTCATGCACGAGTCGGGATGGCAGGTTGCCTGGAAATGTGACGAAATCAACTAGAAAAACTTTTCTTGAATTTGGCAATTTTTGCAATTTTCTTTATTCTATTAAGTTAATCACAAGGGGCGCGAATTAAGCAGTGGGCTTTAAGAAATTAGCTCGTTAAATTAACATCGAAGAGCATTGAGTCAAATTGTTGCAGCCGGTACTTGGTCTCTCATCTTCTCGCTTAATACAATTAGACTAGAGCGTCACGGCCGGGGGCAAGGTATGAAACACTTTTGGAGCAAACGATTTGACTTTATGGTCCTCTAAGTTATGTATTGAACGAGCTAATTTCTTAAACCCACTGATTAGATCGCGCCGTTTGTGATTAAATTAAGAAAATCAGGAAATTCGCACGCTCTGTTGCTATTGACTAACCGACGTAATTGGCGTGTTGTAACCGAATCCACCGCCTGATTCACAGCAACTCATTTCCTTAAGCAGTTGATCGGTTGATGTTGGAGTTTGCCTCTGAAATGAAAATTTTTTTAATCGTTTGTATGTGTAAAGATGAAAGTGTATTGCGTTTGGCTTTTATGCCAAAATATTCAATATCTAAAAAAAAAGCTATTCGTCATTCTAAAGAACATTAACACACAGCCGGCTACAGTGGCAAATAAAAAGTGACGCATTTCTGAAAAAATAAATGCGTCACTTTTTAAACATAATGTATAAATCTGTCTTAAAGACATCTGTCAGAACGAGTTAAAATGACGGAGTTATTATGCCAGAAATTATTTGAACATCATACATACATGTACATTTCTCACATATCTTTAACAGATATTTTTCTTGTGTCAACTGACGCCCGTGATGAATCCGGAACGGCAGACTGCAGCGATGCACGTGTCCCCGTAATAGCTGGTCAAATAAGAAAAGCGCAAATCGGAGAAGGTGCCTCCGCCGAGATCGGCCAGCGGGCATTTCTCCGCTAGACTCGGTGGCACAGTCGTCAGCAGTGACGCAGCTGGGAGAAGAAAAGAACTATTATATTTAATATCGTGCAACGCACCTCAAACATATTTGGAAGATTAGAGAATCACAGGAAGACTGCAAACGAATTTAAGTTCGCCACCTGGAGTGGCGCATGTCGCTTGAACAAGTACGGAGACGTCGAGCGGTTGCCACTTTTTTGAAGTCTCGTCACATTGAACATCCTCTGGCTTTGCCATGGCGACCCCAACTGGTGCATCGGATCTCTGAAAGAGCCATTTGAGGATAACACGCGAGTCTGAATTTGGCTCTCTCTCTGCTTTAAAAACACCCCTTCGGCGAGCGCAATTTCTTGTTATTAAAGCTTTTTCAATTATCTTCACCTCAAGGTGGTATATGTATATTCATCGATGAGTAAAACAATATAAAGTGGAAATAACTACTTGGAAAAAACAATTCATATAACGGAAGCAAAGCCCTTACGAATGCGTATAAGATATCGCCTGGTAGGCACGTTGTGTGACATGAACCCCGTAGCAAGTGAAATTGGGTGCAGAAGTGGCCTGAAATAAATTTTGATTTTTGAGCTCTCATATAAGAAGAATCCAATGTAATAATTTGGTTTTTTTTTAAATTCAGTATAAGCGAAATTATAAGCGGAATTACGATAGGAAATGAATTGCAGAAAGACTATAGTAATACTCATCTTCATCGTTCCTGGATAGTCTAGCATTGTGTGCAACGTGGCAGTAATCTATGTTCGTTACCATGTCATCCAAATATGAATATACATACATACACTCATACATTTGTATGTACATATATATATTCAAGAATGCATTCGGCCGAATTTTAAAATCAATTTTAGTATAAAATTCCGAACCATCTGGGCAGAGGTTCGTCTCTGCACTGCCGAAAGCGCATGCGCAATCGTCTGAAATATTAACATTTATGAACATGCCCATTTCAACCCCAAACTTAAGATACGATTTACTATATCAGGACACCAGAGAGCAACAAAACGAACGTTGAGTAATGAGAAAGCTCATTTCCTCATCTTTGTTCCTGCACAAGTGATTAGGAAGGGGAGGGGAGAAACTTCACTAGAATCATTAAAAGCTGACATGCAAGGAATCGGGATGAGGAGCTAAAGTGTAAACGAATCTGACAGCACGCGAGTGGCTTGGTGACTGGCGCGCCATTCTGGTCCACGAGGCCTGGCAAGGCTGGATTGCATGTCACGGAGTTGAGAGTTCCTGAGTCCTGCGATGAATCTTGTTTAGAGAGAACTTATTGATTGCTTAATTATTTCTATTCCAAGAAAACTTACATCAGCGTATCGCATCCGAAATCTCCCACAGTGCTTTGATGGACATCCATATTTAGAGAGGCGGATGTCTTCTGCCAGTGTATCGTCCTTCGGCTCGGCAGGCGGGTCAGCCGAATATTGCAACTCAGGACACATGCACATTTTATCTAAAGAGTTTGTCTGTTAAAATTCATGCATTTTTGGTGGAAATCTAATGACGGCTTAAATATAAAAATCTTTGCAATTCGTTTATGTGAGATTTAAATATCATATAGAAACTTTTCCTAACTGACCGGCTTGACAAAAGACACTTGCTGCGTCTTTGAACGTCTTTAGCGGAGTCGCAGCATCTTCATATTTGGGCGGCGTTGCAAATGCGCAGGTAAGCTGACCGGTCACTTGTTCCGCTGTACCGGCCGCTTCCTTAAAAGACTCAAATATCTTTACATATTAATAGATCCGATTGTTCGGGAAGTAGGCTAGAAAAGAGAATCAAGCAAGGTTCTGTGTTGTAAGTCATAAATGGCTGTAAATACAACAAGTACTGGCATCGTATACGAAGAGCCTCGCGTTATTCTTGCAAGAAGCAGTCGGACACGGCGGAGTGGATGACTTCGAAAGGAGGCCATCGTCCGTGCAATAGAACGCGTCGCCGCCACAGGCTTCTGGCTTCACTGGCACCTGATCAGCCAATACATCATTCATAGTTGGAGCTGCCTATAGGGAGAAGAGTACTCTACCGAGATCTCTCAACCACATTTCCATATAATAATGGCATCAAAACGGGATTGAATACAACGCATGTATGTAATTGTAAGCGAAAATCTTTTTTTTTAATACATCTATAAGCCGCCCGCATCCGTAACCTTGTAGACAACGGCCTCGCATTTATCGCAAGTTGGCGGAGGAGTTGTAGATGATGAAGTTGTTGCTATTGTAGTAGTTGACCCGCAACCTCCATCCGGAGTTGTGCTGGTCACTGGAGGTCTGAGAATTGGAAAATTACTTTAGCTTTGACATCTTCTTGAAGTATCAGTGCTGTTTGAGTATTGATGTTGGATTTTGAGAGGGTGTTCAAACTGATTAACCTCGTCGTGGAGGGGTGCGTGGGCACCATGGCCATACACGCGAGTGTTGCGGGGCAAGTTGCGGCCAGGCAGAAGGCGTAGAGCAGATGAACACGTGCCATTTCTGCCTGTGACTCCGGGGTTGCTCTCAACGAGAATTGTTGTCATTAAATCTTTCTTACGGATGACTTACATTTATTTACTTATTGTTATTTAACATACTCTAAGTTTCTGGGGAAATAAAATAAAGGTTTAATTGTTATCATAAACACTATTTGCTATCATAGCAGCAATAATTTAAAACGTCAATTAGAGTCTCGAAAGTACGGCTGATCATTGTATTATGAGGTCGATATGCAAGTGAAAGTACGCGTAACAATTACAGGACTTATAGTGCCCAACTTTCTATTCACATCCATGTGATGGAGAGTGCCACATGAGCAAATTATTAGGTTATGAATGACTAAAAAGTACATAGATATGCATATTCTCATAAGTATATTTTGAACTTGTCATGAATAATTTTTTTATCCGCTGTGTACTTTCCTGCGTTAATCGGATCTCTTATTGTTTTTCAAGTGCTACTACACTGATCACTCCGCTAGTTGACGCACGATGCTTAATTAATCGAATACTCTTTCTTTGCCTTTTTTAGCTGCCCGTTAAAAAGGGATGAAGAAAAGACACGCTTTGGCATGCTTGGCAGGAGGGAAAGCGAGTTTACCTCGCCAAGGATGAAAATGTCGTTGAACAAAATGCTGACGTTGATAGGGAACTTTTCTCTCTTTCCTCCTATCCATCACTTTCTCACTTCATTTATGCACAATTACTGAGAAAGGAGAATGAATTAAATCTTTCCTACAATTGATTAATTTTATTTATCTATTTATCGGATATTAAATTGTCAATTCGATGTGACAAGACAAATATAAAGGAAATCTCGTCCGTATGGATGCGAACGCAAGGTCGGCAATTGCCTTGGATAGAGGAAGGAAACGACTGCCTAATGAAAAATTAGTGAAAGTATTGAGGATCGCGCGGAACAAGGGAAAGATTAAACTGTGCTTGACATGTTGAGACGTGATTTTAGTCAGCAATTGCGCTGTCGCTTTTGAAATTCGAGTGAAAGTACGTATAATATTTGCCTGACTTAAAATGTTAAGCCCTCCTTTTAAATTGCATCTTAACCAAAAAAAACTTCGCTGTGAATGACAAAAGGAAAAAATATGTAGATATCTTCCTATAAACATGTTTTGCACTTGTTATGCATAACTCAATGAATCGGGCACTCCTTCAATGCCCATTTTTTTTCTAGGGTACGAAGATGATAGGGCACACTTTGGCAAGCTTGGCAGGAGGGAAGGCAAGTTCACTTCGCGATTGGTGAAAATGCCATTGAAGAAACAGCTGAGGTGGGAGTAGGGATCAATTACAATGGTACACAAACTACATAAATTGCGCATCATTTATCGTCAGAGCAACAATGGCTTGAAACGTCTGCTAGCTGTCAATAATTGGAAATAGGTCTAAAATCTTTAGTCATTTTATTTAAGAAGACGGAGAGATACGCAACGAACATGAGAATAAAGCGAGTAGCTGATTATACAAGAAATCATGAATTGAAAGCTAGTGCTAACCCTGGAATGGGCGGCCGTTCTGCCAGGCCCGCTTATATTGAGGAGATCACCTGGGCGAACTGTTCTGTGGAAAAGCGTGCACAAGGTCACCAATTGTCTTTGTTAGGGGGAGAAATGATTGCCTATGGGAAAATTAGAGAAACGCTAGAAGATCCACGGAACTGAATGAAAAGATGGAAACCTGCTTGCGCTGATACTTTGGTCAGGGAAAAAATTCAAGTGAAAGTTTGCGTAATAATTGCGGAACTTAATCTGCCAGGGTTAGGCTTTCATTTTAAATTTATGTGATGATGTCGAGACATCCCAAAAAATACGATATGTAGGACAAAAAATATATACTACATATATTATCATGGTACATATATTTAGCACTTTTCATGAATACGTTTGTTTTGTGTTAATATCGACTATCGTGGGAGCAAGTGAGCATACAGCCAGAAGAGAAGTTCCATCTTCCATCTCTCGACGACAGCGAGGAGGAATTGAGGAGGGAAGAAATCATTCGAGATCCAGCTTTTATTATAACATTATATTTCTATTCAACTATTGCTACACTGATATATCGTTCCGCCAACATAACACACGATACATACTGTACTCGTTTTGTCTTTATATTTCCTAGGGAATTGACCTTTCAGTGAATTTTGATTCACACTATTTCAATGCCCTTTTACTCAGCGGGACATTAAAAAGTTATGACGAGAAGGCACACTTCGGCAAGAAAGGTGAGTTTGGCTCGCCCCAATGAAACACTCTCTCTCTCTCTCCCTTTCTCTCTCTTTCTCACACTCTCTGTCACTCTGTCTGAGTTTCTCTTTCTCTCTCGTACTCTCTCTCTCGCTCTTTTCTAATATATGCATATATATTTTGCCTTTGTGAAAAGGTCGCTAACGAGCTCTAAATTTTCAGAAACGAGAGAGCGTGTATGTGATGGAGACGGCAGAGAAGCAGAGAGTCGTATCGACCGCCCGCATAGCCCTCTCCGCCCATTCATTCAATGCAGCTGCCTGAAACGGAATGCCCTCTCCCAATTTCATTTCTTTCTTTCAAAATGACTCGTATAGTTTTATATGTAAATACATATGTGTATACTTAGTATGTTAGCTCTCTATAGTATGTTAGCGTCTTTTCCTGCGCGTTTATTGCGTATTTCGTGCTCATTTTTTTGCAGTTTAAAATCGTTTATGTACAAAGAAACTATGATGACTCAATTGCATTGCAGTTTCTTTCTCTCTCTTTCTCGTCATAAACACGAGCATGTGGAGTCCGACTCATTCGTGGCAGCATACATCTGCCAAGGATTGCAACGAAAGACCGCACAGGTGTATATGTAAATATTTTAGACATAAAAATTGTCGAAAAAAGCAATAACATTGTCAATTTTTGTTTTGTTTCTTTGTTAGCTTTTTAAAATTAATTTTTAAAAATAAAAATCACATTTAAGGTTTAGGGCATCCGGACGCATCATCTTAATTTGGAATTGTCCCGGAGATTGACGACCGTCAATCGATGAAAGAGCGCAAGTGTGATTGGCTAGCTACGGAACAGAAGAGGCCAATATAACTGAAGTGAGGAGTTATCCTATGGGACTTCACGCACATTGTCGATGAGAAGGACTGCTAGTCAAGCAAGCGGCATCAGAGCGGCAATCTTCACAGTAAGAGTCAGAAACGTCCAACATCTTCGACATAAGCATGAGAACTTTCGCCCGAGATGCTCTTCCAAAAGCCAAAAAAAGAGATCATGCTAAGTAGAACTCAAAGGAATGGCATTTCCCTGAGGAAGTATGCGGCTCAGTATGCAGTCAGCTCAATCGACCGGCTATCTGTAATCTACTGGCTACTGTTCAATAGCTTTATGGATTTTTTAAAAAATATATTGAAAAATACCTACATACCTACCTGGTCAGGGTGTTGTCTAATTATTCTAGGCATGAAAGTTGCATTTGTAAAGTTATTTTCATATCTGCATAGTGAACGAATAAAGCCCTTGGAAGTTGTGTTTTGTTTGTTGTCTCAAGCAATTACTATAATATGAACTATGATATATGCATATAGCACCGGTAAAGTTGCAATGAAACTAAATTGCTTTAATTTTCATACTATAGTGTGTTATTTATTTTCTTCTGCGATGGTTTTCTTAAGCATTTCTGTAGAAGTACATGTACTTCTATTACAATGCTAGTTATACAGTATGAAGCGGCGGCCACAGAAGGAGCGGCGTGTGCAGAGATACAAAAGAGGAACATAGAAGAGAGATACGATAGGGGAAGAGAGAGGCACAGAGATTCTGGGGCATGTCGTTTTCATCCTTCATCACAGGCGAAGCGAATTCTTCGAGGGCCACGCAGCGGAAACCCCCCCCCCCCACCCTCGCCAAACGTTTCTCGTGCTTCTTCTTAACTTTCAAACAGAACGTTTCCAGAGCTTCGTTTTCAATAATGTCTTTGCATTTAAGAGAAAGAAATCATTTATACAGATGACATTTCGCCGAATACGTTACACATGAAGAAGAATGTACTCATACAGATATCGATGCTTATGAAGCAAACCCGAATAGCGTAAGCCTTCACAGAAAGCATGGAGGGGGAACAGACTGAGATTATATATTAAAGCGGATTAAACACAAAAATCATTTATTGGTCGTCGCGTGGAGCGAGCGCATTAATCACGTCCTTCTCGATGGCCTTGGGCTCGGTGGTCGGGCCGTATCTCTGGATGGGGACTCCGTCGCGGCCGATCAGGAACTTCGTGAAGTTCCACTTGATGGCGTCGAAGAGAGTGCCGCCCTGTAACACAAGTTCAATTATAGTAATGAAAAGTGTGCTTTTAAGGATGAATTGAACATAGAAACGGAGGATAAGGGAGAAGAAAAGGACAAAAAAGAGCACAAAGGAAAAAAGTAGTATGCCTTACCTTCTCCTTTTTGAGGAACTTGTAGAGCGGATCAGCGTTGTCGCCGTTGACGTCGATCTTGCCGTAGAGATCCGGCTCGAACTTGAACTTGTCCTTGACAAAGTCCTTGATGTCCGCCTCACACGCAGGCTCCTCGCCGCCGAACTGGTTGCAAGGGAAGGCGGCCACCTCAAAGGGGGCAAAGTCAGTTTCACCAGTCGTCGTATACGGGGAAAAGGTATGAAAACAATAAACAAATAAACAATAAATCCATAAATACAGAAACAAGTAAACAGTAAACAAGCAGATAACTATATAGATAACTCTGCAAGGAGTACCCCCAGAAACGAACCTCGAAGCCGCTGCTCTTGTGCTTGTCGAGCAGCTCCTTCAGCTGCGTGTAGTTCGAGTTGGTGATCGAGCATTCCGACGCAACGTTCACAAGGAGGAGAACCTCAAAGGGAACGATTGAAATAAGCACGTCGAATCTAGAGTATTATCTCCAAATAAATGCGCAAAAGAATATGATAATCGTCTTCCCTTCTGCGAAAACCCCCTCTGGGCTGAATTTCAATGAATTTCTTTAAATAGTTAATTTGACCTCTAGGGTATGAACCAGAAAGGAAGCCATAGTTGACTAATGTTCAGCGATTCAAATGCATCAAAACTCAAAATCCCAAGCAAAGCGAAAGACGGAAAACGCCAAAAAGAGACGATAGCCAACCTTGCCCTTGTAGCGATCGCTGAGCCAGACATCTTTGCCACTCGCATCCTTCACTTTGAACTGGTAGATGGTGTTGTCGACGGAGGTCATTGTCGCACGAAAGGGTTGAAGAACCGTCTGTGAAGCTCACACTGGCATTCAAATGGCAACCGAGTGAGGAGAGGCAGCGGAGCGGGTTTCATCATGAGCGAGCGAAAGCAAGGATGACCGGGACATCACGAGGGGAGAGAGCGAAAGCAGGATGACCGGAGCGAGACGAGGAGATAAAGTCAACAATCGAGAGAGAGAGAGAGCGAGAGAGGGTGAGAGAGAGTGCACGGACACACCAGAGATGCAGAGCGACGAGGGAAACGTAGACTCAGAGAGGCGCAGACAACAGACACTTGTGGTATCGACCACCTACTATGCACGCTTGGACCTTCGGCCCTCTTCTATGGCCTTGCGTCATTCCTTTTAATGTCTGAAAAATATATGAAAAATATGGTTAAAAAATAATTATTTTAGATCCCACGCGAGTTGCTGACCGACGAGAGGCTGCATGGCTTCGAGACCGGCGGAGGAACCACGAATCAGCCGACGTCAGCAGTTTACATTTTAATGTTAAGGGCAATAATAATTCAAGCAAGGTAGTCAGAACCATTTAATTATAAATGTTTAATTATGCTTATTAATCTTTTTTTCAAGGTTCGGCCGTCCAAAGCAAGCCCTTATCGAAGAAGAAGGATACGAAGGTCACCGCTGTCAAAACCAAGAAGATACCGGTGCCGCGAAAGACAAAATGTTTGTAACACAATACAAATCTATACTTGATAGGACATTTGAATTTGTAATTTAAAAAAAATTCATTTATCGCTGCACGGTTTATCTGTGCGAGTAGAATAAGACCGATGTAGGCAGAAGTCGAAAAGTCGTTTCTCATCTTGCGTTTCGCTGCTACTTCGACCCCTTGAACTGAAAACACGCTTTCCATGCACACCCACTGAACTGATAACAAGTGTGAAAAGCATACATTTTCAGGCAAATCGATTTTATTTTTGATAGAAAAGAACCGCTTTCATTTCCTAACAATATGGGCTTAATTTTAAAATCTTATTATTATAATTTTAAAATTTATTTTAATTCGACGCAATGTTTTACCTTACGGCCCTTGTTGCGGCGCTCCGGGACAGTGCCCGTTTCCTCCGTCGTCCTCGTTGACTTCTTCCTCGACACTTTCCTGTCCGTCATCACTGTGCGCGGGATCGTGGACTCTGGAAGAAAATAAAACAGATCTAATTAACGCTATAAATAAAATTGCAATTCATGAAATAAACCAACTTTTATTTATGTTCTCGACATGTATTTAATTTAATTTTTTTTTGTATTTGCCATAATTATAATTGATAAATTGTTGAAAAATGAAACAACTGACGAGAGGACGCTTTTGTCTTTCGCGGCACCGGTATCTTCTTGGTTTTGACAGCGGTGACCTTCGTATCCTTCTTCTTCGATAAGGGCTTGCTTTGGACGGCCGAACCTTGAAAAAAAGATTAATAAGCATAATTAAACATTTATAATTAAATGGTTCTGACTACCTTGCTTGAATTATTATTGCCCTTAACATTAAAATGTAAACTGCTGACGTCGGCTGATTCGTGGTTCCTCCGCCGGTCTCGAAGCCATGCAGCCTCTCGTCGGTCAGCAACTCGCGTGGGATCTAAAATAATTATTTTTTAACCATATTTTTCATATATATTGACTTGAACAGCCAAAATGTACTCAGTGATTCTTAAATTACTGGTGTATAAATATAATAAAATTAACTTTTGTGACGTTAACTTAGACTTATTTCTCCAAACCAACATCATGATCCCTGGGATTGGAAATGGAGACATTCTCCCATTCGAACGGTGTCGACAGATCGCACTGAAGGAAACGACTTACGAATGAGAAAAAATTTCTCTAATGCAAGAGCCAGTCGCACTTTGGCTGCGGCCTTGCTGAACCGCCAGAGAATGTAATCGTAGCAGGGGTCGTCGCCGTAGCTGAGCTCGTTGATGTGCTCGACGATACACACGAGACCCTTCAGCACTCCTCGCGACGGCGGCCCTGGGCAATTTCGATCTATCTTCTTTTTAATCGATATGCAAAATATTATTACGAGAACCGGAAAAAGAAGGCGAGACATACATATGTTGGATGAAGGCTTCCTTGAGACTGAGAATGATTTGCTTGTCTTTCACGCGCCGCCATCCCAGGAGATCGTCACTGAACATCTGAAGGGCAAGTACTTTAGTAAGAAAAACAGTTCGTTTTAACACTTTTTTTATCTATCGAAATCTCAGAATATGGTTCGCCTCGTAGATCATGAAGCACCACGTCTCGAGGTCATCCTGGCGGCCCTGCTCGCGGTGCTTGTGGCAGGCTCGCGACGCGTAGCGCACCGTGCCGAAGAAGAGTACGTTCGGGCGTGGCGGCCTGGAAGAGGAGATTTGTTATTATTATTATGTATTTGTATTTAAATTTTTAAATTTTTATTGTTGAGTGGGACTCTGAATAGACCGATGTGACTCTGAAGAGGGATGAATTCCAAGTACCGGAGTTCGCCGTTAACGTCGAAGATGCGATAAGCGATGCCGAAGTCGAGCATGTAGACCGTCGCGTGGAAGGGAGGCAGGCCGACTGCGAAGTTGTGCGGCTTGATGTCACTTCAAGCAAAAGGAGGCCGCTTGGAAAACTGCCAAAATAGGATGCAAAAGGTGCCAAGAAGTACCGCAACCCCTTTTATATGAATGGGATACTGTGCATCATAGAGGGATTACGGTAAGAGAATGGAAATCATCCAAGAATTGCATGAAAGGGTTTTGCAGGCTGCCAAGAAATATTTTTTGACATGCTTCGAATCCAGGAACGCTGGCTCGTCAAAGCTGACTGATGGATATATCCGAGTCCGTGCAGATCACGCGCCGCTGTCAAAGTCTGGATGGCGATCTTGAAGATGGTAGATGGCCTGAATTGAACTGAATTTTCTGACGGGTTAAAACAAATTTAACATTGAAAGAAAACGTTTCTTCGAAAGAAGTGAGATAAGGACAGACATGAATTTTCCGTCGTACTCCTTGCGCAGGTCGTTAAGGCTGAGGCCGACCTTGGTCATGACCATGAAGTTGAAGCAGTCAAAGTGACCTGAACAGTGGATAATGGAGGCTCTTAGAACTCGTTCTATCAGAGGGTAGATCAGAGTCTGATTACTGATGACGTCAAGAATGAAGAACCTTTGTCGATCAGCTCTACAAAGTGCGCCTTCTTCGAAGCGTCCTCGACCTTTGCGCACAGCGCGAGGACTTCCACCTCCGTCTCAAGGAAAAAGTGGATTCTTTCCGGATCCCAATTTTCAGATAAGAATAAATTATGACTGGCCTGATAACCATTTGATAAATAGGTCTCGACCCAGCCTAGTTACTTGGAAGCAAATTGTGAAATCACAGATTTCTTTTTCCCCTTTTAGAACCCGCTTCCTTTTCATTCGAGCAAATTTTCGCTGTGTGCCAATGTGGCCTTCCCTTATTCATTTAAATGATCTCGTTATATATTGTTCCTTTATCACTTCCCTTTCCTTCTGGCTCTTCCTCTTCCCTCTCCCTTTCATCACCTCTTTTCAGCCTCCCTTAGCTCACTTATCTCTCTTCCCAGTCCTCCATCCTAACCCTGAGTCTTGACATGCCACTGCTGCCGCCTTGAATCTCCGTTTTCATCGCGAGCGGAGTCGGGTCATCGTCGCGCTTCACCTGAATTTACTCATTTATTTACAAAATATGATTTGTTACTTCTAATTTTTTTCTGTGACAGCGAAAATTCCGCTGACTGCGTAAACATCGCCAAATCCTCCCGAGGCAAGAAGGTTGATAACCTCGTAGCTGCAAGTTCATGTGTATTATTTTATCCAGCCTACGTGACAAACTAAAGATATTGAATTTCTGAATAAGAAAGCTGAAATTACTCATTCAGATCATATCTCCTTGTAACCGTGAGTATGGTTATGTTCTCTATGAATGCATAAATGAGAGATGGAAAAAATCACGTAAACATATATTCAATTCCTGCCTTCAGAAAAGCCATTCTGGCTGTATTCAACATATACTAACTCAAAAGATATGATAATTCTTTTGAATATCTATCTTAATTTTTTTCGACTTTTGAAAAATCAACTCACCTATGGTCGCGGTACTGAAAAACCTTCCCACGTTCCAGCTTTGGTCTTTCCTGAAACTTATGAAATTCTAGAAAATTTTAATTCCTTCATATTTACTTTCTAGTTACAGAAGCTTAAGTGCATGTAGGAGCTGGAAATTAACCGTCAGCGTTTTTTCTAATTCAGATTTACTTCAAATAGAAAGTTAAATTTTGCGATTTTTTTTTGTTATTTTGTTTCGTGCCTTTGGAGTTCGCTGCTTTACCGGAACTGCCTTTGTGTTTCGCGTGGCCATCTCTTTTTAGCTAAAGAAATTGATTTTTGTTTCCTTTACAAATAAAACTGGCATATAAAAAGTAACTAATATAATAAAAACGAAAAATAAACCAGAGAGAATCGGAGCCAGCCGACTCCGATGGGTGAAAACAGCGTGAATGATGAGAAAGATGAGATGGAAGTGATCGATCGTATAATATCACATATTTCGATTCAGCATTGGAGAATTATTTGAAGTCAAAAAGTTGGATTTGTCCTTTGTCAAAGTTCAAAATTCAAGTGTTTCCATCCCCCCCCCCACAATTTGAGCGTCCCAACTCAAGGTTACGATTATACACAAATGAGAATAGTTTATTTGCAATAGCGAGAAATATTGTTGGAACAACATGCTAATAATATTGTTTGGATAATTGATATAGAGATATATATGTCATGAAAATTCATGAAGTTAGATATAGATATTTAATGACGAGCACGAAGGATATCATTTCGACGAAGAATATCATTTCGATACTGATGAAGGGATTGAATGCTGACATGAATAGAAATAGTTTCTTCCGGAATTTCTAGGGGCGATCGATGCTGTATCGGTGTTCGAGAACCTCGATGAGTTCGATTCAAGTATTTGTGATAGAAGGAAAACCATTGGGATCGTGAATAGCTTCGTCTGGATAGAAGTTGAGTTGAATGTAATCAACATATACAACTTTCCATGGGCGGACCGTTGATCATTATTCTTATGCTCAAAAAATCGTATTATAATATTTATTAGTTATCATAAAACAAATTGACTTACCGTAACCATTGATCCATGCTAGCGGCGCTAATTCGGTTTGCGAACGAGTCGCAAACACGAAACAAATAACTGAAACCTCGCTCAACTTCTGCGGTTCTGAGCGGAACAGTTAGAGCTCAAGCAATGAATATACAGCCGTTGAACGATGATGCCGATGTTAAATGCCGATGCTTGACTAGAGCATTATAAGTCCTTTCATTTGCTCTCGAACGAGGATAAAGTAAACGAGCGAATCTGGGCCCTCCTTCTGCATTCGTACTACAATCAAAAATATTTTTATTAAAAGAAGAGGTGGATAAATTTTGGAGCTTAAAACATGCTGGATATTTAAATTTGCAATAGGCATTTTCCCTGCAGTTTTGATTCCATCCACGGTCCGCGCAGAAGGAAAGGCAAAAATAAAAATAAACAGCGAAAGAGAAGGGAGAGAGTGCGAGAATCTAAGAACCAGCGAACACGGGAAAGAGAGAGAGAGAGAGAGAGAGAGAAAAGGTTACAAGAGCACAAAGTAGGAAAAAAACTAAAATGCTACTCGATGTTTCTTTTTAATAATATCTCGGAACATAAATTTGAGAATTGCTCACATCGAAGGAAAATACTCCCAAAGTATTTTTTTAAGGAAGCTTCATAATGTCATTTTACTTTTAGATTACGGAAAAGTCAACTTATGAAGTAACCTTGACATGAAGCTCATGAACGTATTAAATGGAGGCAGATTTACGCTTCCTTTTCGTCACTTCAATTCTCGCGTGTATGGCGAGAGAAATCTAAATGATTAATAAGAAGAAGTGTCACGCCTTCACGAACAAAAGCAAACTATTAATCACCAATTGCAGCAATATTAAAAAAAGGTACGAGACAGAGGATGTTTGTTCTTCACTGCCTGTCTGAGTGAGTGTGGGGCAATCGATGCACCCATTCTCTCTGCGATGTAGCAGGCAAGCCTCCTCACTCCCTCTATCTCTCCGACTCTCTCTCTCTCTCCATCTCTCTCTATCGTCTCTCACTCTTTCTCTACCCATGCCTCACTGTCTCTCTTCTTTCTCTAACTGTCGCTCTGGCTCCCCTCTATCCCTATTCCGTCTCTCCAACCAAGTCCCATTCTCTCTAGTCGCGTATGTTGCATCCAGTGTTCCCTTCCCTTTGCATGTTTTCATTTCCGCTCTGCTACCTCTCTTTCTCTCTTTTTCATTATTATTATTTGTTTGCCTTTCGCCCTGTCTCTATATCTAACCAGTCTCTCTTTCATCATTATTTCTCTCTCGACTGCGAGTAAAGTGAATGGAATCCCAATCCTGTTCCCGATTCAGTCCTTTCTCTATCATTACAAGTATCAATGGCAGCACATTTATTTCAAAGTTTCGTGACAGAAGGAGAGTTTTCGCATTGAGAGTGCGAGTGGAGGAGGAGTAGAGAGCGCCGCCTCCTCTCGCCATCGACTGATCTGCGGCAGCTTCGAGCTCATAGTTCCTGGCTTGCTGCATCTTGATCTTCGCGCCATGCCTTGTTCTTCTTCTACAAATTTATTTACTACTAGCTTGCAGTTTTTTTTAAATTATCATTTCAACATTTTCCATTCTGAAATGGCCCTTAAAACTACAACATATAGCATTTTAGAAGCACGAAGAAACTATCTTAAAATGTGGCACAATTTGTGAGAGCTAGAGAGTGCTCTTTAAATTGACAAACCGTTTTAATTATATATAAATATATGAAGAAGAAATATTAGCTTCAAAATCAATATTAGAAAAATTTAATAGAAAAAAAACGCGCCTTAAGCTGCTCATTTACAGCGCCAAAGTTCGCAGTATTCACAATGAGCTGGCCATCCAACTGCTCCCTCCCAGTTTTCACTTCGTCGAGGCTTTGCTGCAGGGCAGACGCTTCAGATTCGAGCTGTAAATGTGGGCATAAAGATGGATGACTAACCTAAATTCTGCTTAAAAACAACAAAATCTCCAATTCACAATGCATTGACAGGTTTGGCAGAACTAAATAAATAAACAAACAACTAAATGAACAAGGACACCAATTAATAAACCCGCTGCAATTTGGATGAAATCGCGGCCTCCTGATCTACCGCCAAAGTCGCTGCTTTCTGATTCGCGCGTGATTGCTCGTATGCCAGTTGCTCTTCGAGAATCGTAAGCTGTGCGAGACAATTTTAAGCTTCTTCTTTTAACAGGAAGGCTTCATTTGTTTATCATTATAGTTGTTAAGTATATAAATATTCATTATTATGTTCTAAAAAGAATATCTCTAATACCTTGAGAGCGTGCTGGAATCGATGCTCTCTGAATGCCCGCTCTATGCCTGCCTTTGCCTGCTCGACACTCGCGAGCTCAAGGCGAAGTCGCTCTATCGCAGCTACGCTCTCCTAAAAAGAATGCAAATCGTGTATGACTGAGAAAACGTGTCAAATCATTATTTTTTTTTAATTTTTCATTAGTAATGACAAGTCATATTTCATTTCTAAGACACGTTAACAAATATTTTTGACAATACATGTACACACCGTATGAATGTGAGGTTCAATGTGATCTACCGTCTTTTTCCTCCTTCTTTCTACAACATTGACTAACACATAAACATACTGCAAAGATGAAGCACTGTGAATCCCTTGGTTATCGTATTTGTTACTCTGACACCATACGCTGGATTCGGCCGTAATCCAACTCTGCATGTAGTCACAAGTACTGTCAGAGCATTGCCGGCTCTTCCTGACTTGACTGGACAAGCCGAATTCTACGGCATATGGAGGAACCTGGCCCATGGGGGAAAGGGTGAACGAGCCCAGGGGGATAAGGGACTCGTCTTGTTCTCCTTTCCTTCCCCTACTTTCATGCAACTCCTTGTTGATTCGAGATTTCCCTGCAGCCGGTCCTTCACAATGTTCATCAGGTTGTTCAGCTCGACGAGTCTGCCTTCGAGAGTGGCGTTCAGGCCTATAATTTTTTATTATTATTGCATAGTATTTTAAAGCCCACTGGATGGAAATTTTTCTGACGATCCAAATGAGAAAATCGCGAATTTTAGGGAGAGCAAGAATGAGAAAAAAAAGCGAATTTTCCACTTTTCGCAATAATTATCAATCTCTTTCTTTCTGTCTCTCTCTCGCTCTCCGCCTCTTGCTTATCTCTTTATCTCTCTCGCTCTCCGCCTCTTGCTCCTCTCTTTATCTCTCTCGCTCTCCGCCTCTTGCTCCTCTCTTTATCTCTCCCTCCGACTGACCAGATAAACGAGAGGCTTCTTCACTGGCCTTGCTCGCTGCGAGCTCGGCCGCTTCTGCCCGCTTCTTCTGATCCTCCAGATGAGCTAAAATATAATATAAAAATAAAAGTATAATCGTCTCTCTCTCTTTCCCTGCCTCACTGACTCTCTTTCTTCTTTTGTTCTCTCTCTCTCTAACTCTCTCCTTCTATCTTTATCTATCCCCTCCAACTCCCTCTATCTCTCTCTCTCTCTCTCTCTCTCTTTCTCTCTTTCTCTGTCTCTAACAAACCAGCCAAACGAGATGATTCCTCAATGGCCTTGCTGGCTGCGAGCTCGGCCGCCTTAGCCCTCTTCTCTGCCCTGTTCTTCTCTGCCTTGTGCATGTTCAGGAAGTCCTCTAGCCTGGCGCTCTTCTTCTGTTCCTTCTTCAGCTCGTGCGAAGTCTGCTCGGCTCTTCTCCGTACACTCGCTGAGTTCTCGTCGATTCCGTTCGTCTCCACGAGGCGGCGGCACGAATTGCGCTGCTCTTCCACCGAAAACATCTCTCGTTTACTACATTTTTTTTATTTTAAATTTATCATTTTGTAATTTTTTAGTGCAATATTTCTTCTTGAACTCTTGCTTCCTTTTTTTGTCCTCAAATTCTAATGATACTTTACATAATTACAACCAAAAATACATATTTTTCTTCCTTATCAAAAAAAATTTGATTAAAAAGCAGAAGAAGAAGAAGCGATGTGTTCACATGTTGGCTATTTAAGGAACCATGCAACGAATGATTCTACAGTAGACCACTTTGAACGCGCGCCTTCAAATATTTCGCTCTTCTGCTGGTTTGATAGTGTGTAAAATTTTGCATGCTCTTCACTGTCTAGCAAGTGGACAATAATGGTTCAAATTTTCTTGATGAGGAATGAACGAATGAATGAATGAACGATATATTTTTATATGATTTTTTTCCCTTCTCGCCTCTTAATGTATGCGTTTCACTCATATGCAACACCGTAATAAATTGTATTGCTCACAACTTCTTGAGGAATAAACTTGTAAACTTGTGCACATACCACTTCTGGTGACGGTGGGCTCTCTCGCATGTTCTCCTCTTTTTCTTCTTTTTCTTCATTCGTTCTGTGGCGTTTCGTATGAGGCGACTAAATGAATGGAACTTAATAAAAGTTAATCGGACACTTTACTTTCCAGGGAAGAGAGTAATTCATGAAGCACAAAAATACACTACAAATCATGCTCGGATTAAATAACGCACTGCTATTTAACTTGTATTCTTTCTCGTTCCGAACAGTTCTGTTGCATGAACTTTATTCTAAACAGTTTTCTCTGAACTTACGTTTTCCTTTTGTCAACATAGGTTTTGGAATACCTATTATAAACAGCACACTCGTTGACACTCTACCGTAATCCAAAGGATTGCATCAAAAATGGCTTGAAAGCTTACTACGATAACTCTTGGTGAAGCTGGAGGTGATGGCAGTATGTTCCGTACAGAAGAGCGTGCTGCAATTATATAAATATACATAATTCAATTATATATATACATATTTTCACTTACGGGAAATTCAAGTATTAAAAATCTATAAAGGAAAGAAATTTACAGAGTACTAAAATCCTACTCATATAAAACTGAAAATTATCTAAAACCATCTCTAAGAGTGTAGCTCTTAATGTAGTACATCCCGTTCTTCAAGGCGTAAGAAATCTCGTACTTCGAATAAAGACTCGAGATCCTGAATTAGATGGAACATTGCTTGCTGAATTTGCAAAACGTAAGCAGACAGCAATTTGGACTAGAAATGAAACTTGATAATAACATAATAAACGGGTGTAGTCATTTTTAGAAACGACTGTTTGCGAGTTTTGCTGAAGTATGGATGCGAAAAGTAACATTTCCCGTTCGTGGCAAAGGACTTCACAACGCATTGCTTTCATGCAGAAGAGCACCTTCTCCGCCTCGCTGCCGAAGGAGTACAGCCTGGGCTTGACAACCTTGCGAAAGCTGAAAGGAAAGCAACAACACGAAAACCGTGTCGGAATTTAAAATATATTTTAAAATGTACGCTATAAAGAAATTGAAGTTGTTATTTATGGCGAAATGCAACAGACCATAACGAGCAGCCGATAAGGAAAAACTAACTGAGAAGTGATGTTGCAAGGAGTGCGATTCCATCGCATCTCCTTGATGAAGTCCGCCCAGATAACGTTGCCGCACACGCGCGAAGCGTTATGAGAATCTTCTTGGATTCGTCTGACATGAGGAAAACTCCATTTTAGAAACATTAAAGGACAATAAGTAAAAAAAAAACAATAAAAAAGAAGAAAGAATTATGAACCTGTACACAAAATCGATCATCTTCCTTCGGTCCCTATCGTTGAATGCATGTCTCCGAGCCATAATGGTCCCTTCAGAAAAAAAGTGTAAAATAAGTGCTGAATAGTAATAAAACGAAATGAACATGGCCACGGTAACATAGAAATAAATGATAACATAAGAGAAAGGATGAAGAAAGCAACGTCTTATTATACGATAGGCATTCAAGCAGAATGCATTTGCAACTGATTTGGCTTCGCACGTTTCTATCGTTCTCTGCTTGATTCATCTTCTGTCCACTCTATCTTTATCTCTCCTCTCTCTCTCTGACCTTTTCTCTCTCTCACCCTCTCACTCTCCCTGTCTCTCTTTCTTTCTCTCTCTCTCTCTGACCCTGCCCCCGTATCTTTGAACTCAATTTCATTCTTTTTCCCTTCACTATAAGCTTTTATAGCATTCTGCTCTTTTTCTCTTTGACCGCTACCACTTATGCAATCTGGCTTTCTCCATTTCGCTCACTCTCTCTCTCTCTTCCTCTCCTCTCTCCAAATATCTCTTTCTTTTCTCTCTCTTAATTTCTGGAGTCACACATGTCTCTGCTGACCTTCATTCTCTTCTTGCTCCGTTGCTTTCCGTAGCGTGGCGTGTCTGATTGTGAGGTCATCGATCCCCGTGAGAATAGAAGTACTCGTTCAGCACCTCGTTATGCACTGAATCTTCAGCTTCAAATGCTTTTTCAACAAAATCAAAGGTCAAAGGTTTTATGCACTTTTCATCCATTATTAAACTGTTAGATAACCTTTAACAAATATTCTTCCAAATATGCTTTTGCCGTCGCCAGCATTTTTATCTCCTTCTTCTCTCTCTCTCTCTCTCTCTCTCTCTCTCTCTCTATCGCTCATTCTCTTTCTTTTACCTCTCTTACTCATTTCATTGCACAGTTAATTTCCGACTCCTTCAGAAGTTTATCAAAAAAAGCTTAATTAAAATATATCCAGGATAAAATTCAGATCATATCTGGAAGAAGTTGGACAAAATAGATACATACATATGTCTTGCTGAAATAGGCTAGTGAAACTCTTATAGAAAATGCTGCCAGCGACAAAAAGTGATAAAGTGTAACATGCATGACTAATTAGTGATGGGTTACAGGAATGTTTAATTAATGCGAATAAATGAATCATGAACAAGGTGAAGAATCTCATAGAAAAAAGATAACTGTTAACTATATCAGTTCAATATGAAGCGAGGGCAATTAATTGTGGAATTGTGGAAGAAATTCTGAAGATAAATCGCCTTCGAGTTGGAATGCTCTCTCAGAAGCTGTCTTCTGGTGCCCTCCGCGGAGAGGAAGCGGTCGAGGGACGGCGAGAAGACGCGCGAGAAACGGCCGACGCGCGCGGAAAGCGCGTCCGCCGCCAGTTCGGGCAGATGCCTCTCGATGAACAGCTAATAATAATAATAATAATAATTATTATTATTGTTATTTTTTTTATAATTAATATCATTAATAATTTTATCAAGAATTTAAAATATTCAATCTATTAATAACAATTGTTTTTATAATAAATTAATAAAATAAAGAAATAAATAGTAATAGCTACAGAAGCAGGTACCGTCGCCCTGTCGTCCTCAAGCTCCCTGCAGTAGGCGACGCAGTAGGCGGAGAGTTTATTGTACTCTTCTTCTGCTTGACAAGGGGCCCTGGTCGAGCGGACGGCGTTGTTTACGGTCGGGAAATCGCGTCCGTGACGCCGCTCAGAATCGCGCTCAGCGCCGCCTTGAGACTCTCCGTGTCGCTCGCTCGAGTGACGTCACCGAGTTTGGTCGCCATCGACTCGGAGATGGCGACGACCTCCGGATCGACGTCCAAGCCAAGCCCCGTCCGGAGGTCGCGCGGGCAAACGGAGAAGGTGACTTTTCTAAAAATTTAATAATGTAAGAAAATGGATGACCTGTGTGCTTCCAAGCTACGGAGGGCAACGGACCTCTAATTGACTGAATTTTAGCTACGTATGCCTTCAAAGAGGGGGAGAAAGAGAAATAGAGAAAGAGAGAGCAACAGGGAAAGATTAAGTGCGAAGGGTAATCTTCGAATCAGTTGCGAATGCATTCAGCTAGCATGCCAAGTCAAGTCATTGATTCCTTATTCCTTTCTTTACGAATGCCGTTAAGGTTTTCGCAAACTTTGTGCTTCTTATTGCTTGTTACATACCATTTATTTATATATTTTCATTAATGACGATGTTCTCGCTGCAGCATTCTTCTCCTCAACGGGAGAGACTTTCTTACGTCGTCAGCCGCCCAGTCCTGACGAGAAATGTCGTGGCGTCCGAGCCTCGGCGTGTTCACAGTCAGCAAGGCCGAAGCAGTGCTTCCACCCAGATATTTGAGAGATTCCATTGGCTCGCATTTCAACTCGGCGCCCGCACTCATCGCATCGGCGATGCTCAAGCATGGATTAAGGCTGAAAAACAACATTCCTCCGGTGACTTCTGCGCCATTCTCTTAGCAGTGTACACGATTCGCGGCTGCCGTCCATTCGTGCCGGATCCTCAGGACATGAAAGCCAAGCTCGGACTTTCTCGCGATCCTCAACCAATTTCGATCTCTCAAGATTTGGCTAAAAATATTCGCTCCATACATTTCAGTATGGGCACTCCCAGTTGTCTGAAAGTGGTTCTCAGCAAGATTTTGACCGGAGTTACGGACGAGATTGCTGAGGAGCTTTCCAATGTCGGTGACGCCGTGGCACGCATTCCAACACTTGTTTCGCTGCTCCGACTCCTGGTCAAGCAGCCAGACTTCGCAAGCCTCTTCTCTTGGTCCTCTTCCGACTGCTCGTCTCCTGGCCGCGACACGCTCAACACGTTCGACTATGGCTTCAACGAGATCAAGGGTGCCATCCTCTATCCGATCGTCTACCACTTCCTCTTCACTCCGGACGTCTATGCAGAGCTTTACGCGCGGTTTGCTGAGGATTTTGAGTTCTTTGGACAAGAGCACCTAAACATGATCGAGGAAATCGAGCAGATTCTTCCTTTCCAAAGGAACGCTCCTCAGCTGGCTGATGATTACGATGAGCTTCTCGCTTACTATCACGCCTACAAGCGTGGCGCTTTCCCGAAGAAAGACGAAAAAGGATGTCGGATGGTCCGCACGAATCTTTTCGAACTCGGCGAAGACACTTTAGCCTCGAGTATCGGTCGCTTCTCTCGTCTCTTCTCACTCTCCTTCGATGTCGTCCTCTCACCTGAAGGCCACCCGACCGCATCACTTGAATTCCAGGGAGTCCTCGACGGCCTCACGAAGGCCAAGCCACCGCAACCACACAAACCCGCGTATGCTCGGGCGTACGAATCGGCAACGAAGAGAATGCAAATTTGTGCTGAACAGAACGGTGAACATTTACATGTTCTCTGACTATTGCCTTTTTGCAACATTCATTTATTCCCTTGGAATTTTTTCATACTTTACTTTTTAACGAATTTTATCCATACTTTATAACTTGCTCTGTTTTTCGAACTTGTTTAGTTTCTCTATTTGATAAAAGTCTCCATTCGTTAACTAGCGTGTGCAATTGCATGGCCCAAGGATGAGAGCGATATTGTCTAGGAAGAGGAATACCAAGAAAAGAAATAGAGTGAAGGGAATAGATCGAGTGTGGTAAATAATAGAGAGGCAGAGGAAACTGCATTCTAATGGTGGGATTACCAAAAAAGGCAGAAAAACTTCTGCCATTGGCTGTGCATTCGATGAGAGTGAACTCACGTAAAAACGGAAGCAAATGAAGAGAAAACGGAGCGGAAACAACAGGAACGAAAATAAAAAAAAGCGGTACAAGGACGAAAACGGTTTGGAGGCGTGCGGAATTGAACCCCAGCTCTATGGCGAGTACTCTACCACTGAGCAATAGATAGAGCTTAACTAAAGTGATCAGTAAATACTTTCCCTCCATTATCGCAAAGTGTAAAGCCGGTTTGTTATGCGGGGCTTCCCAAATATCATAGGAAGTGGCAGTTATTATCATATTTCCAGATCACCATCAGAAATAGGACAAGAATACAATGAACAAAGTTACGTATAGCACGCAATTTTCTCCGTCTCAAGGAATTCTTTCCCGAAGCCAATATGTTAGTAATACAATGAACAAAGTTACGCATGGGCCCGGCCCCGCCCACGGCCATGGCGCATTACTACTTCATTTTAAAGTTCCTGATGTGTTGCTCTGTCAGCGGAAGAATATATACTATAGTAGCAGCGTTCTTTTGTGGCACGACGAACAGCGCCATATCATCGGAGCTCCTCTCGAGAAACCCTGATTCCGTCTCTCTCTCACTCTCTCTCTCTCTCTTTTTCACTCCATCCCTTTTCTTTTTAGCCCTTCTCTCCCTCCTATAAGCATATTCATATCTGCTGACTTTTCACAGTCAATAAATTTGCATCCGCGTCCCGCTGTCGTTTTGCCTCCATTTTCCAGCTTCTCGTGAATCGAAAGATAGCAAATATCGGAATATCGCTTTCAAGCATCAAAAGAATCTTTGAATTGGTCCTTCAATTTACTTGTAAGTACAGTGAAAATAGTTGTTTATTCTTTTCTGAATTTGGGCGCGTCAGAGTGAGACTCTGAAGTAGCAACGTTAAGAATTCGGTTGGTTAGCGACAACGCATCGGAGCATTTGAACGTTTGTATCGTCCACGTGGAGCAGCATTCGCGGTTGTCAGCAGAAGTGTGAACAGACAGAACGATAGAACAGCAAGATCCAGAGCTGCAAAATATTTGGGCGTGAGGTGTTAACAGTGTAAATAATGCGACAAATTGTTAGTAAAAATTCAGCATAGAGCGAGACGATTTTATATGTATACTCTTTGTTGTATTTCCTGTCTTTTTTTTGTATTTCCTGTCTATGTACCAAAGTGATCTTACAAACCTCTAAACTTCAACCGTCGAAAGAGGTATTGTGAGCATGTTCGATAGCTCTGCCAAGATCGAGCTTCTCTTTCTGATCCGACATTGTACGGAAGACTTTTTGCCTCTTAAGTATTATAAATAGGTCTTTTTCCTTCGTCCTGAGTCATGTGGATCGAGATCTTTCAACCAATATTCGACATCTCGGCAGCTTTTCTTATGCCAAAGTGTTCAGAGAAAGTCTTGCGATCGGGCTGCAAATGAGGATCTTGCATACTTTTTCAGTCCATGGAAGGAGAGAGATTATTTACTACCGAGATAATGTTCGACGCAAGGGTATGACGGTCCCAAAGCCATTTGTTGATAGAGTTATGAGGATCCAAACTGTCAGACGGCGGGCCATTAACGATTATCCTCAAAATAATCATTTTAGAACGTAGATTAGTTTTCATAATAGAAAATAATTAACCGTAATTGCTGATTTGTTTGCGAACGAGTCGCGAACGCGAAACAAATGACTGAAACCCCTCTCGACTTCTGCCGTTGTGAACGGAACAGTTAGAGCTCAAGCTGCATACAGCCGATGATGTTGAATGCCGATGATTTACAAGAGCGTCATGCCTCTTTTCATTTCTTTTTCTTGTCCGAAGTACTGTCGAGAAAAAGTGCGAACATGGAATCTCCACTACTCATTCGTCCTACAATCAAAAATATTTTCCTTATTAGTAGATGGATAAATTTTGGTAGCTTTAAACATGCTGATATGTAAATTTGCAGTAGGCTTTCACTCTATCGTTTTGGTCCATCCACTGTCCGGGCAGAAGGAAAGGTGAAAAAGTCAAGTGCGAAAGAGAGAATATGAGAGAGAGAGAAATGACGAGAGAACGAGGGAATGTGAGAAAGAGAGAGAGAGAGAGAGAGAGAGAGAGTGATAGAGAGGGAGAGAGAGACAAAATATGACCAGAGTACAAAGTAGAAAAAAATCTAAAATGTTGCTGAATATTGTAGTAAGAAAAACTATCTCGGAACATAAATTTGAGAAGAATTGCGCACATGGAAGAATATATTAACAAAGTAATTTTTAATGTAATCTTCATTTAAAAAAGAAGACTTGTGGATTTACCGTAACTTGATTCAAGTCGTGAAAGTAGAGAAGGAGCCAGATGTATGCTGCCTAAACGTCGTTTCAATTATCGCGTGTACGGCGAGAGAAATCTAAATGATTAATAAGAAGTGTCACGTGCTGACGAACAAAAAGGAAACTATTAATGATCCAATTGTAGCAGTATTTAAAAAAAAAGGTACGAGACATCAAAATTGGGAGGATGTTTGCTCTTCACTCCCTGTCTGAGTGAGTGCGGTGCAATCGATGCATTCATTCTCTCTGCGATGTAGGGGAAAGCGTCCTCACTCCCTATCTCTCTCTCTCTCTCTCTGTTTCTCTCTCTCTTTCTCTAACCATGTCTCTCTGTCTCTGTTCTTTCTCTAACTGTTGCTCTGGCTCCCCTGTATTCCTCTTCCTTCTCTCATACCCAGTCCCATTCTCTCTAGCAGCGAATTGTTCCCTTTGCATGTTTTCATTTTCGCTCTGCTACCTCTCTTTCTCTCTCTTTCATTCCTTTTTTGCCTTTCACCTATTTCCTGTCTCTATTTCCGATCACTCTCTCTCACTCTTTCTCTCTCTCCACTGCTACTAAAGTGAATAGAATCTCAATCTTGTTCCCGATTCAGTCTTTTGGCTGTACACGAGTATCATAACAGAAGTATCAACGGCAACATATTTATTCAACGCTTAGTGAGAGAAGCGAGTTTTCGAATTGAGAGTGATGAAGGAAACTGTCAGCAAGGCGAGGGTGGGGCTTAAGGAACGTTCGCCAGAACACTCCCGTCAGAGATGAGTTGACTGGCAACACTACAAGACTGGGATACCAATCAAAATCCAAATGAATACAAATTTTCTTTGACGAGTTATTCTTATTATTGTTATACAGAAGGGATGATTTGGGATAGAGGATGACATGGGATGAGTACAATACTTTGCTCATCTTGACGAAATGTATGACTTGAGATGTCAGTCTGCCATGCCTCGCTCATATTGAACGGTTCCTCCTCCCTCATTCCTCTCTCTATTCCTTATTTCCCTCATACGGTTGTTAAATAAAAGCGTTGCTACGCTGTTCCCAAGTCTCATCCACATCCAAACGACAGCGAAGAAGTCGGAGAGCTTCATTACTATCTCTTTTCCGGGGAGTTTAATTTTTTCCGGAAAGCTTCATTACCATCTCAATTCTTTCTCTCATTGTTGCTCTGGCTCTCGTGCATCCCTCTTCCTTCTCTCCGCAATGAGAAGGGGAGATTAGATATTAGCAGACAGTCCAGACTTGCAATATGTACAGAACAGTTGCTATGGCTCTTTTGTTCTGACTACTTTCTTTCATTTTCCTGTTAATTCCCATTCAAACTTCTGTTTTATTTTCCACTTTGTCACCTACAAATGTACATGTATGTGTGTCCTTCTCTCTCGCTCTCCCATTTCTCTATCTCATTCTCTCTCTCTTTTCTCTCCTTCTCTATCGCTCTCTCATCCTTCGTTCTCTCTTCCTTTCTTTCTCTTTCTCTCTCCCTCTTTTTCGGTCGCCGCAACAGATATATTGCTCTTTTTAATGTACAAACATACAAATATAATACAGCCATCTATACTTCAGCTTCTTATCGCCATTGGCGCGATGTGATTTTCCTCCTGGCAGCATATATCTGCCTGACAGATTGCAAGAGTCGTTTCGAATTGGTAAGAAATTAATTCGTTCTTGCTAATCATTTATATAATAATTTTATTTTTAGAATTATAACAGGACCAAGACATCCACAGAAGTGGTGAATCAACAGTAGCGAACTACACGCCAGAGACAGACACCACATGTCCAGCTTCCTTTACTGTCATCCAACGGCTCGAGATCGAGTTCAAGAAGGATGGGCCATGAAACAGCAGTGAGCCTCTCAGTCATCATACGGGTCGTAGCCTTCCGCAAGAGTTCACAGCGAATCAGAATCCCATGGGCCACGAACAAGAGTCTTGTCCGCTTAGTCCGCCTCCCATTCCTATTGTCATAACCAATGGGAAGATAGCGAGATTGAACACCACCATATTGCTCTTTCTGTGTTAACACTAATGATGCCAGCGATCAGTGAGGATTCTTTCCAAGTGCCCAAGCGAGATTAATTAAAAAGAAAATGATCAAAAGGAGAGATGTAAAATATATATATATATATATATATATATATATATATATAAGGAAATAGGATTTGTGTTTCATAAAAATGATGATCTCTGTACATTCAGAAAAGTCCCTGTTTTACCGCATGATTCCTTCCTATCACATCCTTTGTTTGATTTGTTCTTTCTGTTTTCACTTATTGTAATTTACAAAGGACTTTTTTCCAACAAATTTGTCAATGAACATGATCACAACAAAGGTGAACAAATCATTCTGAGTTGACTTCCATAGCCAACATTTCTTCCATCGCCGCATCTGCTTCCGTTAGAGAGGCTGAATTACCTTCTTCCGCTTCTTTCTCAACTTCTTGAAGCTGCAAACGCAGCTTCTCCTGAAAGAAGAAACAAACACATGAAATAATATGCCTATTTCTGAATGCATAGAGTCATAATATGGAAAAAACCTTCTGTTTTTGGAGGCGCTCTTTCTTTCTTTCTTCGGTCAGTTCTCGAAGCTTCTTTGTATTTTTAGTCTTCATGATTTTCTTCTGAATTAAAAGTATTTGGTAATAGAAAGGTAAAGAAGATTAAAGAAAAAAGAAGAAGAAACAAAAAAACATACTTTAATTTTGGAATTCTCTGTAGATCTTCTTAGATTTATCGCCTTCTTCTTAAGTTGTAGTTTGTCTTCGCAAATAGACAACTGGTTGCTTAATGATTAATCGCTTGATTATGACCGTCGATTGAAAGATCTTCCATTTGTCTGGAAAAAAAGAAAGATAATCACATTAAAAAGAGAAAAAAAAATCAAAAAAGCTCATACCTTTTGAAATGATAAAGCTCGATTTCAGCCGGTGATAAAAGGCTGAGGTCGGGCTCCTAAAACACAAATAATTAAATGAAAAGATTTAAAAATAACTTACTTGGTCCGTATACGCAGAAGCAGGGGCGCACGCCATTGCAATGTTGTAGGAATGAGCTGTAAACAGCGCTCCTCCCCATCAAGGAAAAGAACATAGAGCTGGAAGAAATAGTATTGTACATGATTGATTGATAAGCCCTCGGGGCTTCAGTGGCCCTTTTATATACTACTTTCATGGGATGTGATTTTTAGCTAAATTTTTCAAATTAGTATAACAGTGAAATTTTCGACTTGAACAGCACTGAGAGCTGGAGAAATATATATGTAGTTAGTCATTAAAGGAATCTTTTGCATTAGCTCAGAGTGAGAGAAAGGTGCTTAAATATGTATGTAATAAGAGCGTTCAGAGCACTAATACATACTACTTTCCACAATAGAGAGATCTACATATACATGCATGTATTCACAAAGTCTAACATTTTAGGGCGCGTGTTACTATTTGCTTCGTGGATGAACAGAGGTGTTAATTGATAAATCTTGTTGATAGTGATTTTATTTTTCCTTATACGAAATGCCTCTTGTTAGTGCCCAATTTTAATTTATCGATACACTTGAAATAATTCACTGAGAGAACATTTCGACCTAGCAAAATAAAATTATTATATAAATAATTAAAACATGCGAAAACTTTTTTCTTACCTGTTCGAATCGACTCTTCCAATCAGTGAGGCAGATGTATGCTGCCAGGAGGAAAATCACATCGCGTCTATGGCGAGAAAAAGCTGAAATGTGGATGGATTTATTGTATTTATGCATAAAAATGAGTACATTCTACTTATTCCGGCAACAGGCGACTGGCAGAGAGAGAAAGTGAAAGCTAGAGTTAGAAAGAGAGATAGAGAAAAATGAGAAAGACTGACTTAGTATTAGTTAAGGCAGTACGAATTAACAGCAAAAATGAAAGAAAGCGATCAAAGCAAAAGAGTCCGTTTGCAGTAGGCAAGTGGGGAAGAACTATCTCTGTTGTCGATATTTCACTCCTAGACTGTCTGCTCCTCTCCAGCCTCTGCGTTCTCAATGGTCTCTCGCCGTTATTTTTTCAAATAATTTCTCTATCGCTCTCTCTCTCTCTCTGCTCGTGAAGTAAAAGAAATCGTAGTCTGGAGGGTGAACGAAAAATAGTGAAAGAGATGGAGAGATGGATTGTAGGGGACGAAAGTGGCGAAGGGGAACCACAGGAGAGACAGAGAGAGAGAGAGAGAGAGAGAGAGAGAGACAGAGAGAGACAGAGAGAGAGAGAGAGACAGAGAGAGACAGAGAGAGAGAGAGAGAGACAGAGAGAGACAGAGAGAGACAGAGAGAGAGAGAGAGAGACAGAGAGAGACAGAGAGAGAGAGAGAGAGAGAGAGAGACAGAGAGAGACAGAGAGAGAGACAGAGAGAGAGAGAGACAGAGAGAGAGAGAGAGAGAGAGAGACAGAGAGAGAGACAGAGAGAGAGAGAGACAGAGAGAGAGAGAGAGACAGAGAGAGAGAGAGAGAGAGAGAGAGAGTTTGGGATAGAGAGACGATCTGAAAAGACGTGCGGCGAGGGAGCAATGAGAAGACGGAGGTTAGAGAAGAGCAGACAGCGCAGGCGTGCAATATCGACTATACAGCAATCTCCTCCCTCAGTTGACCACTGCACAGGGCTCTTTTGCTCTCACCACTTTCTTTCATCTTTTTTATTAATTTCTAATCAAAACTCTGGATCTTCCACTCGGTTCACCTCTATATCTATCTCTCTCTGTCTTGTTTTGAATTATCCGGAACAATAACTATCCCGGTTTATTATGCCTATTCGGTTTTGGATCACAATAAGTAGGAGATCAGCATTATACATAGATTGCGAAATGGAATCTATGTATAATGCTGATCTCCTACTTATTGTGATCCAAAACCGAATTTCCGTGATATAATCAATTATTTATTTCAATGCGAGTGTCTCGGCGGTTAGCGGCGTCTGCTGTTCGGACAGTATAAGTGCATATACTTTTCGGCCGGGGAGATATCATATACTTTTTAAGCCACTTGATGAGTATGAACGAAAAAGGAGTACAAAAACGCAATTGCAAGTTGAACCAACATAATTCTACTTGGAAGATTATTCATATATTTTGCAAGATACATACGACTCTATCCGATCATTCCTGATAGAGAGTAGGCAAAAATGTATGTTGCCTTGGGGATTGGTGAAATTCGCCGTGTATGGGCGAATATGAGAAACTGAAGGAAGAGTAAGCGGTTACAAAAGAAGATCAGCTCTGCAAATATGCACCAGATAATGATAAGAAAAGACATTTACTAATAATTAAGGATGTAATAATCAAGTAAAAGAGGAGCAACGAGGCTCCACCACTTGTGTTCAAGGAGGCAAGCCGACTATTTCCGGGCATTGAATTGATGTGTGAAAGAGCCATCGAAAGCTGACATGCCTAAACGTTCTCTCTCTTTCTCTCTCTCTCTCTCTCTCTCTCTCTCTTTCACTCTGTCTGTCAAAGCCCATTTCTCTCGTTTTCTCTCTCATCTTGTTCTTTCTCTATGACAGCGCTCTCGCACAGAGTGACATTTCGGTGTCTTTTCACGCCTCCTATGCTGAACAGAGTAATATGCACGGCAATTCTTTATTCATTTAATTTGTTTTAATGCTCAGGAAAGCTCAGAACCTTTCCCCGTGTGAAGAGTACTCTTCGGGATTGAAGAACGATGTGTGCTTCTCGTTCGCATTTGCAGAAGTCTCAAAATCAGCATTGCACGGTGAAGATGCGGTTATCAGACCTTCGTGGGTGCAGAAGAGCCAAGATCAGGGATGATCAAAACCAGGCCCGGGCCCGCCAAATTAGCAACGGGCCGGGCCGGGCCTAGGCCTAAGCCTAAGCCTAGGGCCCGGCCCGGGCTCGGCCCGCTTTGATCATCCCTGGCCAAGATATCTATCTGCTGTTGAACTCTGGAAATGCATGTCATCGAGCTCGGAGGCCAACGCCAATGTCTTCAAGTCGCTGATAACTGATGGCTTTTCCGAAGATGTTGATCCATTCTCCTCAGCTCCTCGTATGCAGCACTTGCAGCGGCATTGTACCCATCCTTATACCCATGAATACCGGTGACATGAACCAACTTGTACCTGATCAGGTGTGTTGGTGCGGACAGGGTCTCTCTTATGTTGCTCTTTCCCGCATGTGAGTGAGCTTATTCGCTGCTCCACTTTTTCGCAACAGTGATAAGTAGAAATCATCCAAATTCCTTCTTGGAGAATCACTGAAGTTGGTGAAGATTCAACGCCTAAGGTGAATAAAATCCGGAGTTCTATAAAGCAGCAAATATCTTTTCTTTGTCTGCTGGTCTCCTTGGCTCGTCTTTCGCTTTCGTCCTGCAATCAAAAACAATTTTCTCTAAAGTAGAGTATGGTAATGTTCATTCGCACAAAAACGCTTCCCTGATGATTTTCGCTTAAAATGTTTTTTTTTGTGGGATGTGGTTATTTGCTTAATTTTTCTAATTTGTAGTACTGTAAAAATTTTCGATTTGAACAGCACTGGAGTGGGAAAATATGTATGTAGTTAGCAATTCACAGCAACTTTCACATTAGCTCAGAGTAAGAGAAAAGTGCCAAAATATGCACATAAGTAATAAGAGCGTTCAGAGAACTAATACATATGTATGTAGGTGGAATACTTTCCACAATAGAGAGATCTAAATATGCATGAATGCATTCACTACTCTAACATTCTAGGGTACATGCCAACAAATGTACTATTTGCTTCTTGAATGGACTGATGGTGAGGTGTTAATTGATAAATATTGTTGATCGTAATTTTATTTTGCATTGTCGAAGTGCCATCTTAATAATTAAAACATGCGAAAACTTTTTTCTTACCTGCTCGAAGCGACTCTTGCAATCAGTGAGGCATGTATATGCTGCCAGACGGAAAATCGCATCGCGTCTATGGCGACAAGAAGCTGAAATGTGGATGGATTTATTGTATTTATATGTACATATGTACATACAAATGAGTACATTCCACTTATTCCCGCAACCATCGAGTGGCAGAGAGAGAGAGGGGGAGAGATAGAGGGAGAGAGAAAGAGAAAGTGAAAGCGAGAGATAGAAAGAGAGATAGAGACAAAAGAGAAAGAGTGACACAGATGTAGCTTATTAGAAGTTAATTCAGTGGGAATTGGCAGCAAAAATGAAAGAATGCGATCAAAGCAAAAGAGCCCGTTTGCATTGGGCAACTCGGGGAGGAACTGTCTGTGTTGTCGATATTTCTCGCCTGGACTGTCTGCTCCTTTCCAGCCTCCACGCGCTCAATGCTCTCTCACCGTTCGTCTTTTGAAATAGTTTCTCACCACAGGAGAGACAGAGAGAGAGAGAGAGAGAGAATCAGGGATAGAGCGACGATCTGAACAGACGTGCGGCGAGAGAGCAACGAGAACACGGATGTTAGGGAGGAGCAGACAGCCCAGATGTGCAAAATCGACTACACAGCAATCTCCTCCCTCAGTTGACCACTGCACACGGCTCTTTTGCTTTGACCACTTTCTTTTCTCTTTGCTATTAATACCTAATCAAAACTCTGGATCATCTTCCACTCGGTTCACCTCTGTATCTCTCTCTCTCTCTCCCTTTCTTGTTTTGTTTATTTCCTTCTTTCTCTCTTTCTCTGTCTCTAGCTCTGTCGCCGCCACAAATATGATGTTCGTTTTTTGTGTGTACATATGTTCATTTAAATATAACACAGCCATCCACATTTTAGCTTCCTGTCGTCATTGACGCAACGTGAATTTCCTCCTGGCAGCATACATCTGCCTATGATTGCAAGAATCTTTTCTCGAACAGGTATGGTCTTTTGATTTTTTTTTCTAAAAAATCTTTTTATTACAATATTTTGAGCATGTTAATTATTTATATAATAGTTTTATTCATTGTAAATTATATTTACTATTTAACACCCGCTGACTTCTGTATTAACAAAGATCCTGTCCTCGTCATAAATGGATCGATTTGTCATCCTAATCGGGGTTTGTTTGTTCCAGAATGAGAAAGATGGCTTCATCAGCCAGACCTTATGGCCGACGAGATAGGCATATTCTGAGACGAAGTGGATCAAGCATGGGAAATTATGGTCAACGAGATTCGGAAGAGATCAGCATTCACTAGAATCACTACGATTCCCAAAATGCCTCTTATTCAGGCAGAGAATCTCGCCAGGGAAGAGTGGGCAAGAGCGATTGTGAAAGAGCTTCGACGATCCAATCAGAGGAACAGAGTTCTGACAGAGTCAGTCAATCACGTCTCGACGAAGGTTCACCAGCTCGAGATGGAGCTTGCAAGCACCCGCCAACTCATACAAACGATGGTGGTGGATCGATTGCCGGCAAGAAAGCGAGCGATGACTCACTGCGTCATCTGCGACAAAGGAGGCCACGGCTCCTATGAGTGCGCCAACGTCAAGCTCGAGGGGCGAAAGAGGATGCTGGAGCTGGAAGGAAGATGTGCCTTCTGTGAGAAGCTTGGATGTCAGGAAGCGTGTGAAAAGAAGTGCCTCAGATGCCGAGGCAACCACGCTACTTATGAACATCGGGAGGAGGATGACGAAGAGAAGGTCGAGAGGAAAAGGATGAGAGGACCCTCCACATCGCATCCCAACCGCTTCTGAGATCAACCTTTATCATCATGATTGATGATGTAATGTCGCTGGCAACGGGTTACTGTTCATGAAAGAGGATGAAATGTGCTTCTCGCTCAAGGTGAGAACCAGATCAATATAGTGTTCCTGACAATCACTCGGGAATTCTTCACACCAAGTCGACAAACGGAATTGAAAGAGTTTGCAAACGAGAAAAGTGAATAAAGAATATTATGAGAGTGTCTTAATCCATTCTCGCTATACATCTCAGGACAACAATGATAAATACCTCGTGCTTCATTGTATTTTTGAGGTTCACATGCACGTCCACTCTTGAGTACTAATTTTAATTTATCAAGTGATATGTATGTACATAACTTTACAGCGTTGAAAATATTTTCGAATAATAAATACGAAAAAATAGGGAGAGTAAAATATATCACTGGTGAAATACAGTCCAGGATCTTGGTACCAAGGATGCGTCGGACGCATCGGACGCATCCAAATGCATCCTCGTTAATAACTATTTTCCTAGGAAAGACTAAAATATTTTAACTGGTACATTACTTTGCTTATAGAGAACGGATGCTATTGATAGAAAATCGATAATTTCTAATCATTTGATAAGAAGTTATCAGTTTTTCTTATAAAATTTCATTTCTAATATTTTTCAATGAAATTTCTCCTGTACCATTATGTTGTCTCTACCCACATCCCCAAACAACAAAATTAGAGATTGTATCATTGATAACGGAAATCGATAAATCAGACCTTATCACGCATGTTCATTAGCTGAGAAGAATCGCCTAACGATTCTGAATCTAATTATCTAATCAGTTTTTACAATAAAGTGCCGTTTAACAATATATTTTTGATTGTGTATACTTTTCATGACTTTTTTTCAGAAAGAACAGGGCAGGGAGGCCTCGCAGGCCGAAGGGGCGGGGCCTACCCCTTTTTTCTCTGCCTGTTCTATTTCGCTACCTCAAACTTGGGTAATTAAACCGGCGACGGAAAGGGCGCGTGTCGCATGTCTAAGGTTCAATGCTAGTGCAGAACCCTAGATTTGAAGCATCATACCGGGCCAAAATTTTGACAAAGACCAAGACAACGGGGAATCCTGAAAAAAGTCATGAAAAGTATTCACAATCATGAATATATTGTTAACCGGCACTTTATTGTAAAACTGATTAGATAATTAGATTCAGAATCGTTAGGCGATTCTTCTCAGCTAATGAACATGCGTGATAAGGTCTGATTTATCGATTTCCGTTATCAATGATACAATCTCTAATTTTGTTATTTGGGGATGTGGGTAGAGACAAAATAATGGTACAGGAGAAATTTCATTGAAAAATATTAGAAATGAAGTTTTTTATAAGCAAAAACTGATAACTTCTTATCAAATGATTAGAAATTATCGATTTTCTATCAGTAGCATCCGCTCTCTATTAGCAAGCTAATGTACCAGTTAAAATATTTTAGTCTTTCCTGGGAAAATAGTTATTAACGAGGATGCATTTGGATGCGTCCGATGCGTCCGACGCATCATTGCTACCAAGATCCTGGGCGGGACTGTACTTCAAGGAAGAAAGGGAGTAGTTCGTCGCCTGCCGGCCGAAAAGAAGAGTGTTCTCGGGTTGAATGAAGATCTCGATTCGAATAAAGTACCTGAAGGAAGTTTTCGCGTTGAAGATGTGGTCGTGGACTTTGTGAATGAACTTGTCAGCGTTTCAACAATCGGGATCTGATACCTCTCGAGACTGAATTTGAAGTCGATGGAGTCGGGAAGAGATGCCCTGCCGTAGATTCATTCGCTGGGGAAATGAATGGTTTGCACAAAGGGGATTCCACATCCAATGTCAACAAGAAATAGATCTCTGATATGATAGAGCTTTATTCCTTGGACCAGATCGTGTACAGCATACGCTCGTACAATCGAAAAGGCGTCGAGTCTATACTGCGTGGACTATTTCAACAGGTCATATTCCTGCGCCGTAAATAGACCTCAGTTCGACATAAGCGCCGTGGGAAAATAAAGAGGGCAATCTTTCCCACTTTTTATTGCTATCATAGAACGGGTTCTTCTAGAAATCAAGAAATCAAGAAATCAAGAAATCAAGAAATCTAGAAATCTAGAAATCTAACTTATAAGTTGGATATCGCAATTTCACTCTTCTTTATCGGCACTCTCCTCAAACTTGGGTAATTAAACCGATTCATCCCAAACACAAATTCGAAATAGAGAGAGAAAAATGATTAACAAGTGCTTGACTTCTCCTTTTAAAGCATGATCGAAAGCATTCCTGACATTCTGTCTTCTAACACAATATCAAAGAAAGAGGAGGAGAAGGTGATTCATCTAGACTTCTTCATATGTATGTCCGGCAGAAGAGAAACGACTCATCTAGAATTCTTTTCCTTGACCAAAAATAGAAGAAGCGGAAGAATGATTCATTAGTAGGATGGGAGAAATGAAATTCCTAGACTCGGCACTTGCCGACAGAGCAAGCGAGCAGTGCCATGAAAAGAGGATGATTCATTTCGAATAGTTTCGGCATTCGCCGACATTGGATACATCCAACCACACGTCGTACTAGCGGTCGTTTCTTCTCTTGTAGGATACATGTATGAGAAGGAATGTAGAATTGAGAGGTGGAAATATGAAGGAGCATCAGGGATATCAAGACGTGGGGTGTTGCAAGAACGTATGTATGTTGCCAGTGGAATGTGTAGGATATAATATTTGTATATGAGTATCTGGAAGAAGAGTAGAAAAGTATATTAGATAATTATAACCAAAGATAAGTTTGCGAAAGAAAAAAAGTATGGAAACTTAATTGCTAGATTATCTAACTTAATCGTCGGCAAGAACGTATGCTGCCAGGGGATGAAGAATTCGCCGTGTATGGGCGAATATGAGTGAGTGTCTGGAAGAAGAGTAGAAAAAGCATATAAAAAAGAAATAAATCAAATAGAGGAGCAACGAAGAGGCTCAACCATTTGTGTTCAATGTGGATAGAACACTATTTCCTGGCATACAAAAGGTACGTGAATGAGCCTGGGAACGCTGACATATGTTGCTGACCACTCTCTCTCTTTCTCTCTCTCTATCTCTCTCTCTATTTCTCTCTTTCTGTCCCGCACCATTTCTCCAGTTCTCTCTCTCATTTTGTTCTTTCCCTGTGATAGTCTCTTTCTCTCTTTCTCATTCATTCATAACTCATCTTTCCCATTAACCGTGTGATATTTATTGCTTTGTCTCTTGTTTTCAAACTATGATTTTTGACGCTTCTTATGCAGAACAAAATGACTCCTCTGCGTTCTTCCTTTCATTTTTATTTCATTAAATTCATTGTATTTATATTCTATAATACCATTAGAGACAAATGAAAGGTAAATGTGATTCTACATATAATATTATCTAAAAGATCCCCAGAAAATTCCCTTTAACTATCCGGCTTCATTCGCGATATTAGGGGAAGTTTTGCAAAATATCTCATTTCGCATGTCCTATCACACACAAAAACCACGTAGATGTTTTTATATTAGCGAATCTTCGCTATTATTTTCGGTAGAATCTCTTTTTGCCTTTTTTGCAGGCGAGAGAAAAGTGCACCTAGTCAGAAAAATATGAAAGACTACATCTAAACGAGCACTCTACGTGAAAACCTAAACTTTTATGCGCTGAATTTACTTCCTCAAAATGTAATTTGTTAACGGGAAAGGTTTGATTAGTCCGTTCGAATAGTATAACGTAAATTCTGCTGTATTCGATGTTACTGTCCCACTCATCAAAGATCGCTTTATTTTCTAGAATACCAATTTAGAGTTTAATAGGGAAGTGCATAGGCACATCAAACACTTTATTTTTCAATGTGATTACCAATGACGGTTTTCCTCCTCCGCCTTTGCTTGGATCCTCCGCTCCAGATATCGGATCTTGTCGCGGGAGATCTTGAGCTCCCGCTCGAGATGGACAACACTTGAGGCGAACTGTCGCGCCTTCGGCTCTGAAGGAGGTTATGTATTATTTAACAAGTCATAATCATATTTTTTTAGCCAAAAGATAGAATATTCATCTAAAATACAGCCATCCTGACTATCTAGGCGTTATAGCGGACTCAGCTTGCGATCGCTCAAAGAAAAGTGTGTGTGTGTGTGCTATGCCACTTTTCGGATTAATTGTGGGAGATAAACACACGGATGAATATTTCATGTCATGCCTGCATGTAAGAGGGTCGCTAAGATGAGGCACCAGACGAGTATATATATATTCACCTGGATAGTGTATAGTATTTATGCAGGAGGGCATAGGTGCCACTTGGCAAAAACGGTATGCTCACCGTATGCTTGGTTTCCATGAGAAAAATGCACATTTTGTAGCTCCACTTTTCTTGCTAAAGCTGATTGGTATCCTTCGTTCGTAACATGCTATATTTCGTTAAGAAGAAGACTACCAGCTCCGTTAAATATGCTTCCATCGCTGAATATTTGGAAGACAGTTATCAGATTTAAAAAGAACAAAAAGAACAAATTAACTTACAAATCATGGAATATCTCATATAAGTGCGAGTACACCGATGCGTTGGTGAATTGTTCCGGGAAAAGTTCTTCTCCAAAACTCCAGTACGATGTTCTTCACCTGGTTCTTGGCTGCTTCCGGAATGATACTGCAGATTGTGCTAGCGCCGAAATCTGCGATGGATAAGGCGCTCTCCGTCGCCTAATGTGTTCACAAATTAATATACAGTGCCGTGCAAAATTCTATTTACTTTTGGTTTTTCATGCATATTTTCCTTCAAAGTAGATGAAAGTGAATGAAATTTTCAGGGTTCTTCTTTATGCTGTCACAATTATAGCAACACATTATTGGTTTCATTGATCTACTACAGTGCGAGAAAAAAATCAATAACTCGAATCACCCGGGTTGCACATTTAGGCTTGCTGGAGAAAATGTTTTATTTGTTTAATCTACGGGTTGTTTGTATTGCTTTGATTACTTGGTTTTATTCTAGAACATTTTTGCGATAACTTTTTGAGCTGTTCTCTATTTATTAACATTCTGTTATATGCGGTTTGGCTCAAATTTGCGATTCATGCACTCGGGCTGAGGTGCAGAAGGTTCAGGAGGATAAAATCGATCATTTAATGCTATTCCTATACTAATAGTTATTTAAATATTTAGTCAATACGAGTCGTTCCCCGGCGACAAGACGTTCGAGAAGACAAGTTTATTAGGCGGCGATACTCGACAGAGAGAGAACGAGACGACAGGGAAGGGTACGGGGTCCGAGGCGTGGTGGTCGTTAAGGGGGAAGTTCGGGAAGGACGACGGGAACGGCGGGACGGGCGGCAGGAAGAAGGAAAGAGGCGGACCAGCTTAAGGCCGGTCGCCCCCATGAAGAAGCCCCCCTATTAGTCATAATCGGGACTTAAGTACAGTACAGCTAGGGGGCGGAGCCACATAGAAAGCGGGAGAGACCGAGACAGCGAAAGGGCGAGAAAATCAAGGGAGAGAGGTTACGTACATACAGAGATAAATAGAGTGAGACTACAAACTATATGCAGTCTCCTTTACACCTTACCCCTTTTAACGAGGTCCGTCCTCGGACCGATATAGAAAAACCCAAGAGTTGTAATTAAACAAGAGAAAAAAAATAACGAGTTAAACTATGTATTAGAGTAACGAATGAATTCTGAATAAGCTAAAATGAACGAAGGCTGAGAGAGAGAACAGATATGAGACTGCGCGCAACGGTTTGGCAAGTGGGCAGCTCGAATGAGAAAATTTGAATTTGTTGAGTGAGGCGTGGTAGGCCAGAGAGATGTGAGAATACTATGAGTGGTAGAGTTAGAAGAGAAAAGGAAGAGATGGGATGCGAAACCTGGAGAATGAGGTTTGGGCAGGTGTGTGCATGAAATAGAGGTTTGTTTAAGCGTACGTGGAGCTAGTAATACCGAATGAGGAAAAGAGGTTATAACCACTACCTGTGCATTCCTTGGAAAGCCAGGCCGCTGCCCAAGAGGGATCTTTTTGGATTTCCCTTTTTTTTTAGAGCACACACCGAGAAAGATAGTTGAATGAAGTTGTGTCCGAAAAGGGGAATGGACAGAGAAAGCGGTGAAGTAAGAGTGAGATAGAGAATATAGAAAAGGAATGGGAGCCTCCGGGGGAATAGAAACGGTAGTTTCCGAGCTACTTGCCAACTTGTGCTTTTGCTGCGCGCGTTCTTGAGAAAGTGAGAGAAAAGAAAATGCGATGGTAAGTGAGAGAAAGAGAATTAACATACTATATGTATCTGTTACTTCTAGTAAACTTGGGATGAGCAAAACATTAAAATGATTCGACTTAGTAATACTCACATTATCTCTAGGAAATTAGCTAATCATCGAAGTGACTTAATTTGGAAGGAGAAGGATCAATTAATAAAAGAAAATTATACGAATGATAATTATATTTGAGTGATGAGAAAAATCACAAAATGGAGGAAATACTGGGAGTCGCTTAACTTGTGAGGTTGGAATCGGACAAGGCTGGGAGGGGGGGCCGGGCTTGACGTGTCCTTTTGTGGGAATGTGGACTCCTTGGCTTGGCTTCGTGTCTTCGCGTGAGAGGGCAAAGGGAATGAGGGCATGAGGCTTGAGTCGCGATGAATTCGTCTCGTTGGGCGTGGGTTGTGATGACGGCCTTGTCAGCTACTGCTTGTGCGCGAGCCTGCAGACGCGCGGTTGCTCGTCCCTGAGTGTCCGTGATGGCGTCGCATCGGTCTGGAAGATATGTTATGCCAGCTTTTGTTCTGTGAATTGGACTCTAACTTTTGAATCATAAATCGGCTTTTTGCCTTAGGAGTAACATAAGAACGACTGTAAGTAAAATCAATTACAATTGACTACCGGAAAGACGAGGCAATGGCATAAACTAAAAAGGAAATAAAAGTTGCGAGCCTTTTAGCGAGTTGAAGAGTCGGGCAAGCGGGAAGCGAATAACTCTCGCCGCTTGTACGAGATGAGCTCGGGCGCACTTGAACTCGATCTGTAAACCAAGAGTGCGGAAGGACGAGATTTGGCAAAACGGAAAAGAAGGCTGACGTTGAAATGGCAATATTCTGCTTCTACCGAATTAATGAAGAAGAAAACAAAAAATGAAATCTGAAATATCACCTTTCGGAGAAGGCGCGTGCCTCTTCGAAGGTCAGCAGGCTGGCTACATGTGTGTTACGAGTGGTCCACTGGAATTTCGTGCGAGCTGGGCAGCGAGATTTCTTGTCACTTCTGCTCGTATTCACTGCAAGGGAAAAAAATTAACGACAAGATGAGAATTTTCAAGGAGTGAGAAGGAGAGAAAGCCGAAGAAAGAGCGAAATTGGTAAAAAATAAATAAACTCAAGAAATAGAAGAAAGTTGTAAAAAGGAATGGTTAACGAGACAGTTAATGTTTAAACTGGCGGCGCTGCTGTGGTGGCCGAATACGGGTGTCTATTCGGGCTCGTCGTAGTAGATGTTGGGGGTCGATTGTGATGTCGACTCGGGCGGGTGAGTCTACCAGACGACCATGACGGTGTGCTCATCATCGTTCGTTCTGCAATTAGGAAAATTTAAGCTGAGATGTAATTAAAGGAAAGATGACTACGACAAAAATGATGGGAGCCCAATGCGCATAAGAAATAATAAGAAAAGAAATATTTAATGAGACAATTAAGGGTTAAACTGGCGATGCTTCTCTGGTCGGGTGTGTGAAGACGACTTGGTTGGGAAGACTGTCGCGAAGTGCATCGCAGTCGTCGGCGCGATCGAGTCGTGCAGACTCGCAGCACTCAATGGAGCTTCGCGGTTCCTGCTCGTTGACCGGCTCTGTCGTCAGGAGCTGTGGTCGTGACTGCATCGGCGGCGAGGTTGATTATCCGGTGAAAGAAATGATGTTTGTCTCCGTTTCATCTCAACGGTGGGCTCAAAAAGAGATTCTATAACAATTATTCAGTGTTGGCTTAAACTAAAGCATTAAGAGAGCCTCTCTGTAAGGATCAAGCAGTCCTCCATGGGGGCCTGCCCCGGGGTAAAAATTTTTGATTTGGCTATCCAAAATTTAATCAGGGGTACTTATGTGCACTATGAAGAAAATTAGAAGGTCATTTTTGTTAAAAAAAATTTTTTGTGGCCTGGGCATGCAAATGTATGGAAAAAGTTTAAGTCCCCATAACTTTCTTTAACATCAATATTTTTCAATTTTCTTTTTTTTAGCGGAATCAACGTTGGATTCTGAACAAAAACAGCCCAGGTGTCTCAGTCAACTATTTCATTTTCACATCGAAAAATTACTTTTAATATTTGAATTTGACGGCAAAGTACCTTATACTCATTTGTGTGTGGGTGTTATATCTCAAAATGTAGAGCATTAAAAACTGTATAACATATATTCTTTTCGCTTCGCGTACACTACCCCTAAGGGGTGGAAAATAGGTTCAAATATGGGTGCCTCGGATATGTAGGATTCAAGGAATGCGTGAAAAGAAGTTAAATTCTTGTTGTAACATAAAATGAACCATTTCATTCGATTCAGCACGTGCTTCTTTTCAAAAAAGCTTTACATTAAAGTTTCATAAAATTATCATCTTCCATGAAAAAAACCCATTTTTCGATTTTTCAGCCATTGTCCGAAAATGACCTAAAACTATTCGAATCGCTGTATTTTCAATTTTTTTCAGTGAGAACAGAATGCGGATAGTACTATTCAGTACGTGAAAAAATTCTATACAACATATATCCATTACATCTGGATATGACGTCCCTACGAATTACAGTATCGATTTTCCAAAGGCCGTCGCGCCCAAAATGACAGAACCGCATTTGGTAACTTTTCGTGAAATTTTAATGTTTCTTACTCATCCAATATATCATTCTGCTCCATTCAGCATACTGAATTCAGAACAGATGTTTATTTTGCAGATTTCCCGAGTTTGATTTCATCAATTCTGAATGTTGCACTTTTTTGGTTCCTTTTCGTATCTGTAAAATGTACGAAAAATGATGATGGCGACAACGGCAAAAATGACGCAAAGACTGGCAGATACTCCATGGTCGTCGACTGAAAGAAAAAAATAAGTGGACAATAACCAAGATAAGATAGCTTTTATTACAATGAAATCAATTGAATGATGACAAACATCACGTATAAATTACAGTACTTTTGTGTTCGGTTTGTCAGACAGTATTCTCTTACAGTACTTTTGTGTTCGGTTTGTCAGACACTGTGCCAAATAGGTATATGATCTTGCAAAGTGGTGCCGAATATATTGTTATGTCCTCATATATTCAATGAATTTATCATTATTCTTAAAAGTAGTACTAACCACACTTTCCAATACATTTTTTAGAAATTCGAACGCATATAATATTGAAATAGAAATCCAGTAACAGCAATCAGTTATTTTTAGCCATACAATTTTAAGCAGACAAATTGCGAACTAAAAAAGTTTGATTATTGCAGATCGGAAGCTTTGTTATCGTAATTCATCTTTAAAATGTGTTCCTTCGGTTGTTTCCGATGGGTTCTCCACATCTTCAGCTAATTCGGTTTGGGCATGCGCAATTACCCTGTGATCAGCAGTGATGTCAAACTGCGGGTCAGTTTCAAATTCTTCCTCTTCGTCTCCTTCTTGCGTGAACAGGTCCTGGAGCACCGCATCTGTTTCCTCAGATTCAGTCGGAATTGGTGGGTTCTATAAGAGATATTTTTGTTCTCTGCATCCAGCGATTATTCTTCCTAACTTTCTTTTGTTGCTGAGCGAGGCGTGAGAAGATGGAAGCTATTTGGCGATAATTTAGAAGCTCATGTGGTGCGAATAACAGCTTGTCTTGGCTGTCCACTGCGTTTCGCATACGTTGCTCTGCGGCGCGAGGGTCAGTTTTTACTTTAGTACGCCACCCTTCTTCGAAGATATTCTTGATAAATTCCTTGGAGCGTTCGGGAAGTCGCTCCCCTTTCTTGCGGTCACGAAGTGCCCATCCTTCCTTAGTTTTCTTTCCGCTTTCAGTAGTTTCCTAAAGCAAAGGATATATATACATTATATATAAATATATACATATATATATAATTATAAATGTGTTGAGAACAGCGTTTTCCGTGTTCTTCTCACCATCAGCGAAACTTTGAGTTATCAAACCTGCAGTGATGCAACTGCGGCCTGCACCTCAGGGTAGAAACGCTTCTCCTGAACACCTTCTAGTGCACAGGTATAATACTGTAAGGAAATGTCACGTAAAGTGAAGCGCTCCGGGATGTAGTTATGCTTGCCAATGAGAAGGTGTCTCGCAAGTTGGTGCGAGCTGAGAAATTCAGACATGCATGCCTCTTCGGGACACCGAAACAGATATGTCTCAAGCGCGCATGTGTCAGAGTCTTCGGCTGCACAATCGCCTTTAGTCGAATCAAGCGGTGGGTCACAGGTTGTGCTTTCTTCTGAGCGCATGCGCTTTCCAGGTGTCGACCAGAAATCGACCATGTGGCTGAGTTTGCCTCCGCTCCTCCGGGTGCTTGAAAACACGACATTCGGAGTCATTGTGCAATATGGAACAACTTTTCCAGAGCCGATGCGAGAGTGCCTGTAGGCGCGTACTCCTTCTTTTTCAAACACAAACGTATTGAGGGTTGAAATCCCGGGGATTTTCGTTGTCGAAGCTTTGGCATTTGTCAGGGTTCTGACGTAAACAGATAGTCCCGACAGTTGCTTACTGCCATGAAGAACAGCTTGAAAAAATTCGTCTGCATTTTTGACGTCATGTCCAGAGTCCACGTAATCGTGAACTTTACGTTTCACGACTGCAGCGAAGCGATCGCAAGCCGACTTCCCTGCCTGAGCCTCACTGAAGAAGTACGAAGCGATCTCCACGTTAGTTCTTGCTGAGACGTCATGCAGACTGGCGATCGTAGCGCTACTTTTGTAACATCCTGGCAAAGAAAAAGTGATAAAATAATAGCATTTCTAATAATACGATCATTACGTACATGAAGAATATATTATCACATACCGGCATTATCGGACCTAAGATGAACTTTCTTAATTCCAACACGAGATAGTTCAAGGAGGGCATGAGCGATATTTGAAGTAACGGCAGTTGTGTCCTGAAGATAGGCACCTTGACTGTACTATCGGAAGAAGTAATATGAAAAACGTACCTGAAGATCTCCTTCCATAATGTGAACGAAAGTATGCTGAGTCAGTTCGCCATTAATTCTGGCAAGAACGTGACTAATATGCCAAGAAATTCCACGCTTGGCGTAATAATCCGTAGTCTTCTCACGTGCGAAGAGGGGAAGCAGTTTCATCGCCCAATCGAGCGTAATCAGAGCTTCGCCGTTCCCCAAGTTTGAGACTAGGGAATCACGGTCGTTTTCACTTGCGATGGCGCGAAGCTGATGCTTTTTGAGATTTTCTATGGCTTCCTCTATTCTATGCCAGTCTGCGAGTTTCCGATCCAATTTTTTCCGGCGTTCTGTTCTTGGAGATGCAGCCGAAATCAGAGCCGTGATGGTTTCGCGAATATCACCCAACGTAATCTGAAGTTTGTACTCTGTGTCTTGGAAAAAATCAGTCTCCTAACCTTCAATAGCTCACATCGGTCACAAATAAGGTTGTGCATATGTTCGTCTTCATCCTCTGCTCCATCACAAGGGTTTGCATACTCAGGAGTCTGGGGATCGCTCAATCCGTGCTGGATGCAGTGGTCCCCTATTCTTGATTTTCGCTTGATGTGGACTTTGTAGTCTGTTCTTAGATATTGCTTCACTTCCAAGATCTTGATCCTGAGCGATCCGAACCAGTATTCGTCGATATCGCCATCAGCCTTTAAGCTTTCAAGCAATGCAAGAGCATCATCGAAGGCCTGAGAATAAATTGATAATTTTTGTGTGTAAATAATTAATAACCGACTTCCATTGCTTCGGCCACAAAGAAATCTACTCCATGGAGACTCTTTCGGGTAGATGCTGTACAAGCAGACAGAATTCGATAATGAGTTGCTGGTGACATCATCAAATAAACCTCGTCAGTTTCTTCAAGATCTCTGAATAAAGTATAAAATTTTCAACGGCAGATCTTATTGCAAGGAATAATAACGTTACCGCTTATAGAGCTCAATTATCTCTGTTGCGCTATGTTGTCGGAGAACATTTGGATATTCAATCAGACTTCCATCCGAGAGCTTCGAGGATCGTGTTCCGAACGGAAGGCTAGTCGAAATTTTGAAGCTGAAAAGTCCAATTATGTTTAACTCGTAAAATATATTTCAAACCCGGTCACAAACCTGGTAATAAATTCGACGAAGCGATTCACTTGCTCATGTGTATACCTCTTTCGTTTTAGATCCTTGGATATTTCCTTTCCTCCGCGATATGCGAGACGCTTTGATTTTGTATAGAAATACTCTGATAAGCCAGGTATATAACGCTGCACTTCAGTCAGGCCCAGAAGTGGTGTGACCAGTGAGAGCAGATGAAGCTTTTCAACTCGGGAATCCGCATTGAGAAACCGGGACCTTATGGACTTCATCAGGGCATCGTATTTGTCAGTTCTCTCTCGTTCGTAGAGCTCCTCCAGGTCTGGGGAAACTATCATTTTCTTAAGCATTTCGGGAGAATCGGGAGCTACTATCTCATATACCACTTCGAAAGCACTCCGCAAGTACTGCGCTTTTCTCCTCTGGGACCTTTCCGCAAGATCTCGGAAATCCATGCGCCGTATTATCTTCCCTTGCCCGATTGCTTTAAGGAAGGCGTTGAATGTCTGCTTTGCAGATTCCGAGGCTGTTGATACAGTGCGTTTCATCGGTGGTCCTTCATGGCGCGGCATGTACGACGTATCGTCTTCTTGAGAGCATGTGGGATACTCTTGAACGTTTTCAGTGATAACGTCGGGCGTTTTAGAGAAACGACGCTCGAGTAGAGGAGGGTCGAATGAGTGCCCTGATTCTTGCACTTTTTTCTGCGTCCTGTCTCTTTCGAGCTCTTCTTTATGAGACGGACATACAGCTGAAATAATAGCTATTATTCTTCGCCTATTTAGGCACGAAAGAACTAACGCAATCCGATATGAAGTAGGACATGATCCATTGCTAAGGCTGCTCTAGCTTCATTTTTCTCAACAACTGTGCTTCCCGATACCACTGGAGGAGAAGGACGACCGTCGGCTGATTCATGTTGTGAATACGGTGGAGGCAGCGAGCACAACTTCTTTGTCGTACCCTTCTTACGCTTGAAATGGTAGAATTCGTTAGCGTACCAATCAGTTCCGAGTTCCTTTATATGTTTGTCACATATGTATCTCTCGCCAACTGAACCAATCTGAAGAAAACGTAACCGAATTAATTAGCTATTACGTTTATATAAATTTACTTCAGCTTCGTTTTCGTAATTATAGTCGAATTCTCCAGCGCCTCTCGCTAATATCATATCAAGAAGATTAGTTGTTCCAAGAGAGTTGGTTGCTTCTTGGTCAATCAATTCACGCATTCTAAAAAAATAATAAATGAAAAGCCTTTCACAAATCCCACTCTAACTTTCTCTTTGCGCCTTGGCAGTTGGTGCTCACTCGAGACACGGCAGGACGCTCGTATGTCTCCTCAGTTGTCTTGCGGAGGACGGAGAAATAACAACGCACGTCTTCTTCGACTGACAGCGACGGAATCTTCACATCATCATGAGGTGGAAGAACGTCATCCCCTCCACGTTTGCTCCGGTGTAAGGGATATGCGTGAAATTCGAAGAGGAACAGCAGAAAAAGAAGAAGTAAGCGCATTCAGTCTAAATGGAGACAAATATATGTACATACATACATATGTATGAAAATGCGAGAAATGGATTTATAGTGAAAGAAAAAAGAAGGCAAAGAACAGTTCACTATTCTCTGAACAGTGTTGAAGGCATGATTATAAGTTTGATTGCTGTGAATAAGAAGATGCCAAAATTGCTATATATACTGCCCAATTAATCTTCGGCACAGCACTTCAGTCTCTCACTTAGTTCGCTCGTTGTTAGGCACCGCCTCACCTTCAATTGCTCGTAGTAATTATTGTACTAGACACAATTTATTCTCTTTGGCAATGCCTTGCTCATAATGGCTCTAATTGAAGTGTGACTAGGGTATCGCACTTCATTCATCTCTAAGCTATGTCTGTCTAGCCACCCCGACACTTGCTAAACAGACCATGAAAAAACGTACCAGAACTTACATACATATAACTACTAACGAAAACTGGCGGATCTGTTTCATTGCCTTTTTCGTACATTTTACAGATACGAAAAGGAACCAAAAAAGTGCAACATTCAGAATTGATGAAATCAAACTCGGGAAATCTGCAAAATAAACATCTGTTCTGAATTCAGTATGCTGAATGGAGCAGAATGATATATTGGATGAGTAAGAAACATTAAAATTTCACGAAAAGTTACCAAATGCGGTTCTGTCATTTTGGGCGCGACGGCCTTTGGAAAATCGATACTGTAATTCGTAGGGACGTCATATCCAGATGTAATGGATATATGTTGTATAGAATTTTTTCACGTACTGAATAGTACTATCCGCATTCTGTTCTCACTGAAAAAAATTGAAAATACAGCGATTCGAATAGTTTTAGGTCATTTTCGGACAATGGCTGAAAAATCGAAAAATGGGTTTTTTTCATGGAAGATGATAATTTTATGAAACTTTAATGTAAAGCTTTTTTGAAAAGAAGCACGTGCTGAATCGAATGAAATGGTTCATTTTATGTTACAACAAGAATTTAACTTCTTTTCACGCATTCCTTGAATCCTACATATCCGAGGCACCCATATTTGAACCTATTTTCCGCCCCTTAGGGGTAGTGCACGCGAAGCGAAAAGAATATATATTATACAGTTTTTAATGCTCTACATTTTGAGATATAACACCCACACACAAATGAGTATAAGGTACTTAACCGTCAAATTCAAATATTAAAAGTAATTTTTCGATGTGAAAATGAAAGTTGACTGAAAGACATCTGGGCTGTTTTTTGTTCAGAATCCAACAGCGATTCCGTTAAAAAAAAGAAAATTGAAAAATATTGAGTTTGAAGAGTGATACATCAATTCATAAATTATCCATACTTTTACCTGTTCACGGAAAAATATTTTTTGAAAAAAATTTTTTGCCATTTAATATTGTTACTGGGGCCCAGTGCCATGCCCGACTATGTTTTCACATTCGAAATCCAACGTCTGGATCTGGGGCACGCCCTACTGGAGGCATACAGAGACGCTCTCTTAATGCTTATTCGAAAGCTTTGGTCTTGATTGAGAGAAAAAAAAACGATGGAGAGAAGAAATAACTGAATGTGACAGGACCTAAACATGAAAGCTCTGAACGCTCTAGCTTCAAAATGTTGAAAGAGGAAAGAGAGATGACCTGACTTTTGAATTCCACGACCTCTACGAGGAGTTGGATGATCTGAGCTTCTGTGGAGTAGGCCGGATTCGTGAATGTCTTTGTTATTTCTTGCAACACTCAGTACGCGCGTGCGTCTGAGTGAGCGGCACTGACTGTGGAGCGTGCGGCTCCCTTTTGTGGGTTGGCGATCGTGTCCTCTTCAGCTGCGACGCCTGTCGCTCAGTCATGCTTGTTCTATTTGTATCTGCAATTAAATAATATTGGCGGGGTAATGGTAGCGTTTCCCTGATTGTCGCCAGGGTGGGGCGAAATATGCGCTGTGTCAATTCGGTGACTGTGGTCGGTGTGCTAGAATGGCGCGCCGCGGTGGGCTATGCGAACAGTAATGAGAGAATTGAGAAAAGGCGAAAGAGAAACAGAAGTGAGGCCACAAAAGAACAAGCATAAAAGAAGTCGGTTCTGAGACTGAAATTGGAAGGAAATTACAGAGGAATAAACATTGGTAAGAGTGTAAGAAGATGAGATTTAATTCCTTCTCCTCTCTCACGGATACGCTGTCCCGCGAGAGCGATTGATACACATATGTGCCTGTCCCTCTTTCCTCATGATGAGGCGATCCGCTGCGAGTGTAGCCTCTTTTGCATAGCATATGGCTAAGACTGCCATCTTTTCCTGTGGCGGCTGAGGTTTGTTAAGGAAAGGAAGGACTTGTGGCCTCAAAATGCGCATATCGATTACTTATTGTCGGCCGAAACCATAATGACAAAATAAATATTGGAAATCTTTGGCTTCGTTATAAAGTTACGAAAACGAGAAAAATAAAAGTATAACAAGGATATCAGAGAAGAAGCCAATTTAAACTGAAGTTCAAAATGTTCCAGGCCCAACCTAAAGTTGGTCGGATTAACGTTCATGCTAATTTCGTACCAGTTTTGTTGTGTGGTTTCTGTTGAGTGTGGTCTCGATGGCGCGGCACCAGCTTCTGCCGTATCTGCGTTGGTGACCTTTTTACCTTTAATGCGGCTCCGTTTCTCTGAATTGATGTGTTCAAGCTGTAGAAAAAAATAAACTAAGTAGGAAGGAACATTCATTGGCAAATTTTGTCTTCGGTAAGCTTATTGGACAGATAAAACGACGTTTTCTAATTCGGTTTCGTTTACACTTTTAATGTAGGCTAAAGACGTATTTTATCTGCATACCTGTTAGAAGTGAAAAGACAAAGAGGAGAGGTTAATGAATATCGTTTACCGGGGAGGGTCACGCGTGCTCTCCTCCGCGGAGTGGTCTAGGATTATTTGATGCCTGTTGGCACTCTTGTGCATCATCTCTAGTAAAAAAGATCAAAAGGTCCAAGATCAGTGCGAGACGTGGATGCGCAATGTGAATGATAAGCTTAACTATAAAGATGATGATGAGAGCACGTGCGAGAGAATTTCTCTAATAGCAAAGGCGACTAGGGTGATGAGAGGTGGAAGCGATTTATTAAGGCAAGGCGTGTCAACGATTTGTACTGCTAATTGACTAATAATGATCGGCCTTATGCGCGTGTGCATGTCTCTTTTCTACTACTAGAGTGTGGCATTATGTATTCCTGAGCCGCTAATATACAGGTGGTGACTAGCCGTATTACTTTCTATATTATGCTTACTCTATGAACGCGTACATTCTTCGTAAACAAATGCTCAAATGTTTACTAGCTATCACTAAATAACCGAAAAGTATGGGCTGACATTCCTTGTTTTTGCGTGGTGTCCGTCCTCGTAAAGACCTTCGTCGCTTTCGTAGCCGTGTTTCCTTTAAAAGTGGCAGTCGGCCAGCTAAATCTCTGTATAAAGGCCAAAGAGAGATTACTAATAAAAGAAAGGAGGCAAAAATACTGGCCCTAAATAAACAAAAAGGAACGAACTGAGGACAAAGGTAATACTCGATGTGCCTTACTGACTAACTGGTTGAATTCACCAAAAGGTCAACACTGGAGACGTCGTGGAGAACAGTAGTTCCTCTCGTGTGTTGTTGGCTCGTGATTCGCCGAATGACGTAGTGATTCGAGTAAGTGGTTGCCGGGGAGGGAAACGCATGTTTTCCTCCGCGGTGGTGAGCAGTGCCATTAGGCATCCTGCTAATTAGAGAATCCCCAAACAGCGGGGTGGGCATGAAAGCTGCGTGTTGTATACAAGATTGGAGCGGGATATTCGGACTTGCTAACCATTAGTAAAAGAGTGGTGCCCGCTTATACATTTCTCTCTAATAAATATGTCTCTGTTTTTGAATATTGATCTCTTTATCATGTTCTGCCTATTCAATGGCTCTGAGTATTTATATAAGCGCCGTTAATCTGTATGCGGCGCGGGAGCCTAATAATGCCTGTATGTGCCAATCAGTGAGGCGTCTGGGGCCTTAGGGCTTAATACCTGTGAAAAGGTAAGAGAAGTGAAGCCACACTAAAAGAAAAACGAAGAAGAAAAATGAAGGAGAGAAATTATCAAACTGCTTGACTTGAAAAGGAAAAGGAACAATAAAAATATGCTGTCTAAAATGTACGCCTACCTCATAGTAGACATCGCCGAGTCTCCAGGTGGGGGTCGTCTTCGTGTCGGTTGATTGTGTAGCCGTTTCACTTCAGTAGCCTGCTGCCTTTGTGAGGCTTCCACTCGAAGGCTAAATCTCTATGTAGGGATTAGAGATTGATTAATGGGAAAATAAAAAGAATTGGAAAGGAAGGGACCCCTTTAAACAGAAATAATCATTTGACTGACTCAACCCTGCTTGAGTGAACGCATAAAAGGGGAAAAAAATAATAAAAATAAAACTAAGAAAGTCAACAGGAATAATCACTGGCTTTCTAGTTGAGTTCACCAGGGGGCGCAGGCGCTGGCGGCTGCCTGAAGACGGATGGCATCCTGTTTGCTCTTAACTTGTCGAAGAGAGGGCGAACTACTGATTAATCTTAACCGGGGAGGGATACGCGTGTTTTCCTCCGCGGTGGTGACTTGTGTCCGTTTGGCTTATCACCGATTAAAGAATCCCCTAATGAGGTGGGGCTGCATGTTGTCTGCTATATACACCTATAGATGTATGTATATGGGCAAGATGGTTCTACTCAATACAAGATGTATCCCCTTTAACCGTAAGAGATTTCATTCAAATCAATAGATGTATCTCTATCTTCCGGGTATTGATCCAATTGTCAACATCTGTATAAGTTTGTAATAACTCTGCGCCTTTATGTATGCGCGGCTAATCGGGATACCTTGTCCATGTGACTATCATGAAGGCCTGAGGGCCGAATCCCTGAATACCTGTGAACGATTTCACGAAGAATAAGAAAGAGGGAAAAAAAATAAGGAAAAGCTCTTGTAAAACAATAGTCAAACCGCTTGGATAAGGCAAGAAAGTAAATAATTAAGAAGATTATTTTGGCCAAGAAATGTTCACTAACATTTTTACTTCGTCAAGGCTTCGGCGTGTTGTCGACTTCTTTTCGCTTCTGGAGTCGTTGAAGAAAGTGAAGACATCTTCAGTGGGAAAGCGAGAGCCTTCTTCATTACTGCTGCTCGCTCTGGGTCCTTACTTCAACTGGGTGCCCGGAGACTAATTCTCTAAGTAAGGATTTGAGAAGAACGTGACAAGCGAGAAAGCATATGAGAAAAAAAAATTAATTAATGATCTCAAATTGCTCAAAGGAAACGAAAAATGAATGAAAGAAAATAGGTAAATTAATAAACTCTCGCAGAAAAGATCACTGACTTTCTGGAATTACTCACAAAGAACTTACACTTAGGAGTTGGTATCGACGTGCTGTTCGTGGGTTGTCTCCAGATGATTTGCCGAAAAGGTATGTCGATTAAGTATAATAGTAATCGCGGAGGTAAACGCATGTTCTCCTCCGCGATGGTTGGCGAATGGCGCCAGCATGCATAAACTAGGAAGAAAAATAAATAATAAACTGTCTATGGTGTGCTAGATGGGGCCGAATTTGAGCTTTCTGGGATGACAGAGGTTGCCGGTCTAGAGTGTATTTCTAAGAGAGAGAGGTAACTATGACTCCAGCTCTCAACGCTACTTTTTATGTCTCTCAATTTCTTCCTGTTGAATCAGCGATCTGTTAATGATGTTTAAACAGTGACGGGAAAACTGCCCACTATTAACGAATTGAGACATTTCCGAATCATTTTGTCTCTCAGTGCTTAAAACACCATTCAGAGGGAACCCATTTTGTTGTGTTCCACCCTGGAAGGCAGGTTGGTTATAAACCTGTCTCTGAAATTGTGATGTATATACAAACTGCTGCTGCCCCGGGTAAAATGTTTGATATCGCCTATTGGAAAGCTGGTAAAAAGTGTCTTGTCTCTTCTGCCCGGGGTTAAACTGGCCCCTATTAGGGTTCTGATTTTGGTAATGGTTACTATTTTTGAAAATTAGGCTATTATCTCTAAAGTTCTGGTTATTACGCGGGTTTTTATGCAGCTTGGTGTGGCAAAAATTTTGATAGTGGCCCGGTACACCGCATCGATAGCAAATGCTGTATCCGGGTGGATTGCGATCTACTGTAGGGGTTACTGGACGGGGGCCCAAAGCTTGTGAAGACGGGGGACTGACTTGTTGCTGGTCGGGATGTATGGTGAGTGAATGTGCGGCGTCTTTCTTCTGGGTGAGCAATGCCGGGCTTAAACGGTCCTGGAGTTCCTCAAGGCATTGTTTCTGAATTTGGGGCTCGGGGACATTGATCAGTATAAACTTAATTAAGCAAAAGAATTGGGAGCATAATGATTGGACTAACTCTTTGACTTCTCGCCTACTGTCAGATAACCTCTGGCTAGTGATAGGCGGCGTGCTGAATCGCCCGTCTTCCGTCGAGAAGGTGATGTTGCTGGCGGGTTGGCGAGTCGGCTTTGCCCTGTCAAGGGATACGGCCCTTGGGTCCGCATTCAATGTCTTCTGGCGAGTGCCCATTTTCCCCAATCAGGTATTCTTTAATCTCTCTTGCGCGCGCGTGCTCGAGAGATTAAAGATTCTTCCACATTCTTCCACTCGGCGGTAAATAAAACGGGTAAAATAGTTCTGGATGCGTTCCAGACGAAGGATATCTTTCTTGAGCCGGGGAGAAAAGACAATGGAGGAGGATTCGATCAAAGGGCGAATATACAGGGTATAAGCGGAAACAAGGGTATCCTTGTTTTTGGAACGGAGGGAGCGGATGACGGGGTGACATTTGCTTATTGCTTCGTCAATGGCCGCCTGAAGGGGAGCATTAGAAGAAGACTTAGTAAAAGAGCGAAAAATCTTAAGATCGTCAGCGAAGCAACTAGAATGTACATCATGTAAAGAGATAAGAGAGGGAAGGTCGCTAGTAAATAGGATAAAAAGGAGAGGACCAAGAACTGTTCCTTGCGGGATTCCGCTAGTGACAGGAAGAGGGGGCGAGAGGGAGGAGGCGATACGGACAGAAAAGGTGCGATTGCTAAGGAAGGAGGCGATCCAAGATATACACTTAGGCGGGAGAGAAAGAAGACTAAGCTTATGGATGAGCTTGGGGTGAGATACACGATCAAAAGCACGGGCGTGATCAAAGTAAATTACATCAGTGAACATGTTGGGCGGCGGATTGGTGTAGATAAGAGGAGATTGGGCGGTAGTTGGGCGGCGGATTGGTGTAGATGGGAGGAGAGGAGACAAAGTGAGAGAGCGGCTGCGGCGGCTGGAAGTGATTGGGAGAGAGAGTGGGAGGTGGAAGAGAAGGGTGATAAGACGCGCGGTAAGGTGGCTGGGATAGAGGGGGAGTGGGAATGCGGCCCACAGCCGCGGCGTAGGAGGAGTTAGAGAAGAGGGGAGTGGGGTTGGGGTTAGTACGGGAAGGCCGGCGGGTGGCCACGCGAGATTGAGGGGGGCGAGGGGGGCGAGAGGTGGGGGCCGTGCGATGGCAGGGGGGTTTGGCGAAAAAGCGCGAGTAGTCGGGAGCTTCGGGGGGGGGGGGGGTGGGGATAATGCCACGTTCTGCGAACGTGCGCGAGGGGAGGATGTAACAGTTGGAGTAGGAAGAGGAGTGGCGGAGCTTGTGGGATCTGGCGATGTGAGGAGGATAACTTTCAGAGGTTTAGGAGCATTGGGGCGAGGGTGATCTACCAGCGGGTAGACAGAAATGGGGAGACAAGGGACTCCAAGGGAATCCAGAAGGCCAACGACAGAGTTAAAGTAAGAGTAGGCAGTGTGAGTGGGGTGTTTCCGTGTTGGACAGGGGGGCCATAGACGACAAGAGCTCGGCGCCGCTCGTGTCTGTCTCTAATCTCTTCGTCCGTCTCTCGGGAATAGTCCCAGAGAGGGGGGAGGCCGAAGAGGAAGAGGGGAGGGGTTTCATCAGAAGGAGACATGATAACATCAAGAGCATGTGAATCATTTGTGGAAGCATGAGTGGCAGCAGGAATAGGTTTCGGGGCATAACAGCAAGTGGCGAGTTATATGACTCGACTTTGTCATTGAGGGCAAGAATGGATGAAGAAAGTTCGCTGATAGTCAGGTCCTTGATGGCAGCGTTGGACTCGAGCGAAGAGACGGTGGAGGAGAGAGAGGTGACGGTGGACTTGAGCGCGGACAGTTCTTCTACGAGGAAGTCGATGACGTCGTCCACTTCCATTGTGGCGGTGGGGTGCCGTCGTCATCCGCTGCGACGCGCTTCCTTCTCTGCCTTCTGCTCTGGAGAAAAGAGGAGACAGCAGAGAGATCAATGGGTTCAGCCATGAATGATGACTTAACCAAGAGGGGGCCAGTAGATCAAATTCGGTTATGCCCTTGGCCCAAGGGGAAGAGCAGAGGCCGGGCAGGGAAAAGATGGTCAGCGGAAGAGGAAGCTGAACCTGTTATGGTGCCTGTTTGTAGTGGGTTAGGCCCCCCAGGCACGAGGGGCGTCGCGGAAGGAAGTCTGGTCGGCTCTTGAGAGGAGCGGAGCACGGACCGACCGCTCTGAGTGAGGCGAGAGCGGGTGAAGGCGAGAGCGGGTGAGGCGAGAGCGGGTGAAATATGACCATGGGTCATGACCATGGTCATGACCAAAGTCATGCTCATGACCCATTATCATATTTTTTTTATAGTTCTACTTGACAACCTGATGGGAAGGCGAAATCGTCCATGCTCCTTGCATTTTGAAGATTTAGACTTGTAGATATTATTTGAACAACAAAATCCACATCTGCAGGTGTCAATCGATAGCGCCTCGCTAAAAGGGGCTCGTTGGGAAGTCAGAGCCTGTAGTGGTCCTGCCTTATGTAGGGCAAGTTTGGTCTCCGTTGGCGCTGAGGTAGATGAAGAAGGTGAAAGGCCATCTATGCATAAACATATGACACCTTTTTTTACATTGACTTAAAGCAGTGAAAAACTATTTCGAAAAGAAAATTAGAAATATAAGCATCTGCTCTTTATTGCAAAGAATGGTCATGGCCATGATTATGACCTGGTCACGACCTGTCCTCAACGTGGTCATGACCAAAAACGGTCGTGACTGTTTGTCGACGACATGTCATTGACCGAACGTAAGATTAATCGCGCGGCAGGTCTTACATGCCAAGGCGTTCATATGGAATGAAATTTAAAAAAAAAATTGAATTTTGCTGTAAACGTATCACTTTAAAAATCACACGTTTTGCATAAAATCGAGCTGTATATGGAGATACAAACATACATATGTATATTCCATCTTTTCTATGAATATCGAAAATTTAATTGTTTAGGTGAACAGTTTACCTCAATCACAATATTATTTTATCAGAGATCCTACAATGATAATAATGAAGATTATAAAAAGTAGCAACAAATGAACTAATATCATGACATCATGGTGTGACATGAACTATTTCGAATAACCGCACATGAGACCTACTCGTCTGCATGCATTTGCACTAGTTACAGTATCCGTTTCGCGTCTGTAGGAACGAGATACATGGAAGTATGATGATTATCATTGTCGCAACAGTGCCAGGGCCACCTTTTTTCAGGCGTACCTCATCATGAATGTGAGTCTTTTTGAAGTCTTTCTGACTTGTCTCATTCTTTTTAGTGATGGAATCGATCATTTCCTCAATTATGTCAATTGAGTGTTGTAGCTTGATGATGTGAATGGTTATGTCGCGTGAGTGTTTGTTTGATGATGACGTTGTTGAAAGTATATGTTGAGACTGGCCAGAGTCCTTTGGTTTGGAACTGATTTGATGATCGGACGCATCGATTTCATTTGTTAACTCCTCGAATAGGAAATCGAGAACGCGATCGTCATTCGGATTTGTAGATGACATCTGATGCAATCACCATTCAAATTTGTTATGGATACGCGAGAATATATGTGAAATAAAATGTACGAATAATATCCATTTCAATATTAATATCGAGAAAATTGAGATATAAAATTTTGCTTGAAGGATGTATGAATGGAGTATAAAATAAAAAGTTAAAAATTGTTAGTGAAGAAATTAGTTTGTTTATTTAATACCTTATTACCGTTGGTATTCCTTGATTTTAAAGCGAGTTGATGTTTGGGAAGGAAAAAGTATGCAAACCTAATAGCTAGATTAACTTACTTTATCCCACAAGGAAGATCAGTCATATGCTCTTCGAAACGGTTCTGTCAGATGATTAGTCGTCGGCAAGAACTGCCAGGGGAATGTGAAGAACTCGCCGTGTATGGGCGAATCTGAGCATCTGGAAGAGGCTTAGAAAACGCATATCTTAGATAATTATTAGCAAAGATAACTAATAATCATAACACATAACAATAAATCAAATAGAAGAGCAAGAAAGGCTCAACCATTTGTGTTCAACGGAGATAGCCAACTATTTCCTGGCTTCCTGGCATACAATCGGTGTGTAAATAAGCCTGGGAACGCTGACATATGTATGTATGTTGACATTGGATGTGGAATCCCCTTTGTGCAAACCATTCATTTCCCCAGCGAATGAATCTACGGCAGAGCATCTCTTCCCGACTCCATCGACTTCAAATTCAGTCCCGAGAGGTATCAGATCCCGATTGTTGAAACGCTGACAAGTTCATTCACAAAGTCCACGACCACATCTTCAACGCGAAAACTTCCTTCAGGTACTTTATTCGAATCGAGATCTTCATTCAACCCGAGAACACTCTTCTTTTCGGCCGGCAGGCGACGAACTACTCCCTTTCTTCCTCGAAGTACAGTCCCGCCCAGGATCTTGGTACCAAGGATGCGTCGGACGCATCGGACGCATCCAAATGCATCCTCGTTAATAACTATTTTCCCAGGAAAGACTAAAATATTTTAACTGGTACATTAGCTTGCTTATAGAGAGCGGATGCTACTGATAGAAAATCGATAATTTCTAATCATTTGATAAGAAGTTATCAGTTTTTGCTTATAAAAAACTTCATTTCTAATATTTTTCAATGAAATTTCTCCTGTACCATTATTTTGTCTCTACCCACATCCCCAAATAACAAAATTAGAGATTGTATCATTGATAACGGAAATCGATAAATCAGACCTTATCACGCATGTTCATTAGCTGAGAAGAATCGCCTAACGATTCTGAATCTAATTATCTAATCAGTTTTACAATAAAGTGCCGGTTAACAATATATTCATGATTGTGAATACTTTTCATGACTTTTTTCAGGATTCCCCGTTGTCTTGGTCTTTGTCAAAATTTTGGCCCGGTATGATGCTTCAAATCTAGGGTTCTGCACTAGCATTGAACCTTAGACATGCGACACGCGCCCTTTCCGTCGCCGGTTTAATTACCCAAGTTTGAGGTAGCGAAATAGAACAGGCAGAGAAAAAAGGGGTAGGCCCCGCCCCTTCGGCCTGCGAGGCCTCCCTGCCCTGTTCTTTCTGAAAAAAAGTCATGAAAAGTATACACAATCAAAAATATATTGTTAAACGGCACTTTATTGTAAAAACTGATTAGATAATTAGATTCAGAATCGTTAGGCGATTCTTCTCAGCTAATGAACATGCGTGATAAGGTCTGATTTATCGATTTCCGTTATCAATGATACAATCTCTAATTTTGTTGTTTGGGGATGTGGGTAGAGACAACATAATGGTACAGGAGAAATTTCATTGAAAAATATTAGAAATGAAATTTTATAAGAAAAACTGATAACTTCTTATCAAATGATTAGAAATTATCGATTTTCTATCAATAGCATCCGTTCTCTATAAGCAAAGTAATGTACCAGTTAAAATATTTTAGTCTTTCCTAGGAAAATAGTTATTAACGAGGATGCATTTGGATGCGTCCGATGCGTCCGACGCATCCTTGGTACCAAGATCTGTATGTATGTAGCTGACCATTCTCACTCTTTCTCTCTCTCTCCCTGTCTTTCCATCTATGTATATGTCTCTCTCCATTTCTCCCGCTCCCCCTCTCTCTCTCTAGCTCTCTCTCTCATTTTGTTATTTCTCTGTAAAAGCTCCCTCTATCTGTCTCTCTCTCTCTCGCTTTCTCTCTCTGTATGTGAGAGCTCTCTATCTCTATCTACCTATTTCTCGTTCATCCCCATCCCTGTTTCTCATCAACCGTGTGATATTGTCGTACATTTCGTTTTCAAACGGCCTCATTTTTCAAGCTTCCTATGCAGAACAATGTGATATTCTCGGCAATGCTTTATTTATTCCAAATGTTTTCATACCTAAGAACTCCTTGATTAGTGGAGTGAAATAGTAGTGGCATGAATTATCATTCAACATCTTCGATGGCTGCTGAAACATCGACGAGCTCTTCCCCGTTGAATGCGAAGTTATAACCGATTTTGCTCGGGTTCAGCGGGGCGAATATCCAGGTACCGAGGTCAGCGTCCACAAGCCCGTAGTTCTGTACACCGCAACTGCTAGAGAAAGAAGTCAATTCATTCAGCCGTTGTGATATCGATTGATGACTCTTCAAGATGCTAGATAACACACCTTCACGGGTAACCCTGTAGAGCTCCCGAACTTCTTTCATCGTGTCTCGCACCATCGAGGAGAAGTCGAATACTCCTTTCAATCCCGGGGCGAATAATTGGTTGGCTGCATTGGCCACAGCGGCAACTGCAAATTTCTCTTCCCTTTATTTTCCGCTGATCTCCTTGTGCTCTCTTTTCGCTAACATCCTACAAATCAAAAAAAATTTCCTTAAAACACCTAACATAAGTGCGGAAGAGAAGAGAGAGAAAGGGTTCGAAAAAGAGAGAGGGTAAAGGCATCTTGTAAGGTAACCTTGCTTTGATGCAGGTTATGAACGTAGTAAATGGAGGCAGATTTACACTGCCTTTACGTCGCTTCAATTCTCGCGTGTATAGCGAGAGAAATCTTAATGATTAGTAAAAAGAAGTACCTCAAGTAACGCCTTGTAGAACAATTAATCAATCACTAATGGCAGCAACAATAATGGTAGGATGCTTACTCTTCATTGCTTGCCTGATGTGTGGAGAAATCGATGAATGTATTCTCTCTGCGATCTCCTCACTCTCGCTATATCTCCTATTCTCTCTTTCTCTACCTATGCTTCAGTGTCTCTCGTCTTTCTTTAACTGTCGCTCTGGGTCCCTGCATCTCTCTTCCAGCTCTCCTTCCCTGCCAAATTCTTTAACCGCTTATGTTGCTTCCAATGTTCCCATAGTTTACACTCGGCTCCCTCTCTATTTTTCTCTTTCACATCATTCCTATCTTCCATTCACCGTTTCTCTATGTATATCCTCTCTCTCACTCTCTCTTTTTCTGTCACTCTCTTTTGCGCGTTCTGTCGTCACCTTCGGGCTCTTCACTTTCTCTCTACTCTCTATCCCTGTATCTCTTCTCTCTCTCCACTGCTAGTAATGTGAATGGAGTCTAAATCTGGAGAGCGAGTGGTAAAGAGTGGGAAAGATAGAGTGATAAAGATAAGCGGCCGATAGCGTCGGCGGGACGCACAAGAAAGGAAAGATAGAAAGAGAGAGAGAGAGAGAGAGAGAGAGAGAGAGAGCGAGAGAGACGAAGAGTCAAGATAGAGATGATTTTAACAGGCTGGCGGCAATAGAGCAATGAGAACAAGCAGTTTAGAGAGGAGCAGACAGACGTGCATTATAGACAACATTGCCAGCTCATGCCTCACTTTGACAACTACATGGGGCTCTTTGTTCTAACCACTTTCTATCATATTTGCTATTAATTCCTATACAAGATTCTGAATTCTCTTCCACTCGGTCATTTCTGCGTCCCATTCTTTCTCTTTCTCCTTCTCTCTTTCTCTTTCATACTCTTAATCTCTCTATCTCTCTGCCTCTCGCTCGGAACAAGTAGAACGTCCGTACATATATGTATGTAACTCCAATACAGCCAGCCACAGATCAGTTTTCTGTCGCCATATACGCGCTGTGATTTTCCTCCTGGCAGCATGTATCTGCCTCATGATGGCAAGAATCGTTTCTAACAGGTACGAAATAAGCTATAAATTTATTTTAAAAAAATTTTCTCACATGTTGACGATTTATGTATATAATAATTTTATTTTGCATTGTCATGAATGGTGTATTCATGAAGAAAGCTTTATAGAAAGACGACGCCTGCTTGCTTGTCTCGCAGGTCGTTTTACGATTTGTTATGAAAGAAAGACATTTGCTTCCCTCGACTATCTCTTCTATTGGAATGAATCATCAGCCGCGCCCGCAATCTTAGCAAAGATGAACGACAGCTGCATCACCAAAAGTTGAACGCTGAAGAGAAAGATCGACGAACTTCGCTATGCTTAAGCACAGAAGATCGTCCATCCAAAAACAAGCGTTCAACTCCAGTGCAAGCGAAAAAAAGTTGAACGCAGCGTTGAAAGTTCGTCGCTAGCGAAATAGTGTAGAACAGTAAGAGAGTTAGACAGTAGCGTCGAGGGCATGTTTGTCTGGTTCTCTTCACTGTCTCACGTTAAAGGCTCTTTCTCGCCCGTCGTCGATCTTACTCGACAAATATGCTCACCGCTAGGTCAACGATGCACATTTTGGCAAATATTTTAACAGTTGTGCACAAAGTTGCATGGAGAACTTTTTATTGAGACGGTTTTACAAATCAATTCCCGCTTATAATTAAAATAAATGAAAATAAATGCATTCAAAAATGTAGCGTGCATACTTTTGCATAAAGCTAGCCAGTGGTTTTCTCGAATAATTCCAAGCGGTGCAATTTGACGCCAAATGGCACCAGAATTTGAAGGTGTTTTTTTCTGTGTTTTGTTCTAAATGTTGTATGCTAGAGGTTTTTTTTTTGGTTTTCTTGTTGATTTTGTTGTTGTTAGTCGATCATCGATGACTAATCTCTGTGTTTCGCATACTTGAACCGTGAGAAAGCCGATGGCAATCCGCCTTGCGCGCAGGCTGAAGCTCCATGGTCAGGAGCAGCGATGGAACGGCAAGGGCTAAAAGAAGGCGCATCTCGGCACGCGCTGGAAGGCCAACCACTTCGGAGGCGCCTCGCACGCCAAGGGAATCGTCCTAGACAAGGTGTACGTGCTTTTAGGCCTTCTTTATTTCTCTTTTTTCCGTTTCTGCTTTTGAAAATTAACTTTTAATGCGTCCTTTTTGCACCTTACCTATGGTATTCCAATTAGCTTGGAATACTTGCATAATTCAGTCTGTTTTGGGGTGTTTTTATAAAGAATTTATTGCATTGTAAACCAATAAAAGAAAATATCGTTTATTTTTTTCTACAGCGGAGTCGAGGCTAAGCAGCCCAACTCTGCCATCCGCAAGTGCGTGCGTGTGCAGCTGATCAAGAACGGCAAGAAGATCACCGCCTTCGTGCCGAACGACGGCTGCGTCAACTTCATCGAGGTACGGAAGAAATGATGTAATATGCCTTCTCATCTTGGCGAAGAATGTCGGAAATACAACACCCTATTGACCAGGGTTTTGTTTCATGGGAAGAATCGGGCGATGTTGATCAAGGTTTTGAAAACTATATCGGTCTGTTCCAGTTCAGCTTATGCAGTGTCTTGTGAGGTATTTCTTGACGGTGATAGTTACCTTTTTAAGGATATAGGTTGTTGAAGGAATATTAGAAAAACTGCTAGCATTCTGTTTTCCCGGAATTGTGGCGAGCAACTGCTCGACCACAATTCGTCTCGGGAGCCGGAGGCGAATAATCGACGGAGGCAGGCCATGAAGGAGGTACTCGCCCTCGCCGAGCTTAAATTCGAGTCAGTTATTATTGTTTGAGAACTGTTAAAGTGGGAAAGGCTGTACATTCAACTTCCAGTCGCAAGTTCACAGACCACCAGGTCCGCAAGATCATCACCGAAGCCAAGAACTACGCGCGAAACAAGTGCGCAAGACGGGCGAGGTTTGCTTTGAGTATGCTTTGTGTTTCTATGCTTGATGTTTTCTTGTATGCTTCTTGTTTATGTTGGAATGCTTTATTTCAAGCATGATTTATTTAAAGTTTGAGTTATTTCAGGTACGCAAACACTACAGGGGGTGGTGTCGATCGGGAAGAGGAGGCTGCCATCGAAGTGGAGGAAGAGGAAGCAGCTGATATTGGCGGGATGTTCGCGGCTGTCTACGGTGACACTCCAGCGTTCGCTGGAGTGTCACCAGCAAATGGAAACGAGTCGAGTCTGACTCCAGTAAGTTCTCGCTTCATTTAGAACTCCTATTCATTGTTGTAGCGAGACGATTATTATTATTCAACCATTTTCTTTTTTAGAGTCAGATGAAAATTCCAGTGAAAAGAAGGATGAGCGAGGAGGCTTTCAAGCTGCCCAAGCGAGAAGTGCAACATCCAGAGGTAGTGGATTGTGCAATCTAACTGTGCAAATAAAAAAAAAATAAGTTGCTTTTTAAAACTGTTTTGATATTTCATTTTTGTTTGTGAGTTTACTCATTATAGGGTCCAACACGCTCGCGCGAGCTGATGTCGGACGAGGAGGCTGGCGAAGATGCCTCTGCTTTTCGGCCTCCTCAAGTGCTTGAAAGTGCCGGTAGTTTCTTTTCTTAACATTGCAATGCATCACAACCATGATTATAGATGCGCAGCCGCGACTACTCCGACATTGAGCTGCGCCGTCTCCATGGCCAGAGCCTTGAGGTATGATTGGAAATGAAATTGTTTCTTTTATGATAATAGCAGAGCCAAGTACCATCTGCTTCTACCGTAGTCAATTTGTTGAGTCTACCGTAGTACCGGTAGTAAATAAGTAAAAGAAGTCTTTCAAATTGGAAAAAAATATTTTAGACTAATGCGATATTAAACGCGTTTAAGAACCACATTTTAAATAACCAACGAGTTTTTTTTTCGCTTATTTTTTTATTTGTCTTTTTGAATCAAACCTTGTCCACAACCGATACATTTTGAGGCATCTATCGCAGCAGCCAAGTAGCAAGAAGAGATGTGCTCCGCTGTCTGCGCTCTGGTGCGCAGCACGCAGGCGCTGATCGCGCAGGCGAATGGAAGTGGTTTCGACGCCCCCACCTACTACGCGTACGATGACGGCCACGACAACAATGATGCCGAGATCCCTGGCCCAAGTGCGCCGACCATTTCTTCTCGTTCAGATGAGTATTAGTTGTTTAGATACTTGCATTGATAGTCAAATTATCTATTAATAAGATACTTTAAATAGATAATAGACTATAAACTTTTAACGGATTAATACAATTTTACTTTATCGAAGTTACTTTTTAACTGTATTAGTTGTTGTCTGTAATACGGTATCTTACAGTATCTTTAACTAGCTCTGATTATAACATTGCAGTCTAATCTTTTCTGTTAAAATATACAAATTTCCCTTAAATAGATTAAAGAGACTATAAATTCGAAACAGATTACGCCATAGTACCTTTTCATTTTATCGAAATTATAATTTAAATGTTTACTTGTTGTCAGTAATACGGTATATGTTTGTGTTTCTTTATTACATCGTGTCATTTAACAATTTGCGAATAAAGAACTTGCAGTTAAAGAGTTCTATTGAAATGTCTCTAAGAGATGAATCTAGAAGGAGTAATGCAGTTTAGATGTTTGCTACCATGTGAGAACGGGGATCAGCACCATTGGATGGATGTGGCATGACGGCGATTCGATTGGCTGCGAGTGGGCATCCACCAGTGCGATGTTCGATGACATAATTGTGGAGAACACAGCAAGCCATGATAATCTTAGCTGCATCCTCCGCCATCATGCGAATCTCCAACTGCAGTATGGAGAACCGCTTCTTTAGGATCCCAATAACTTGCTCAACATGAACCCTTGTCTTCCTGTGAGCAATGTTAAAATCCGTTTCCTGTTGCGACTGGGGATTCCGTAGGGGTGTCACGATGTGGGCTCCGTTGGCAAAGCCCTTATCACCAAGGATGACATACCCCGGCGGGATCTGACCAGCAGCAATGGCATGCCCCAGAGCAGAGTGTCGTAGAATGAAAGAGTCGTGAGCACTTCCAGGCCAGTTCGCATTCGCAAAGACGACTCTTCCATAAGCATCCACGACGAGAAGGAGATTGATCGCCGGGAATCCCTTCCGGCAGCGGAACTGTCCGGCCGTGGTCCTCGGGGAGCGAATGCGGATCAGGGACCCGTCGATGATGCCCACAACATCTAAAAGAAGCATAATCCTTTCACTCTCTTAGCCATCTTGTTAGATCTTACTGCTGAACGGGCCTCGATGGCTGAATCCGTCGGCAGCCCCCTGGCAGTAGGCGAGAGATGTCACCGGAAAGTTAATATATCGATCTCGAAGGGCGAGAGTTCCTTTCAGGAAGCGCCATAAGCAGTTTCGCGCGGTTGTTTCGCACAGGCCGAAAGCATCGCAGAGAAAAATGAAGGGTGCATTGGAGAGGAGGTAGCGGAGACCAAGCAGAATCTAGAATTTGTCTAATGCATTCCCTTCCCTATTATTCTATCATATCCATTCTTTCTTACTTGGTTGTCGGGAGTGATGGTCCAGTCTCCCTGCATGTTCCTATTGATGTGTCGGCCAAGCAGGCCGACAAGAGCGTCAATATCAGCCGGTACAAGTCTGTACCGCCTCACAAACAGACTCTCATTCAGAAGACAAAGAGCAACGTGGTGCTGCCTCTCATAAGGAAGATTAGGATGTCGAACAGCTGCTGGTGGAGGAAAGAGCATAAAAGCCATCTCACTGAAATCTAACCATAAAATGAGCATATCATATAATATGTTTCAAAAACAATAAAAAAGTATAAATATATATGAGTTCTCGATTTTCTGCTTAATGTTAGACGATAGATCGTCGATCATTTATAAGTCGACGAAGAATCTTCAAAAGTCTATATACATATGTAGTTGTCCTTGGTGAACACAAAGCAACCTAGCTGGATAGCTGATTGGTTGCCTTGTGACTTCTGGGGCATGTTGACCGGGTTCGCATCCCGAAAGGTGCAATGATTTTGCGGCAATTGCAACTTTCATTCAAACATCAAACAAGCTCGGCGATAGATCATCCAGCGCTGAACGCTTGGATTGAACATCGTCGACAAGTCAACGCGACTTTGACCAAGATTGCGGGCGCGGCAGGGCTATAATAAAACGTCCATATAAGCATTCGGCATTTCTTCTATTTCACTTTTGAATTTGTTCTTCTCTTTACTCTATATGTATTATTGTTGATGCTATAATCCGGTTTAATTACCCAAGTTTGAGGTATGTATGTTTTGACCGAATAAAAAGCGTAAAACGCTAAATTGCTAGAATAGCTTCCACGAAGAAGAAAACTTGGAGAATTTTTTTTCATCTTTATTCCCAAGTTTGAGAATAAAGATGAAGTGATCTTCCTCAAGTGGTAAACATGCATTGTCGAATGCTCCCTTTGTACATAATGCACGATGCTGGAATTCGGTCTCCGTGATGTAAAGATGCCTCTCTCGATGTACCTCGTTGTGCTATCATAACAAGATTTTAGGTAAAATTTCTAATTTCTAATGAAATATTTATTCTCGTGGGTTAAATCTCGTTGTTATTAATTGAAAGTGTAAAATAAAGATAATAAAAATTTTTAATTTTGTAAATTTAATTAATTTATTCGAGATAAACTACATTTTGTAAAAATGAATTTAAAATAGTAAGGAGTAGAAGAGAAAAAGAGAAAGAGACAGAGAGAGGGGAGTTTAGAGAGCGAAAGAACAAAATAGAAGAGAAAGGTAAGGGTCTAACATAAGTAGGGACACTTTAAATGGAACAAAATCTCGAAATACGCATTTCTATGATAATTTCATTTATATCATCTTCGTTTTTAAAGAATATTTGCTTCCTCATCCAATGGTTCATTTGGAAGACCATCACGAATGAAACCCCGTAATTTCTACGTTAGTGAGAGGATTTAGATTCCTCGGAATTTTGCCATTGATTAGTTAAAAAGTTTAAGACTCATGTAATTACATCGCCATAATATCTTAAAAATAAAAATAAAAATCAAAAAATAGCAAAAAATTCGGCAGCCATGGGAGTCGAGCCATCCTTGAAGCGCCTAGCGGTCACCAATCACACCGACTGCGCCATTGGTGCCCTGTCAAGCTCTTGAGAACATCAATAAGGAACTTTCGAAGAAAATCCAAGCTGGTCGATTTTGGTCATTTCCATTCTCTCGCAAATCGCGTTATATTTTTTATTTCTTTTCAAACTGAAACGTCACTGTAAAATGTCGTCACATCATTAAACTTGATGTATGAATAAATAAATAAATAATGTACGTAGATAGAATCGAGAGAGAGAGTGTGAGAGTAGAAAGCAGAGGCTTGAAGGAAAAGAGACAGTGAGAGAGAGAATCGAGAGAGAGATTGCGAGAGAGAGAGAGAGAGAGAGAGAGAGAGAGGGTGCGAGGGATGCCACTTCTTCGCCGAGGTTTTCCTTACAATGCAAGAATTTAAACATTTTCAGCTAATCTAATCAAAAATAGAAATATGTATATAGGCAATAATAGTTCAAAATTAGCAACTAATTTAATTAAATTCTAATTTTAATCGGCAAAAGGACATACAACTGCATAAGGACATAAATCTCCACCTGGACGGGGCCAGCGTATCGAATCCCATTCTAAGAAATACTCAACAGAAATAGGTTGCTGAAGGAAAGCGAACCTTATAATAATCCCCAAAGGGAAATGGAACGTGCACACCAATCGCCGACTGCCTCTCGTCTTCTTTTCCATCCTCAAAGGTGTCAGGCTGCTGAACATTGTATCGCCCATCGTCTTCCAACTGCATTCCGCCTCTTCAAGTACCATTCGCTCCAGATCCTCCGCGAGACGACGCTCTGCCTTGTTGACGAAAACGTCGTCCACAAGACGGTCTTCTTCATCTCCAGACTAACTGCAGCTTTGCTTCAAAGGAATCGATGAGTGTGAAAGAAAAAAGAGAAAGCTAATTTAATGGCAATATTAACTACCATAGTTCCATTTGTAATTCACAGTATCGAGAAATTCATACGACTCTGTCAGATGATTCCTCTTAGAGTTAGGCAAGCGCGTATGTTGCCAAGGGAATGTGTAGAATTCGCCGTGTATGGGCGAATATGAGCAGCTGGAAGAAGAGCAGGCGAATACAAAAGCAAATGCGCCGTGCAATTAATCTTGACAAAACATTTAGAACAAATAGAAAAGGAACAGCAAGGCTCCACCATTTGTGTCCAACTCGGATAGCCAACAATTTCCTGACATGGAATCGATGCGTGAATGGGCCACACTGATATGGCTGACCGTTTTCGCTATCTCTCTCTCTCATTATGTTCCTGTTCGGTGCTAGCTCTCTCTCTCTCTCTCTCTGTCGCTCTCTTTTCTTTCTTATTCATGCTCTTTCTTCTGCTTTTTCTTATTTACAGTGCAAAATTAGAAAAATTCTCAGTTGTAGAAAAAATTTCCAATAACTCCTTCAAATTATTTTTTTTTTGCTAGTCTGGCTGGCCGACACTATTTCTTCATACATAAAAGTGAACGGAGAACACTTTCTCCCCTCTGTATGTTAACATCTTTCTGTACGAAAACAAAAGCATTATTCAACATTGATTTATAATATAATCAAAACAATTTGAACAATACAGCTTAATCAATTGGACTCCATACAATTTGTCATCAAAAAGTATCTAGGTCATCAATTTGTTTAGTTGTTTCTTCCATATCTACATACATCATCATCACTACTAATTTCAACAGATTTCTCACTACTTTCAATAGATTTATTAATTTCTACAGATTTCTTTGCATATTTTCTAGAATTTAATTAAGGTTTTTTATATAATTCAAAGATCGAGTCTTTTCTACAGATTTTCTTTTCTCTGCTTTAATTACATTTAGTAGCCTCTAGAAGCCTTTCTGATTCCTTTTCAATTCGATCAACATCTGCGCTATCTGCGGCCAATCTATCCGCAGAACGAGCCATTTTTCCTTTGCTGTAAGAAACTGGGCTTCCTTTTGTGCTATTTTCATAGCACGAGCATTCCAAAATAAAAGTAATTAAGATCAAATATAAAAAAATTGATAAGAATATGAAAAATTATTTTAACTTACTCAAATTTCTGGAGTCTTGTTTCGTCGATCACGATGTCGAGTGACATTGAAGCTTTTTTCTTCGATTTTGGTGGAGTCATTCTTTTTACCTGAATTAGGAATAGAATTAAACACTTTAGGGGGCGGCGAAATGAAAAGCGCGGTCTGTTCATATGGCAAAGATTAAGTGCTCGCTAATGTCGCTCTCGAGCAGCTGGTTTGAAGTTGATAGGTCAATCAAATGAGCTGTGTGCACAGTCTCCGATACTGATGTGTAACTATATTATTAACTACTAAGCCTAAGAGGGAGAGAGAGCGAGAGAATGAGAGAGAAAGTAAAGCGAGGGAGAGAGAGGGAGAGAATGAGAGAGACAGTGAAGAGAGAGAGAGGTCGATCGCAGAGTTTGTCAACTTTTTGCAATGCCAGGCAAGCCCCTTGAATCGTCATCCTCCACGCTTCTTTGGTGAGGCTGCGGACAATGTGATAGTAAAGGTATATTCCGTCGCTCCCAAGCTGCGTGTGGTGTATTGCGATAGCGTTTGGCTGGAAAACTAAAGGTCCGGTGTTCGATGCTCTGCAGGAGCAAATTTTTTGCTCGCTACAGAAAATCTTATTTTCCATTTTTGTTATCATTTATACCCAAATATGATAAGAAACTCAAGCAAAACAAAGGAAGAAACTCAAACAAAATAAGAAGCGCTCAGAAAATTTTTATCTAATTTGTTGTTTGTAGTTTGGCTGCTGGATTCAGCCAGCTCGTTTCTCAGCCGAACACCTCGCAAAAAATTCCGCTAAACAGCGTAGCGTTGAAAAATTGTCAGATCTTTGTCATTTCGGCATATTTTGGAAAACGGTTTTTCTAGGGTGACGCGCAATGAAAAAAGACATAAAACCCTCCGAGGAAATCGCACGGCATGTCCTCAGCACTTCGCAATTCCAGTTTGAATTATTAAAATTAATTTAATTAATCGGATTAATGTCGGACCCAACAATGTTGGACGGTACTGTATCATCTTCCATGAAAAAACGCATTTTTCGATTTTTCAGCCATTGTCAGAAAATGACCAAAAACTATTCGAAGCGCTGTATTTTCAATGTTTTCAGCGAGAACAGAATGCGGATAAGACTGTTCAGTACGCGACAAAATTCTCTACAACATACATCCACTACATCTGGATAGGGCGTCCCTACCTATGACAGTATCGATTTTCCTATGGCGGTCGGGTCAAAACTGACAGATCCGCATTTTACATGCAATACTCATCCAATACATCATTCTGCTCCACGAAGCACACTAAGGTCAGAATCGATGTTCGTTTTGCAGATTTCCCGTGGTAAAAGCGCGCAAAAGGGTTTGCACGCGCGCGGAGTCGAACCTGCGACCCATGACATTAGACGTGCACAACCAATGGGCCAAAATGACATTAATCTTAAAAGTTGACCTATCAATCGATAGCCATTTTTGCGCTCTATCGAAATAAATATATCCGCCAAAAAGTGTAAATTGGCAGCAAGGCCAAATAAGTGGCCAAAATATTCGAACATAAAAAAGTAGGTCAAACAGTCTATTCACGATTAACAAGATTTATTTTTAACATTCTCGGCTTATCATCCTAGTCAGGGTTTTTTCTTCCGGAATGAAAAATGTGCCCATCTACTCATGTTATTTCCTCACAAGAAAATTTATTGAAGAAGAGCTCATTCGCTCAATTCCAAAAAATATACATAATGCATAGCAGGAGGGAGGGAATGGTGAAAAAGTTTCACCCGAACAAGTGATCCGTATCCACTTTATAATATTCTATATATCGAGTAAAAAAATTACATGAATGTTTGGCCAAACAATTCAAAATATGCATTTGAGCCTTCAAGTGTCCCGTAATAACCACTAGCTGCTATCCTCCCATTTCAGTGCTGCTGCCCTTCCCACTCTCTACACAGAAATTTTTGCTGACACAATTGCATTGGGAGAGGACTGTAAATAAAATCCGAGCAATGTTGGTGGCGCACTCTGATATGGACGCTTCCAAATAAACGATTCCGGTTTTCTCGGTTTTGCCATACAAAATGTTTTTTGAAGATGGCTGGAGCTGGTTTCCTAGATGCGATCGAGCGCTGCAAAATAGGAGGGTGCTGATGGTAAGATCTACAGTAGCTAATTCTCAACCCGTGAGATTTAAAATGACTATAATCCTGGAACCAAAAGATGATATTCGTTCAAACTGTCTGTATCTGAGTTTTACAAAGAGATGAACTCATTTACATATGCTTAAAAACGACATGTTAATTATTCTTTCAATCAACGTGTTGATTCTCCTCCTCTAAAAGTCCATCGGCCAGTCAGGCGTAGAATGACGAAATACCCCTTCCCCCTCCGTATTTCATAACCTATGTAGGTAACTCCCTCGCATTAACCGCTTCCGCTCATCTCGGAGCGCGCGCGAATTCAAACAATAATTATTGTGCATGAAAATGAGACGACGATCGCCATATATCTTTACTGGAAGAGTGAAAAGGAAGGGAGGGTCAACGCGGACGGACAGCAGAATCGTGGCGAAGTCGGCAATCGGCGAGTAGCCATTCAGTCATCCTCCCGCCAGAATCGCCGCTCTATCGGATCGAATGGAAGTCCAAGACGGTATCTTCCGGCTGAAGGAAGCAAAATGGCAAATAAACAATGAACTTCATCATTTTATTAATAGCTAATGCCAAAATTCAGACTTCTTTGCGAACACTTTTGAACACTCTTAAATGAGTGTTTTCTTTCTGTGAGAGGACTGACCACTTCCTTCGACATCGCATTGTCCTGAAAGATAGAAAGATATAATCTTTTATGTTTACTCTATATGTAGAAGATCTGTGAATAATATAAAGTATTACAGGAATGTAAAAAAAATCTTAAGCGAAAACGATTAACCTTCTTGACAGGGGCCGTTGACTTCGCAGGAACGTTCTGCTTGCTCTTCTAAATTTTTTTATGTAATGATTTTTTTGTGAATTTTCCATTTTTGCTTCAGGCTTAATATGAACTACGATTAAAATTGGCAAATATTTTGCAATGCAAATTAATATTGGTTTTGCTGATGTATTCTTTTGGTGTTAACTGTGGGCTTTTTGATAAATGTTCGGTATTTGGCATACGGTCTTCGTGGCCGTTGCAGTAACTCCCGCCGTAGTGGCTGTCGTAGTCGCAGCCGTAGCAGTAACTCCTTTCTTAGTCGCTGCCGTGGCAGTTACTCCAGTCGTTGTTGCACCTCCGCCTCCGATCTTCTTCATCTGACTTCTCTAAAAATTGGCAACAATTAGAAATTGCAACATTAAACTCTTATTGCTTGAAATGTTTTTGGGTAAGATCCTATGGTTAGTCAAAATTATAAAGTGGCGGAGACCTGACTGTAATTCTTGGTCGCAACATAGACGACCGGAGGCTGCTCGAAGTTCCTGTTTGATAAGCAGATTCTTTTCTTCAATTTGTTTTTGTGTTTAAGGGGAACATGCAGACACATGGGAACTTAGTCAGAGCTAGTCGAAAATCATTTTGAAGTCTGTGATAATGGATCTTGCCTTGAGCAGCGCAACAAAGTTGGCCTTGTTCGCTGCGTTCGGGTACTCCCAGTCGAGGTCCATTCCGTCGAATCCGTACTTATTCGCGAGCGCGTATGCACTCTTCGAGAATGTGGCCCGACCAGCAGCAGTTGTTGCCATTTTCTGGAGGAAAAAAGCGTAAGATATCCGTTCACGCGCGACTAGCATTTCTTTGAATTTTTTCAGATGTTTGTTTGCTTTATAAATTCTCGTTAAATTAGTTATTTCCATGATAGCCAGATCAAACCTCGAAAACGCCGCTCTCCGACATCGTCCATCCGCCAAAGGAGAGGATCGACTTGATTCCCGGCTTCTGCTTCTTCAGATTCGCAATCTTCTCGTACTGCTTAAGGTCGATGTCGGCCCACGGGTCAAATGGCCTGGACAATTAGTTTTTGGTGTCAGGGATTGGAAGCTTTATTTTTTATAATATTATTATATAGTATTCATTATTTTATTATCTCTATTATTATTGTTAATCATACTGCGCCTCGAAGGTTACAGCGTTGAGAGCAGCGAACGCATAGAAGACATGGGTGCAAAGGTCGAGCGGAACCTTGAGGAAGGAGAAGCTAATTATAAAAAAGATTCAAATAAAACGCATTTTTTTAATTTTTAATTACAATATCAAGCAAAATTCCAATCCAACCTTCTCGGGAGTGAACTTGTACGGCTCGTTGCGGTAGATGGCCCAGTTGGTGAAGTAGCAGCCACGGACAAGCTCGACGGCTGACATCTACATACATATGACGAAATAAATAAACATATATAGAAATATATTTAAAACTTCTATAATGCTATAAATAATAAATATTATCTTTGAAAAATGTTCGAAATATAGCAGCAAATATGCAAAGCATTTGTGTCTAAAAAAAACGCATAAGAAGAAATCCGCTTGCTTACTCACCTTCACCTGCTTCTGGAGGGAACTCAAGTGAATGTTATCCTCTCCGACAGCTCCTCCTTTTATACATTTCCCCCATTTGGATGGAAACGTGTATCAACAATGGTCCTCTTTCCCAATTGCGACATCCTTCTTCGTATCCATTCTATTTTCATCTTATGATTCGAAGATATTTCTCTTTTTCCGTTTCAAGGTATGATCAGCCAATATCTAGTGCTTTTTAGCATCTCTCTCTCTCATCTCATACCACTATCTCTACTTCTTTCACTCCTTCCCTCTATCTCGTTTCATTTCACTCTCGCTCTCTCATCTTCTGTCTCTTCCTCGAAAATGGTTCATGTTCCCTAACAGCATAAAGATTGCGTGTGTTTGGCCATGAAACATCACAAAAACATGCGATGAGGTCGAAGATTTTAGGCTGGCATAAAGTCCGTGGCTGCTAGGGAACAGTTGTGAAAGAGTTTGCCTAAACAGAGAGGTAGAGAGAGGGAATGTGTAAGAGAAATAACGGAGAGAGAGAGAGAGAGATAGAGAAGGCAGTGAAATAACGAAAAAAGAGGGAGTAAATGAGAAGAATGAGGCTTATGTCACTCTTAAAAAATTTGTGTCAAAAATGAAGCGAACAGCAAGCGAAAAGGACATCAACCTAGACAAAAAGCGAAGTGTCCGGCTGCTCAAACCGATAGGCTACAAACTGCGATGCAGTTGAGCTGCAAGCGGCATCGCTTTGCCATTTTCTCAAGACCCTAGTCAGGGTTTTTTTCTTCCAGAATGAGAAAGATATGTCCATGTAGTCATGTTATTTCCTCATACATTTGGATGTAAGCAAAATTTATTGAATAAGAGCTCATTCGTTCACTTCCAAAAAAAATACATAATGCATAGCCGGAGGGAGGGAATGGCGAAAAAGTTTCACCCGAACAAGTGATCCGTATCCACTTTATAATATTCTATATAGCGAGTAAGTGGAAGAAAAATTATATGAACAGGTACGATTTCAGGGAAAAAATGTAGCATATGGGGAATAACTCGTGCAGCAAAGGAATGGAAGCTGTCCATTCGCTTAGTTGCGCCTGTTGCGCGACTTGCTTGTTCGTCGTGACCGCGGGATGCATGACAATGTCGGTCCTCGTGGAAGCCGTTTGGAAGCTCTCCGACGCGTTCGTCTGCAACCTGGCTCTGTTCCTATATCTCTCTCACTCTCTCTTTCTCTCTCCCACTCTCGCGCTCTCTCTCTCTTTCTCTCTCTCTCTCTCTCTCTCTCTCTCTCTCTTTCATTCAGTCTCTGACCTGACTCATGGGAGACGCGCTTGAAGAGCTCGCGAAGGGCGCAAATCCGGTCGCTGGAAAAGTTCATACATCGTTTGGGAGACGAGGGAACAATAGCTTATGACAGTTGATAAATATAAAGAGCAGAGTTTTAGAATAAAGGATAGAAAGAGCGAGATAGAAAGAAAGAGAGAGATAGAAAGAAAGAAAGAGAGAGAGAGAGAGAGAAAGAGAGAGGGAGGGAGATAAAGAGAGAGAGAGAAAGAGAAAAAGAGAAAGAGAGAGAGAAAGAGAGAGAGAAAGAGAGAGAGAGAGAGAGAAAGAGAGAGAGAGAGAGAAAGAGAGAAAGCGAGAGACGCACTTCCATTGACGGAGTCGGGGACGGTAGTTGTTGTTGTCTGGCTGGCTGCTCCTGGAGAGTGCTCTCAGCCTCTCTCGCTGCCACTTGCTGCGCCCGATCACGCACATCTCAAATATAATTCCCTCTTTTACTCCTTCTAATATATATCCAAGTTTTCAAGAGAAAAGCTTGCAAATCATGCGCAAGCACTGTTGAGGAAAAGAGAGAAGGCAGACTGACGTAGCCGGGGAGAGTGTGCTCTACGCAATCCTTGCAGAAGTGGGAGACGCGCCAGGGGAAGCGCTCTTCGAATGTCGGATGCGGCTGAAGGATGATAGTGGCATCGAAGTAGTCCTGAACATTTCTTTGATAATTTACTCTCACCATCCTCTCTGTCTCTCTCTTTCTCTCTCTATCTCTTCTCTCTTTCTCTCTCTCTCTTTCTCTCTCTTCTCTCTCTCTTCTTTCTTCTCTCCCTCTTTCTCTCTCTCTATCTTTCTCTTTCTCTCTCTTCTCTCTTTCCTCTTTTTTCTCTCCCTCTTTCTCTTTCTCTCTCTTTCTCTCTCTTCTCTCTTTCTTCTTTCTTCTCTCTCTTTCTCTCTCTCTTTCTCTCTTTCTTCTCTGTCTCCGCGTACCTGGACTGGCTGGATCTGGGTGTAGACAGCGGAGGGCGCGGCGACCATCCAGAGGCGCTGATGGCGGACAGGAGCCCAGTCGTCGCCGAGGTGGCGTCTCTCGGCATCGACGTAGCGCTGCGGCAAGAAAGCCAGCCTCGTGCCAACCAACTAAACAGTCACTTCTTGCCTCTGACACGTGCCCCTCTTTCATCCCATTTGGACTTCATAACTGTGGTTTTTCTCGACGGGAAGGAAAAGAGAGCCTAACTCGAAGTTAAGCCTTTGAACGATAATGAAAGTGACGAAAAGTGATGAATCAACAACCTTGATGGTCTCGCCGTGGGCCCTGAAGCGAAGACCGTCCGGAATTTCGGAGGGGTCGGCGGGCACGGCGCTGGATGCGAAGTGGTAGATGCCCTCTTCGGGCATGTACTGGGGCGCGAGCTCCTCCACTTGCATGCGAACCCATTCGCAGCTCGACATCTAGAGCGATCGCGTTCATTTTATCATCATTTATTATTCCATACTTGATTGATTCTTGCCTGGTTGAAATTTTTTATGATGATGAAATTATGATTTTTTTTAAAATTACGCAAGCTCAACTGGATGAACACTTGATAAAATCCGTTCAATGATTCCTGGTTGGATGAAAGTGTGCATGAAAATGGTAGCTACGGAGTTTGACATTTAACATCCTCAATTCATGTCTTTCCCGAAGCAGAGTTGCACTAGACCAGTGTCCAGTCTCAGTTACTTCACATTCCGCAAATCGACGAAATTTTCACGTAAATATTTAAAAAAAAAATTGAAACGAACACTCCAGATGTGCTCCTCTACGTCGTTCTTGTGAATGGCGACCAGGTTGACCTCGTTGCACCACGCCACGAGATAGTCCCTTCGAACGCGAACGATCACTCCGAGCATACTCGCTGCGAAAGACAACAAGGGCATTTCTATTCTTCACACCAACGCCAACTCTCGACAAATGTAATAACAGCTCAGATTTACTGTATAACAAAGTACAACAAAATCACACTTCATCTGAATGCATTCTGCGATCAAATACATTTTTCTTTCTTATTAACAAAAATGGAAACTCACACATATTGTGATACAGAGGCGAGACAGCAGGCTCTGCGTCCGTGAAGGTAGGGTGAGAGAGAAGAGAGAAGACCACCGTTTGCCAAACAGTGGACGAGGTGAAATGAGCTCACGGCTGGAATGATACATGCATTATGGAATGTGCGAGATGGCTAGTATTCTAATTAATATCAATACCGTAAACATAAGACGCAATAAAAAAGGGTAAAATATGAGAGATTCGAGTTGCGAATATGCAGAGAAGAATGTATTATGGACAAAACATTCACGCTAGACATTATTACATCATGCGTTTCGCATGGTTAGCAGAATTGGGCACGATGCCAAAAAAAAGTAGTTCAAAATGGCCATAAAAAGAAATCGCACCAGGACACTTGAACATTTTAAATGTCGGTCAGAGAGCTGAATAAATGGTGTGTATTTTCCTTTAGTGTGACCTTTGAGAAGAATACGAAATTACGGAAAGACTTCCCGGTGCGTTCACCGAAGGCACACCGAAATTTTTTCCAAGATCCCACTAGACAGCAAATGTCTAGCAACGAATGTCCAAACCCACTTGACATCGACGGAATGTCTAGCCCGATTGGACAGAATGTCTTGCCAATCGATATCGCGCTGCTCGCGCTCCCCTCCACCCCTTCCCTCCCTCGCCTGCTTGTTTCTTCTTTCATTATTGCTTTGCTTCATGATTTTAGATATATTCAGTGCATAATACATATATCAAAGAAGTTATAGAGGAAATTTGCTTTTATACAGATGACCAATTTTAAATGGCTCTCATATTGCTCCTTCATCCTATTGTTCGTACTTTTAGATAAATGAAGGCTAGCAGCTTGTGTGGATATTTAAACTCTCGATCATTCTCACACTTCATTAACACATATTTACTGCTTGCTCGGCCTTTCTCAATCGTTTTTCTTTCACTCGCTCCCTTTCTTTGCTTCTCTTGCTTAACACCAGGTGTCAGTACTTCCAGATCTTTGTTAACAACTAAATTACTCTATATCTCCCTACATATTTTTTTTTCGGAAAATTCATGAATCCACTCATCATTTAATACTTTTAATAGTATAAATCTTTTCAGGATATCTGATTATCAGCTTATAATTAGCACAGTATTTCGCACCTTCAACTTCTCGGTATGGTGATATCTCTGTACACAGAAAAATAGTAATGTTTTGCAGCTGGCCAAGATCTAAGAGAACATTCGTAAAATAGCCTCTAAATAGTGACTCGGGCAATCGTAATTGTTAAAAGAAGGCTTCTCGTTTTTTTATTAGTACATAAGGAAGGTCTTTGCATTTTATTGGATTTGAACAAATCATTGCTCGGAATGAAAGAAAACGGTGGACTGAGAAATGGGGGGTATGACAAATGCGCAGCGGTCATTTGCGCAGCGGTCATTTGCGCAGCGGTCATTTGCGTAGCGCACATTTGCGCAGCGGTTAAAAGCGCAGCGCCTGACCTGGTGCGTATGTGACGGCGAATTGTTACCATTTTGTCAGTTCAAACCATGTTGGACATCTTTATAACTGATCTGATTATTTGTTAGGGCCATTTCAACTCCACTATTAATCATTCATGACGTCTTACAGTTGACAATTGGTGAATTAAAGTTCAAATCATGCGACTTTAGCGTGTTTCTGGCCCCCGTTTTATATTGAATTTACAGGACAACAATAAAAATAGACAAGAATGACTGGGGCAATACACCTTCATCAATATTTTTAAAACTGAGCAGGAACATTGTTGCAAACTAAATTTTAATTCAAAAAGTTCTTAGGCTAGCATAAGAAACGCTGGAACTAAATGATCGACTTCGTCTCCGCCCACGCTTCAATTTCTGAGGGCCTTTTTTTCGTTCTCTTTTTCTGAGATTCGTGAGCATGAGAAAATAGGGTATGAAATGGTAATTTACTTTCTTTGTTAACCATTTCGTTATTTTACATATCACGGAGCTCTCGCTCTCATTTTCTCTCTCTCTCTCTCTCTTTCAATCTCTCTCTCTCTCTCTGTCTCTGTCTCTTTATCTCTCTTACTCACTATCCTTCCATTTGTCCATTAAAGGAGATCTCCGGCGAATAATTAACGTATTATTTTTTTCGCATGGTTCAGTTTGTCACGGCGTAAAAGATGATTCAGGAAGTTTGAATTATTCTCATCTTATCGTTTCAGAATTATAGCCATGTTAAATATCACGGGTAGAGAATTGGCTATTGTATATATTAGAACCCTCCTGTTTTGCAACGCTCTCTCGGCTAGAACAAGCGAGATGCTACAGTAGCGCTACAGAGCATGTAGTAGCGCTAGAGAAAATAGTTATTCCCGGATGCTTCTTTTAACTTCATTTTCAATACTAACAATTTACTACGTGTAATATGTCCATTGTTATGATAATCGTTTTTAAATTATAGGCGGATGCTGAAACTGCAATAATGACAGTAATCCTGCGTTTCTTATGCTAGCCTAAGAATTTTTTTGAATTAAAATTTGAGAGGAAAGGATAAAGGAAGCTCAAAATTCAGATCGAGAGAAGTCTCGACTTTCCTCCACTGCTACCGAATCCAGCCTCGGTTGCCATGACATCTCCTGGTCCACATATTGAAAAAAAAACTGCTAATAAATTGTCTCCATATGAATTTCATTTTCGTATCCATTCCGAACAGAACTTGCCATTCCATTCACTCCGTTCCACAAATTTAGTCCATGCAAAGGAAGAACATGCATATTTTCGTTTCATATTCCGACTACTAGGAAAGATCAGTTGTATCGTTTGTTTTCGTTTCGATTAGCTTGCTGGTACATGAAATTGCCTCTTGCTCTCATTGCCACTCCCTCTCTAATCGTGGCAAGAAATCGTATTCATGGTCTTTCTGTTAGCTCTGTTCCCAAGTATCGCAGGTATATAATTTTGCTCTCTCAGCCATCCCAAACTGCTTCGCTCTGCTCGCTCCTCTGCACGCCCTCTCTCGTGCGTATAGCGATCCCCTTCTCGCTTTTCTGTCCTTGGTGGTAAGACGAATTCAGTGCCTGGGTGGGGCGGTGCTGTGCCTACTTTTCCTTTGCTTTTTTCCCTCCTAATTGTAAGTTCCTACTTTTTTAATTTCTCATTTATTTTATTCTTTATCTATCACAATGCAGGAGCTTCTAAATAACGACTGAATTTGTATTTTAAAGTGCCTTCACTATTTTAATTTATTTTGATGTCGATAAATATATAGATCTATTGATAGAATGAAAGGTGGGGAAAAGAAGAAAGAGATGGTGAGAGATTGAAAAAGGGAGAGAAAGGCTTCATTAAATTCTGATCAGACAGAAAAGTAGGGTTTTTGATACTAATTTTCGATCATTCACGTAGTTTAGGGCGTTTAGTCTCTTCAGCTAATTTCCCACCCTCTCCTTTGTAGAAAATGTGCATTTCCGCCTTGGTACTGTTTGTATTTGTCCTCTCTCATCTTCCACTCGCCTTTTCTGTCTTGCAAGGCGGCGAACAAGCAAAGCTGCGATTCAAGCGACAGGGATATCAGAACTATCAATACGTGACAGCGCCTCCGCCGCCCTTGCAACCGCAGCTCGCGCCACAGAACTATTACGACTACAGCTACAATCCTTCGAATATATACGTCACATCTAACGGGTTCAACTACGGGTTTTACGGCAACGTAATTGCGTACGGATACGGAAGCTACGGAAATGGACTGAACAGTTATGGCTACGGCTCGAGTGGATATGGTGGTAACGACTACTGCAATATATTCTGCGGCGGCATTTGCAAACAATATCCCCGAACATCTTCATATTACGACCAGACTCACTATTATCCGAAAAGTGTGCCCCATTCAAAGCGTCTTTTCGATTTTCATATGTCAAAGGGATAATTGATTTTTTGCATTGAATTGTACATAGACATACTATCTATAATGGTTGCAATAAATATTTTTTATGCTATCAAATTTTTTTTAAAATAAATTGAATTGGATTTTTTAAAAGAAAAAGTGAAAGGTATAGCGAGAATACGACGTGGAAAGGTATCCTCAAGAAGAACGGAAGCGAAGATTGCTTGAAGAAATTGCTTCAGTCGATCGAAATAGGTTGAGTCTCATCGGAGAAGAAAACAGGCTGATTGCTCTGATAGGGACGGCATCACCCTTCAAATCTGCTTCCCCTAATAACACGTATTGACCGTGTTGAGGTTGCACGGAGATTGACAACCAACTGCCGGCATTAAAACAGACAACGAGTTTATGCTAATGGTAAGCGAAAAAGGTCAGCTTAATAGTGGCTCGAGCACACTCTCTTCCCTTAAAATATTAGGCGAAATGTACTAAAAAAAATGTCGATATCGTGTTTATGACGATGCGAGGAGTGAAAGGGAGCCGCGTGTATGGCGACAGGTAAATATGTATCTGTAACAAAAAAAATCAGACAATGCAGTTTATGTACATATGCAAAGAATTTAAGGAAAACGCACGCTTTCTCTCTTTCTTGCTGGTCGCTTCGTCCATTGTGTATGTTTTTTTCCTCGTTTACGATTTTTTTTTCTGATGCTTCGCAACTCCGACTCACTCCCCTTCTCCCTCTCCCTCTATCTCTCTTTTTCTCCTCCATCTTTGCTTCTCTCTCTAACTGCTCAGTTGCTTCGATTCATTCTCTCCGTGCTGCCTGGTATCTCGCAACTCTCTCCTCTATCTCTCCCTCTTTTCTCCCTATTTCCTTCCTCCTCCTCGTTCTTTTCTCTGTTCATCTCTCCCCATCTCTCAGTCATCTCCACTGCTTCCTCTCTTTTTCATGCCCTAACTTTTCTTTTCTTACAGATGCTAATAGCCACTAGTCTATAATATTCATTCTTTCGTTGTTCTAAGTCGCTCAGTGATGTCAATTCATTCATTCAAGTTGTACTAATATTTCCAAAAATAGGAGTGAAAAGGTAAATATTTGCCACAAACGGTTCTCAATGATAATTGCGCGATGGTGAACATTTATGAATGCAGGTAGGGTCGAATTTCGCAGACTTTTCGTACAGGGATGTGGCAGGGAAGCTACACGAGGCTGACTCATGCAGTCAGGCTCCGAGAAGCCACGGTTGCGCCTGTGTTGCACATCTAAATGAGAGTAAGCGAACGAGAGATGATTATAGCGGAGAGAAAGAAATATTGAGAGAAAGAAAGAGAGAGGATTGAAACAGACAGAAAGAGAGGGAGATGAAGAGAGAGAGAGTGAGAGAATTGTAAAAAAAATTTCCTGTGGCTAATGAGAATGATTGCTCAAGAATAAAGGGTGATTCAGCAAAGAAAATGTTTAAAATAGTTCTGCGGTTGTTAGTCATCGTCATTAGCTTGCTTTTCCCAAAATTTACTATAATTTCACAAGCATATTTATGCTATTATGTCATTGCAAAGCAGTGTTGCCCAGAAAGAAGAATGCTATTTTACACCCAGGTACCTGCAGGCGCGATTAATACTTTACTTCCGCTGCCAGTAATGCATACCTTTCTTCGAGTGGAATTGACCGATTTAGCCACCTTGCCGTTGTAAAGGATGTTCGCGTATGTATCTCTCGTAACTAGTCCATCTCTTATTCCTTTCTATCATGGCCTATTCCTAATTCACGGCCCCTTTTCCTAGCACTAAGTCCTCTCACCCATCCCCACCGCACCAATCATCCGAGTGACAGGCGCTACCTTCCGTGCACGCGCTCTCGTTATTGCTTGGCCCAAGTAGGCATTGAAGGCGTGCGCGATGATTAACCCTCCCGCGTCGTTGCTCGTACTTCCGCTTACTTTTAAAGACAACTAATCATTGTAAAAACACTAGCATGCTTACGTTATTTCATATAGACATCAGTGAGCTTCTATTAAGTGCCTGTCAAACGCAGTTGTGTTTTGAAAATTATTAGGGTCTAACGGCTTTATGTTACGGGAACTTGGTAGAAATGACGATAAAATCGACAACGCGTTAGTGACGATGAGAGTAGTGAAAGGGAGCCGCGTGTATGGCGACATGTATCTGTAACAAAGGAAAAAGAAAAATCAAACCATAATTTACATATGCAAAGAGTTTAAGGAAAACGCTCGCTTTCTCTATTTCCTGCAGTCCATTGTGAACTGTTTTTTCCTAGTTTCCCTTTTTAATGTTAGCATGCTTCGCAACACTGACTCACTTCTCTTCTCTTTCGCTCCCTCTCTCTCCCTTTCTTCTCCCTCTCTGATTTCGCTCTCTCGCTCTCTCTTTCGCTATCTCTCTCTCTCTAACTTTTCAACTACTGCGATCCATTCTCTCCGTGCTGCCTCTCTCTGACTCTCCCTCTCTTTACCAATCTTTTCCTCTCCTCTTTCCGCTTTTCTTTTCTCTCTTCATCTCTCCCCTTTCTCTCAGTCATCTTCTCTTTCTCCTCTCATTCTCATACCAACCTTCTTTTCGAACTGATGCTTCCCTTGATAACCAGCGATAGCAACCCTTTCTTGCGTGCATCATAGAGGGGGGAACAAAAGGAAAATGACACAACGGTCAGTGAACAACACAAGAAGGTGCTCTACGAATTCAAAAAAACCTATTAGGATCAATCGGCATGATTTATGATATGGAGAGGAAATCAGTAAGGAGCTGCTGGTGAGGGAGAGCGTCCTGCCCCAATAAGGAGCCATCCGATCAAAGTGTCTACACCTGTCACAGTTGTGTTTCCTTTGGTTATCTTCTTACAATTAACGAATGCGGAAATCACAGCAAATCCGTTCTAAAATGTCTGATCACCGTTATTCACCTCTATAACAAATTTGGAGTTTCAGTGTTTGAACCATTTTGTGCGGCATTTAAATATCTCATTACGTCATTTAAACATCTCGCATTGCATTCATATTGATTTGAGCAAATTTTCTCTGTTTTTGTTTTAATAATTAATTCAACATTTAGCTAATTGTTGAGGCGAAAGCTCTTCCTGTCACTCTTCGCCCCGCTGCCTTACTCAAGTCAACATCCTCTTCTTCTTGACCTTCTCCTCCGACTTGATCGCCATTCTCCTCGCCGGCTTCTATCCCTCGTCTTCCTTTTCATGACGAAAGCTTGTCGCCGAGTTCTCTATTACTTTGTAACGAAACTGCCTTATGCACACCCTCGTAGATTCTTGCAACTCGCGCGGATCACTCCCGCTATTTCAGCAGGACATAAATACTATTAACTGTCATTCTTGTACTACAGTTCATATTTGCAGCTCATCAGGCTTGGCGACCAAAGAAGAGCTACACGGAGAACACAAGGAAGTTGTCCAAAGTATATATTACTCTTTTTTGTTGAAGGTAGCATATGCAGGCTTCATCTCCAATTTCACCATGAAACTACATACATACATACATACTTTTTCATCGCGTTTGCAACTGTTCATATTTATCCTATTCTAACAAAAAATCGCTGAATTGTGCAAATGTTACTGAAATTATTGGCATATGTATGTACATATGTTTGAACGTACAGTAAAAGATAAATGTTAAACTGCTAAGTTATAAGTGCCTCACTTTTTACACGAATTTTGAAGTATAACAATGTGAAATTGGAGACTCAAATGACGAGAACTTAGTCCAGAGAGCAGCGGCGTTTGGAAGAAACAAAAAAGTTTAGAGAATAATATTTAAAGTTTATGTCGCAAGTTCGAACCTCATAAAATATTATATTCAGTATGCGTTTGAGAGGGGGAGGGGGTAAGTGTACATATTTTCTGCTCGGTTATGTTCGTCGACACATGTTTATCACACCTTTATTGAACCTAATTTTCTTCATTCAGAAATTTCTGCGTATCTTCGAGTTAAGCAACGTGCATTTCGTCCTGTTCATTCTGTGAATGGCTCTCCGACTTGGCTACGCAAACGATGCCACCTTTCCCTTCATCTACAAGACACCATTTCGGACAGTTCGAGGTTAAACGATTCAGTAAAACGCATGATTTTAAATTTACTTCTTGAATGCATTAATTTTATAATTCATCCATAATTTCCTAAAATGAAGAATGGAACTTGTAGGCATCCTCGCGGACATTTGGCGTAGTGCAGCTGCCGACGCCGGAATGTTTCCGCTCGAGTTCGTGCACGTCGACTCCTTCGGTTTGACTGCAAAGCAGAAAAAATAAAAAATAAAGAATAAAAATGCGGATAAATCTTTTTTTTAAATCAAATTACTTTCGATAAAACATAGCGCGCTCCTCCTAAATAGTCTACGAAATACATTGAGAGAAAGTCAACAAAAGAGGCCTCAAAAACAGTTGCATTATGACTTCAGGAGGGTTCGCGCCAATCAACGATAAAGGCGATTTCGACGGAGCTCTCGGCATGGTTCAGAGAGGTTCTTAGCCTGGGCTTTCTTTTACAATTATTCATCAATATTGTCTATTACAATCAGGTGTATAAGTTCAATTTAATAAATATATTTTTTAGTTCAATTTTTATAGTATATGTATATTAATTTTTTTCTGCTTTTATGTGATTTGAAGGCGAACTTGACGGAATGCTAGAAACGCAAACTTATGGAGGCGAACGAATGGCAGCCTTCCACTACACTCATACAGTCTTATTCGTATATGTATGTTTTATGTGCATATGTTTATGCCTCCAATGTATGTGTGTACATTCATACATGCATATGTATAGGCCCATGATCTGGGTACCAAGCAGGGATCGGATGCATCGGAGGGATCCAAATGCATCCTCTTTAATAACTATTGTTCAAGGGAAAATAAAAATATTTTAAATGGTACATTAGGTTGCTTATAGAGAGCGGATGCTACTGTTAAAAATCGATAATTTGTTATCATTTGATAAGAAGTTATCACTTTTTGGTAATAAAAAATTTCATTTTTAATATTTTTCAAAGAAATTTCTCCTGTACCATTATTTTGTCTCTACCCACATCCCCAAGTAATAAAATGTTAGATTTTATCATTGATAACGGAAATCGATAAAGCAAACCTTATCACACATGTTCATTAGCTGAGCAGATTCGCCTAACGATTCTGAATCTAATTATGTAATCAGTTTTCAAAATAAAGTGCCGGTTAACAATATATTTTTGATTGTGTGTACTTTGCAAGTCTTTCTTCAGAAAGAACAGGGAAGCTTCACAGGCCGAGGGGGCGGGGCCTAACAATTTTTTTCTCTGACTGTGCTATTTCGCTACCTCAAACTTGGATAATTAAACCGAAGACAAAAGGGCGCGCGCTAAATTTCTGAGGTTCAATGCTACTGCAGCAACCTAGATTTGGACGCATCATACCGGGCCAAAATTTTGACAAAGACCAAGACAATGGGGAATCCTGAAAGACTTGCAAAGTACACATAATCAAAAAACCGGCACTTATTTTGAAAACTGATTACATAATTAGATTCAGAATCGTTAGACGAATCTGCTAAGCTCATGAACATGTGTGATAAGGTCTGATTTATCGATTTCCGCTATCAATGATAAAATCTCCCATTTTATTATTTGGGGATGTGGGTAGAGACAAAATAATGGTACAGTAGAAATTTCTTTGAAAAATATTAAAAATGAAATTTTTTATAACCAAAAACTGATAACTTCTTATCGAATGATAAGAAATTATTGATTTTTTAACAGTAGCATCCGCTCTCTATAAGCAACCTAACGTACCATTTAAAATATTTTTATTTTCCCTTAAACAATAGTTATTAACGAGGATGCATTTGGATCCCTCCGATGCATCCGATCCCTCCTTGGTACCAAGATCCTGGGCGGGACTGTACATACATATGTGTAAACTCAAGTTTCGCTTATGTCTTCCTAATCTTTGTTATATATCCAACATTATAGTATAATTACTATGAACGAGCTGACTGGGACGCTGGAGAGGCGATCGCTGAATTTCTCGTCTTTTCCCCATCGCTCCTAGTCGGATTCGTAGCCATCTTGGTCATCGCCTACGCTATGGAGAGCCTCGCTCTTGTCCTGCTTTCCCTCATCCCTGCGAAGAGAAAATCACGGTCTTGCTTACATACATTCATATGTACGTATATAATAATCGGCTGAAAAGTAAAGTTGGCGTTATATGTATATCATATAATTTATTTTTATTTTCAAGATACATACTTGTTAATTTTTTTCAGTTAAGAAAGTGCCTTAAAGTAACATAAAGCAAGTTGTTCAAGGAAACCGAGCAGGCCGTTCTCCTCCTCCCTGATTCTACAAGCTTGGCGCGCGGATCCAATGAGGGCGCGGCGGCCAGCGATGGCTGCCTTCCTCTTTGCCCTTCTGCTTCTCCTCGTCTTCTACAACAGCCTTTACAAGGGCGCTGCCATGCAGAGTTCAATGAAACCGCCGACGTTCGTTTCACGAACATATATTACCCCCTACCGTGTCGATGTTGATTTTCTCCCAATCATCCTGCCTCTCAATTACAGCACGACGAGCCAGCTTCTAAATGAACTTCGGGAGGGCACTGCGCGTCTCGTCACCAAAGGCGACTTTCAGCTCAAGCCAGAAGCTGTCAGAGTTCATTCAGACATTACTGACACGCTTGCGTCAAGTATCTTTTTTTTTTGTCACAATTACCTTTCGGAACTATGTATTTCATTTTTCTCTTCACAAAAATATGCAAAGAGCTAGAAGGTTTACACCGAGGATTACCTCACATAACCTTTTTCCCATGAGGTCGTGGAACTGTTCGGGGCAAGCCGCGCCGAAGTTTCCAGTATGCGGCTGGTTGGTGAGCCCGATCCGCAACGCATGACTGAGAAGGTTTGAAAACGTATTGAAAGTTATTGTAATATATTAAAAAGGAAAATAAGGCTAAATAAATGAGAGAAATTATTCGTCCCTGTTGAACAGCTGTGCGCTCCGCTTGCCGGCACCAGCCTAGTAAAGACTTTCGCACGAGATCTCGTCGTCGCCGGCTTCTCCACCTTCCAACTCGGAACTAACAGGAAATTTAGCGCTAGCTGCACACTGAGACAGTTGGTCATTTTTACTATTTTGCATTTTTCAATCAGCATATTGCACTTTGATTTTATTTTCAGGATTTTGCCACCTTCTCGTGCGGATTTCTTGAGTATATTGTATAATTATCCCGTTCTTATCCAACAAACTTTTCTGCTTCCAATTCCTGCATGTCTATTCATGCGCAAAGATCGACGCCTGGCGCACCTTCGCAAGGCTCTAAACCGTCAACTTCTCATTCTTTATAGCCCGGATCGAGTTAGTCGAGGCCTCTGTGTTCGACATCCCTGAATGTTCTGTCAGTTTAGCTCGATGCAATGGTCCGTCGGTACTCCTCAAAACCCGGAGGAGGAACGGCCGACTTCAAAACCCCTGCCTTCACGAAATCCGTAATGACTCTCAGCCAACTGCGCATTCCCTTCATCGCACTTTTCCTCGCAAATTCCCTCGCCACACTTCTTATTTTCCTTGAGCATGTCTACTTTCGATGCTTCAGACGCTCTTGAAGGTGAAAGTAACTAAAGCATGTTTTCCTGTTTATTATCATATCTCAATATAAGGCGAACTGACATCGATCTCGTTTGACATGTTACAGATGGTTCATTGTCATAATAAATGTAGGGTGTAAAGTAGACACTCCTATTTGAAGTTTTCCATCGCTAATGCATTTACTGTCAAAACATTTCAGCAAAAACAATAACAGTTATATATATATATATATATATATATATATGTATCAGACCCAAACATAAGATAAAACAAACGCGGAAATTGATAAAACATTATTTCTCTTTAATTATGAATAATAGCTGCTACAAAGGAGACACTCTTTCTCAAATGAGTCAATGCCTGGGTTAGCGTTCTACTCAGTACTCTCAGCGGGGTCAGAGACGAAATAAACAATAGAGAATGAGGACAGCTGATTGAGAGGAAGAAAAAGGACGGAGGGACTCATTCATCTACAATGGCTGCTGCAGCTGCGGCTGCTTCGTCGAATTCTGGGAGTTCCATTGGTGCCTGAAGTAGAGAGAGAGAGAGAGAGAGAGAGAGAGAGAGAGAGGGGAATGTGGGAGAGAGAAAGTGAGAGAAAGAGAGAAGACAGAGAGAGAAAGAGAAAGAGACAAAGAAAGAGTGAAAGAAAATTGGAATTGACTATTGGGAGACAGGAATCCTTTCCTTCATTCTCACCTTTTTCTCTTGCAAGTCAGCCATCTCTGAATCGCCGCAGGCCGCATTCATGTTCTCCTCGGTCGATGCAGCACTCCCTTCGTCTCCCATCTACAGGGAAGCAAAGAACATTATAAATAGATTCATGAATTTTATCTTGTACACAATTTATGGCCACTTTGATCCGTTTCGCATTGACAAAGTAAGAATCGAATCTTGCCTTTCTGTCTTCCAGGGGCTGCTGAGAAGTGGCGATTTCTCCTCCTTCGCTGACAGCAGCTGCTGCGTTCTGGATCTGGCGGTGCGAGCGAGCTTGTTTCGTCTAGAAAGACTCTCAAAGTTGTGTCAGGTCTCGAGACGATTGTTGGATTACAGTTATGCAGTATGGGCCGTAGATTAAGGTAGTTATCATACAAGAAATCCCTGCTGACCTGCCACTCCATGCGTTGCTCGAGCTGTCTGCCTTGCTCGTCATATCTACGAATATTTACAATTAATTAATAATATAAGTATTTTTTGATACGGAGATAATCCCCTACCGTATTTCATGGCCGCTACTCTTGTAGTGCAGCCGGAGCTGCTCGGAGTCGAGTGGCTTCGCGCCGCAGACGTGGCAGCGAGGGCGTTCCTGTAAATTTTGTTGAATTTTCACTATATAATTTCTCAAAGAAGCAAAACAGGCATTTTTTTATTTATTTATTCTTTACAAATAATCACCCTAATTTAGACATCTCAATATGTATTTCAACAACTTGCCCGATGCCGCTCAAGGTGTTGACGAAGCGAGCTGCGCTTGCCGAGCCTCTTGCCGCAAATGTCGCATCCGAGAGTGCCCGACTCGTGGACCTCAAAGGGGAGAACTCACTCATTACCGTATGCAAGACGCACTATAATTCAATTTCCTTGTACTCAGTCCACCGTGATTCTTATCCCTTCCTTCGTTCTACTTCACTCTCTCCCTCTTGTACTTCACCTTCTTGTCTCTTCCTTTCCTCCTTCGAAAACATCCTCGATATCATTTCTCTCCCAACTTTCTGCGCTCTCTCCCCTTTACTACTTCTCTCTCTCCAATCTCACTTTCTGCTCTCTCTCTCACTTCTCTCGCGCTCTCTCTCTTCTCTCTCACTCTCTCTTTATTTCTCCCTCTACTTCCCTCTCTAACAGTTGCAATGTGCTTGCGTAGTGACTGGTACAACTCGAACTTCTCCTCACAGTAGACGCACGCGAGAATATCTCGTTTCTTCAACTCCGGCTTGCGCGTCTCCTTTGCCCTCTCTGCAAAACATGAGTGAAGCATCAACTAACAATCATTATCTTCTTCATTTTGTTTAAAATGTTTAACAGGAATTCAATTTCGCAACAATTTCTTCATTCACGCCAGCAAATCTCTTCTCTCTTTCTTCTCTCTCTCTCCCTCTCTCTCTGTCTCTCTCTCGTTCTCTCTCTGTCTCTCTCTCTCTCTTTCTCTCGCTCTCTCTCTGTCTCTGTCTCTTTCTCTTTCTCTCTCTCTCTCCCTATCTCTCTGTCTCTCTCTCTCCGTCTCTCTCTCTCTCTTTCTCACTCTCTACCTCTCTCTCTCTCTCTCTCTGTCTCTCTCTCTCCGTCTCTCTCTACCTCTCTCTCTCTCTCTCTCTCTCTCTCTCTCTCTCTTTCTCTCCGTCTTTCTCTCTCTCTGGCTCTCTCTCTGTCTTTCACTCTCGGTTCTCTCGCCCTTATTCCCCGCACTGACCCTCTCCCTCCACTGGCTCCTCCTCCTGCAGCTCTTCTTCGTGCTGCTCGAACAGGCCTGGATTCTTGGAAGTGACTGAAGCAACGATGACCGATTGGCGCACGACGGGGCGGAACGGAGAAACGGGACGCGGCGGCCGTTTCGGAATCCTGAAATATTTCACAACAAGTTATATTAATACCTTTTGCTCATTTTAAGCTTTTTAGGATCTAGATACATATATATTTTTTTTAATTAAACAAAAATGAGGCATACTTGAACTTCTTCTTGTTCTCGGCCTTCCTCGTTTCTGCATTCTCCAACTCGCCCTCCTCCAGCTCTTCGTTCTCTTTCATCTCATCTCCGTCCCCGTCCCTCTCCTTGGTCTCCTCTGCGTCTCTCTTCTTCTCGTTTCCTCTCGCTTTCTCTTCCTTCTCTGCGTCTCTCTTCTTCTCGTTCCCTCTCGCTTTCTCTTCCTTCTCTGCGTCTCTCTTCTTCTCGTTCCCTCTCGCTTTCTCTTCCTTCTCTGCGTCTCTCTTCTTCTCGTTCCCTCACGCCTTCTCTTCCTTCTCTGCTCGAATTCTGGCGATTTTCAGCTCGAATCGCTGGATGAACTCCTTCAGCGAAGGGACATGCATGAGGAGAACGCGATCGAGGCAGCGGTCCTCTTCTTTCTGAAGAATTTTTGATATTATGAGAAATAAGGAGAGAGAGAGTGTGTGAGATAGAGAGAGAGAGAGAGTAGACTGCGAGAGCGAAAGTGCGACAGTGAGAGATTTTAGAGCGTTCACCTGTTGATGCTGAAGAAGCGGCACTGCCATCCAATCTTCCGTATCGCTCGGCTTAACGCGTGCGTTCGAAAGGTAGAAGAGGCGGCTGAAAAAAAATTAAATTATCAATTTGTTTTCGAATATATTTCTATTATCAATTTTTGTAGTTATCCAATTATTTACCAGTATTTATAGTTAAATAAAATTTTTATTTAACATATTTCCCGACCTGAAATCGATTTCGGGCGCGGCAAACGGAGTTGGAGACAGCGCGGAGGGTTCTTTGAAAGAATTGAGAGCGGGAGAGGGAAGCGAAGGAGGGGGAAGAGAAGGAGAGGGTAGAGAGGCAGAGGGTAGAGAGGCCGAGGGTCCAGAGGGAAGAGAAGGCAGAGTGCGAGAGGGAAGAGAGGCAGAGGGTCGAGAGGGAAGAGAGGCAGAGGGTCGAGAGGGAAGAGAGGCAGAGGGTCGAGAGGGAAGAGAGGCAGAGGGTCGAGAGGGAAGAGAGGCAGAGGGTCGAGAGGGAAGAGAGGCAGAGGGTCGAGAGGGAAGAGAGGCGGAGGGTCGAGAGGGAACGGGAGGGAGAGTGCGAGAGGAAAGAAGTGGAGCAGCTGATCGGCCCTTCTCTGGACGACGAGGAATAGAAAAGGTCCCTTGCGGCGATCCCATCGCGCACTTCTTGACGATCCTGGCAGATTCCTCTTCGCCGATCCCTGCCGGAAGCCGTCGCTTGCTGCCCGGCTTCAGAAAGCCATCTGAAAATAAATTAAATTACTTAGCCGTAATCTATATACAGTTTTACTGACAATTGTTATAGCCGTCTCTCTAAATCGCATTCTCTCTCGCCATTGGGCCAAGCAAAAAGGTTCAAAATTGGATAAAATTGATAAAAAAAATTAAATTACATTTCATTTATAATTATATTTCTATCGCTTAAGCCTTAATATTGAGCTAATTTAAAGGGGAATTATTAAATATTTCATGGTTGAAGAAGAAATACGCTAGCCTTTATCTGGCTGCGCGGAGAGACGATTGAAAAACGACCACATCCCTAGCTATCGGGTACATGATATGTATGTATTCACAGTCGCCATTCTCTTTTTTTTTTCTCATGGCTGCCCAGTCTTCGCTCTGCCCATGCACTCTCTCTCCTCAACTGCATGTTAAATCAGTCCGCTCCCACTGATTCCGTCTTTGCTGGCAAGACGAATCCAGGGCTTGGCACCACATGGATCAGAGAGTTGACGGTGGCAGTAATCCAGGGACTATGAGATGTACTCTAGGGAAATGCATGTGTAATTAGGAATAATTACACCTTCATTATCCTTCCCCAGAGTACATCTCATAGTCCGCAAAGGACTACATCTTCCAGCCCTATGTAAACCCCTTTCGCCCACGAATAATGTGTCATACGTGTTCTTCTCTTGTGTTCCCGCATCGCATATACTCATCTCAAGACTCGTGGATCTCCACTTCTTCTATTCGACTCCCTTCTTCTATACGACGATGGCGGCCACAGCTCCTCGCTTGAATCTCTCAACACTCCGCGCCCATGTTCAGAAGTTAGTTAAGTGCGAAGGGGTGAGAAAGAGATTGAGAGAGAGAGAGAGAGACGAGTTCATCTGCTTTGAGAGTCCGGAATGGGACGCCCCTCTGGCCTGACTCCCCGGCCGGGGCGGGGGCCTGCCTCGAGTTCGCCGCCACCCTCACTCGTGCCTCCGAGCGAGCTGCGAGGCGGACCTCCGGCCAGTTCAGATGGTGCCGGAAAAAGATTGTGGGTGTGCTAGTTGAATGAAAAGGTACTCGTGAAAGAGAGCACGCTTTACAGACGGAGAGAGCGAGAGGAGGGAACCAGAGAGCAAGAGACAAAAGAGATACAGTAAGAGAGAAAGAGGAAGAGAGCATGCTTTACAGATGGACCTCCGCCGCTCCATGCGTTTTCTCCTGCTTACCTACAGCGTCGGCGACAGTCTCGAAAGGGATCTTGCTGTCCTCTCCGCTCTGACCGCCGCGTTGGCTGCGGCGGCGGCGGCAGACAAAGTGCACGCTGCCAAAAACATCCTGCACTCGGTGGGCCTTTCTTCTTCTTCTTCTTCTCTCTCTCTCTGCTATCTCTCTCTTTCTCTCCATTCTCTCTCTCTCTCTGTTATGGTGGCAAGCGTGCCGTTAGCAAAATGGAAAATCGGCGATAGATTTCGCTTTATAAAAAGGAATCTTAACTCTTGTTCCCGCGCACTCGCGCCAGTGATCAAGAGTACCTCCGGAGACTAGGGAGGTCTCCGCACTCGCGGCTACTCCTGCCAGACCCACGCCCTAGGCAGGAGTCCCACGCGCCACACAATAAACAACAGGAATCAACTGGAGGAGCAACGCTCTTCAGATAAGGACCTTTCTAGGTCCCTGCGATTCGTACGCTGATGAGTGGAGACCACGAAGAACCATGAGATGAGTCGACAAGTTTCGCTTCAACAAACAACAACAACAACAAAAGAATAATAGGAGCTTATGGCTCAACAACGGGACGAGAGAGGGAGCAACCGTAAAGCGCTGAAGGGGAAGAATGAATCAGCGCCAAGCTCTGCTTGGCGGTAAAACTTAGGGAGGAAAATAGAGCGGGAAAAAACAAGTTAGCATCCGTCATGATTCGAATTTAGTATAGTGCTACCGTTGTAGAGACTGAAAGGAAAGGCATCATGCCTAATACACGGACTAAGAGTGGGGTGCAACCCCACAACACTGCGCTCTCTGTACTGCTCTGTCTGCTCTCTCTCTCTCTCTGTTCTCTCTTTCTCTGTCTGCTCTCTCTCTCTCTCTGCTTACTATTCTCTCTCGCTCTCTGCAGAAGATCCTCTCTGACAACGGGAAGCTTCCTCCTCTCGAGCTGAAGACATTCGACTGGAAGATGAAGGGCTTCGACCTCGCCTGGAAGGTTGCGGACGAGGCCCTCGGCCGTCTCTAGGACCCCACGGAGACTTCCTCTCCCCAGACCTCTTCGGCTCTGCCTATCTTACCCTCTCCTCATCTCTCTCTGATACTCGTACTAAAAAAAGATTAACTCCTGTTGTTTGAATACAACTTCAAAAACACAATTATGGATATACAATAAACATTAAGCACTTCAATGTTGGAAAGTTTTGATGTATCTTCAGTTCCCTTTTAGACACAATGTAATTAGTCCAATATGTTTATCAGCAATAAGAATTCGATGATTACAAAACGACAGCGAGGGCAGCATGAGAACAGAGACTGTAGACAGATGAGAGAGAACGAGACAGATAGAGAGTGAGGAAGAGGAGAGAGAGAGTGGTGAAGAACACGTTCTTCGTTTGTTTTCTAATGAAATTTTTTTAGTATATTTATTTTATACGTGCTAGTAGCCAACTTTTGTTTCGAATATTTATGATATTAGCTATAACAAACGACGGATGCCATATGATCCGGTTACATGACATAAATACAAAATAAATATGTCAGTCGTTTCTTGGCTGAAATTCCTTCAGGTGCTCAGCGTACTGTCTCGATAGAGCCTCAAAATGACTGAGATTAGAACTAGTTTCATCAACAATATAATGTAATAATTCGTTTTGGAGGGAAAGGATAATCGGTTATCAGATTTCATATTGTGAATGAAAAACCTTGTAAAGATGTTCGATCGTCTTCTTCACGTATGTAGTGAAGTGAGCACTTGGCTTAGGGTAGGAGGAATGAGTCTTGATGTCATTGGACCACACTGAGAAGTTGCCGCATCTCAGCGGTGGTTCAATGCAGAACATAAGGTATTTCTACAATTGAATATAGTTGTTTTTTCTCAGGATAAATTTCATTTGAAACAACCGATATTCGTGGGGCGAGCTTTTGGTGATTCGACACAATTTGTCACATAATCGATACGTAGGCACACAAAAGCCATTTCGCTGTAGTAATTGTCGAACATATTACTGGCAAATTTTTCATGACTTTTCGCAGTCAAATAAAAGCAGAGAAACTCTTGATTCCCTTGCTTTCCGGGAATGGATCATTTTTTGGCGATCTATGTGCGAAAAGAAATGCCGCGTGCATATTTGGCTTCAGGATCAGGGATGAATAAACAAAAGTAGGAAATCACAAGTAATACATAAAGTGCTGACAATACTTTAGTTTAGTTTCTTTGTTTTGTTTTCTTGCTTCTCTCGTTTACCCCAATTGCTTGACAAGTCCCGTTGAAGTCAATTATATATATACACTCTCTAATGCTTATGTTCTTAAATCGGTCAATGTGATAAACCAATTGAAATTGAATTGCTCGAGAAAAAGAAAGGCTCCATTATGAGCCCTTTGAAAGCATTGGGATGGTATCCTTTGCGCACCTTGTATTTGTTGTCGATAATTTGTGTTCTTATCCGTGCCGTCGTCTAAAAGATCACACGACCATTTCTAAATGAATTCGAAAATCATCCTACTTCACAATTCGCCCTTTAAAGAAGAAAAGCACACTGATTTCGAAGCAGGATGTATTCTTCATGAAGTAGTCGTTCATCTTGTGAATGCAGGATAACTGTCGAGCAAGAACAATAATGACGTTCTAAAAATAATAACCAAATTTGGATTATTTTCCATTCTTGTTTTCACATCCTCTAACCTTTTCTCAACATCAAGCAGATTTTCCGACAGGCACCAATGGCTTCTTTGCTATCCAATACCTTAAACTCACATACATATGTACATACATATCTCTCACAATTAACTTATATTAAAAAAAAAATACTTCCAACCTTTGCATATTCAGTAACAGTGTGTAGTAAAATTCAGTCTCTTTTCACAGTATCCGAAGTGCTGAAAATGTAAGCACACGTAATGTTCTCACAAGGCATATGTACCTTACATTTACACGATCTATGCAAGTATGCTTATACTACTTCAGTAAAAAGATAAAAGTTGACCTGACTGGCTGTAGACTGTGAACGAGATAGAGAATGGCTTAAAATGATGATGACCCAACGCATGTAGCCATCAGAATGCTTAGAATTCGCCGTGTATGGGCGAATGTGAGTAGCTGTAAGAAGAGTGATCGGTTGGTTACAAAAGCACATCGGACGTGCAATTCATCTCGAAAAAACTGTCGCCAGTTTGATCTTCCAACAAACATTACTGTATTCTAAACCATTGGCAGAACATTTCCATAGGCGATTCTTACTATTAAAAAGTCGAGCTAGCACTTTGCGATGCTTATTTGGTGTTATCGAATAAGCGTAAAGGAATATACATATATATATATATATATATATATATATATATATATATATATATATATTGCAAAATTTACATACTTTACAAATCTATCATACTTATTATTCGCAGATTTCCCGACACGCAGAATTGTATGCCCATAAGAAGAACGAGCAGAAAATTTGAATATATTTTCCCCTTCTCTAGCAACGCTGGTTGTTGTTAGGGGCGGCACCCTAATGGTAAGAGAATAAAGACGAACGAACATAAAATGTAAGAGGGGCATGATCAACAAGGCCAGCAGAGACATTGAGGGAGAAATTGGCTCACTATACAAAGATTAAGGAAATTAAACGGGTAGGCGGTAGAGCTTGCTTATGGTTGAGAATATGAGAATTTGCTCATATTTATTAGTCATATTATTCTGAAATAACTGATATTATCTTCATTTATTCCGATATTCCTGATGTATTCTCTCTTTTTTTTCTTATACTACATGTCCTCTCTTCTTTCATGCTCGCAGATTTGCACTCCACTTCTTCTTCTTTCATCTTTTCATCTCCCTTCCAAATTACTTTCGGCTATTTCTAATTCTCGAGACTGTGTGGCCCAAGCAAGACACAAGCGCATGCTAACTATCTTGCCATTTCCTCTTCGTAAACACTTTCTTTTTCTTTCTTTCTTTCTTTCTTTCTTTCTTTCTTTCTTTCTTTCTTTCTTTCTTTCTTTCTTTCTTTCTTTCTTTCTTTCTTTCTTTCTTTCTTTCTTTCTTTCTTTCTTTCTTTCTTTCTTTCTTTCTTTCTTTCTTTCTTTCTTTCTTTCTTTCTTTCTTTCTTTCTTTCTTTCTTTCTTTCTTTCTTTCTTTCTTTCTTTCTTTCTTTCTTTCTTTCTTTCTTTCTTTCTTTCTTTCTTTCTTTCTTTCTTTCTTTCTTTCTTTCTTTCTTTCTTTCTTTCTTTCTTTTTTTCTTTCTTTCTTTCTTTCTTTCTTTCTTTCTTTCTTTCTTTCTTTCTTTCTTTCTTTCTTTCTTTCTTTCTTTCTTTCTTTCTTTCTTTCTTTCTTTCTTTCTTTCTTTCTTTCTTTCTTTCTTTCTTTCTTTCTTTCTTTCTTTCTTTCTTTCTTTCTTTCTTTCTTTCTTTCTTTCTTTCTTTCTTTCTTTCTTTCTTTCTTTCTTTCTTTCTTTCTTTCTTTCTTTCTTTCTTTCTTTCTTTCTTTCTTTCTTTCTTTCTTTCTTTCTTTCTTTCTTTCTTTCTTTCTTTCTTTCTTTCTTTCTTTCTTTCTTTCTTTCTTTCTTTCTTTCTTTCTTTCTTTCTTTCTTTCTTTCTTTCTTTCTTTCTTTCTTTCTTTCTTTCTTTATTTCTTTCTTTCTTTCTTTCTTTCTTTCTTTATTTCTTTCTTTCTCTCTCTCTCTCGCTTTCTATTTCTGTCTTTCTCTGTGTCTCTCTCGCTCTCTCTTCCCCTACCTCTCTCTCTCTTTCTCTTCTCCATTTCCACTATTCACATACATAGCCATTACTCTTTCCGCTTTCTTTTCTTCGCTGCAAGAGCAATTCTTTTGCCTTGACAACTGCTTGCGAACCCGATGGACATATTCTTTACCACTAGCTCGGAAGAAAGAAAATAAAGAGAATATATTTGACGACATCAAAACCACTTGAATTAAAAGTTGACAGAAAGAGAGAGAGAGAGAGAGAGAGAGAGAGAGAGAGAGAGAGAGTTAGAGAAAGAGAAAGGGAAAGAGAAAGAGAGAGAGAGAAAGTTAGAGAAAGAGAAAGGGAAGGAGAAAGAGAGAGTGGAAGAGAGAGAGAGAGAGGAAGAGAGAGAGAGAGAGAGAGAGAGAGAGAGAGAAGGTGTAAGATAAGAACAGCCAACAGAGCAGACAGATGCGAATAGATCTAAGCCCATAAAACCATATGTTAATTATTCTGTGAACGGCTCCTTTAAACTCTCATACATACATATGTTTGTACATACATAAATATCTCTCACAATTTGCTTATATTAAATAAATTATTAACCTTTGCAAACACAAAATGCTTTTATTAGGCATACCTTGCATTTACATTATCTACGCAGATGTTTATGCCATGCAGTAAAACGATAAAAGGAGACCTGACTGGCTGTCGAGTGTGAACGAGCTATAGAATGGCTTAAAATGACGGTGACCCAACATATGTTGCCATTAGAAATGTTGGAATTCGCCATTTATGGGCGAATGTGAGTAGCTGGAAGAATAGTGATCGGTTACAAAAACAAATCGGCCGTGCAATTGATCTCGAAAACACCGACGCCAATTGATCTTCCAACAACGATAGCTGTACTTTAAACTTTTGGCACAACATTTCCATAAAGGAGGACGATCACCCAAAAAATTCTGTGATATTTCAAATTGCCGCGTCCCTTCGCACTCTCATTCGCGCGTGCTATTTTCACGCAGCGGGTTTGTGCGACCTGCGAATAGCACTTGAGAACGAGAGCGAGGAATCACAGAGCAGACGCGGCAATTCGAACCTGTATTTAATATTTTTCTGTGATCTTCCTCCTATAAGCGATTCTTATAATTTAGAAGTCGAGCCAACGCTTTCCCATGCTTACCGTATTTTCTCTATTAGTACCCCCCCCCTTTATTAGAACCCCCCCCCCCCTCTAATAGTACCCCCTGATAAAGCCATTGAAAAATAGAACCCCTCCCTCTAGTAGAACCCCCCCCCCCCTCCAATAGTGCCCCCCCTAACAGCCTAATATCTCAGCTCGAGACTTACCTCGAATGGATCCTGGAGGTATGGGATGCTCTCCCCAATGAACTGATTGCAAATTCATTCAAAATATGTTGTGAAATGGATATTCCAGTGATGATTCCTATGAATTCGAGTTATGATTCTTCTTTTTTTGAGAAGAAAATGTTGTTGTCAAACTTTTAGTCTCTCACATTGAAAAATAGTACCTCTCCCTCTAGTAGAACCCCTCCCTCTAATAGTGCCCCCCTCTCGCAAGGGTTTTGAAAAATAGAATTTCTCGCCTTCTTGCCTTATCTGAAATGACCAAGGGGAGGAGCACTCGTCAGTATTAATTGCATTGATGGCACTATGAATGACACATAAAACTGACAATGAGTGCTGAGAGATAAGAGTGCGCTTGTTGTAACCTGGAATCAGAATTGGAGATATTTTCACCCAAGGGGAACCGAACCCGACCACCCAGACCCAACCACCCAACCCACTACCACCACACCATTTCACCACCCATGAGATAAGAATCAACATGTGCCAGAGCTGTACATTCAAATGGCTATGTATTGGTTCAATGAAGCGCATAGACATGGAAGGTTGAGCAAGAGAGAGACAGAGATAGAGAGAGAGAGAGAGGAGAGAAAGCGCGAGAGAAAGAAAGAGAGAGATAGAGAGAGAGAGATATTGACTAACTGCGAGAGAAGGGGAGGAAACAAGAAAATGGAGAGAGAGATTGAAATGTCGCTGTGTCCAAGACTCTTTCGCCGTTGATTTGTCAGTTTCTCCCGATCGATAAACTTTTTAAGCTGCATGTCATTATCACTGTCTCTTTGGAACAGAGCAATTAATTCATTCTCAAACGCATCTCAAATAACAGTCAAAGCAATTCTTACAAGATTTGAAACAAGCAAATTCTTCAAATAAGAAAATAAATCACTATAATCAAGAGACTGAATTTAGTTTACAAGTTACTTCTACAAGCGAAAAAAAAGATTATATTCACAAGATACTTCAAATAAGATAATATATCCCTATAGTCAGGAGAATGAGCTTAATGAACAAGATACTTTTACATGAGAAAAGAAAAAAAATTATATTCACAAGAATATGATGAGTACAGCAATATTTTCTATAAGTAAAAGATCCAGACTAATAAATATCGAAAATATTTTACAAAGAAAATTAATCTCACAGGAATTAATGTGGAATACTTCAATAAATGAGTAAAACTAGGAAATTAAGAGTGAAAATTCTGAAACGCAATGAAGGGAATGCATAAGCTATTCTAAGCTGAGTTCGCGGTAGATTCGTGCAGCATCGTTGGTTAGCTTGTTCTTCGCCGAGACGCCCATTAGGTGTGAGAGGAGACCAAGTGCTGGAGAGATCGGGGCAGGGAACTTGAGGTCGAATTGCCAGTAAGCAGCCACGAGTGTCAGCAATCGTTGCTCAAATCCTCCACGTACCTGTAAAGTATACAATCATAATCGATATGTAGCAAGCGTGGAGATAAAATAAAGGAATCTCCGATTCATTTTAGCGATGTTCTCTCTCTCTCTCTATTTCTCTCTCTTCTTTCTCGCTCTCTTTCTCTCTCTCTTCTCTCTCTCTCTCTCTTTCTCTCTCTCTCTTTCTCTCTCTCTCTCTCTCTCTCTCTCTCTCTTCTCTCTCCCTGTCTTTCAATACATATTATTCCCCTCTCTTTTCACTTAAACGATCATAAAGAAAAAAATCGAACCGTAATATCCAGCTGTTCCAGAATGACTACGTAGTCTCGCGATGAATCCCCATAGGCCACCAGAATCGGCTGTGTAACTCCAGAAGCGACAAGACGTGATAAAACTCCGCTGACGGTGTGTTCTTCCTTGAAGAACGGTATGCCATAAGTAGTCAACTAATTTTGAACAAAAAAAGCTTAACTATGATACTGTAGGTGATAAGTGCGCAAAATTTTTGAAATGCTAGTGCGTATGAAGAATCTTTAGCTATATAAAAGTTATGTAAACCTCGAACTGAACGAAGAGGAGGGTGGAGCGGCTCAGTTGACGGTATTTCGTCTTCGAGAAGAGTTGGAGCAAGCAGAGAAGACCGAGCAAGGAGGCACTCTCTGAGATATAAAATAAATATGTCAATAATGCGAAAAGTTAAGGTGATGTGTTAAATATTAGCGCACAGATTACTGTAAGGCCAATTAAAAATAATCCTTTAAAAGATGAATACAGTACTTGAACTCGTAGCTCTTGCGGATGCTTAAAGTGAATAAGATATAAAATAATAAAAAAGAATAATGAGATTTATTGTCTCACTCAGAGTGTTCGCTTCCTCTGCTGCCTTCTTATCCTGCTCACTCAGCTCGCGATCGGCGAATGCCATTATCGACGGATGAATGGAGCTTCGCCACCTTTCGCCAAAGGTAGATGCCGTTTTAGCTTGAGTTTCGGCAAAGTCGTCGACGATCTATTAATGAAAACCTCGACTTGAAGCAACAGCATTATATGATAAATAAATATTCTTACAAATTTATTTCGAAGAATCTAACCAGATCTCCCTTGCTGAGTATCGAGTATCTGGAGAAGCACTCACGTGGAGAATGGGTCCGGCAGAAAGAGACGCGAGCATTTCTGAGAATAGAGTTCATATCACAAATTCTTTTATTCTTTTGGGAAAAAACCTTGTGGCATTCAAAAGCTGGCGGTGAGCTGCACACTTGTAAACCATGGTGTTCACATCCTACAACATTAATTTGCATCAGCTGCATAGATTAATGCTATTAATCGAAATGGCAATTAAGTTATGTTTGAATTAGTTCTACCTGTAGTTGGGTTGCTGTCTCGGGGACCACGTCATCCGCATATGCAGTTGGTCTGGTGTAGCTCCTTGGAGCATACCGGCCATCATTCTTCATTCGTTGCTGAACTTGCCGAATGTGCAACTCAACGGCAGAAGAACTGTCACCGACAAACGTTCGCTGTAAAGTTTAAAAAATTGAATTTGGATCTCTCACTTCTATCTTTTTACAACACAATCTTTCTCCTTCCCTCTTTAACTGACAATATCAACAGATGGATACTTCTCGAGAAGGTGAAGTGTAAATCGACGAACTTCAACTGCTTCAGGGTGAAACTGTCTGCAACAGAAGACATTGAAAGTCATTGTTGTATAAATTAAATATTTACAAAGCTATTGAGAAACGTCTTCAGAAATGGAAAAGGAATAAAATCATTATACAAGAGGGAACCTTGTGCAGTTTTGCAAGACGAAATTGGCGATCCTTCTCTTCACAAAGTTCCTGTCGGAGTCGATATGCTGCAGGCGGTAGTTGGCGTCACCTTTGAGCCTCTCGAGTATTGATATTCCTCTTTTGTCTTTCAGAAGATCTTCTAGCTGAGTTGAGCGTAGACGGTAGTTCAGAGTGTACAACCTCGCTCCTAGAATAGATTTCACCTGTGCCCAGTATCAATACATTACTGTATAAAATATTCAGAAAACAGGGACAATAATCTTACAGTCCAAGAGACTCGCAGGGTTTCGAGCGATGTACGAGGGGAACTGCTGCCGAGACACGTCAACTGAAAATATAGTTTCAATGAAAGAGAAATACGCTTATCAAAAACCAATCAAAATGTAGCCAACCATCTTGATTTTGTCGTTCTAGTGATCCCTCTAGACACCGCGCAGTTGATGCCTCGGCTGCCAACTCCTCCGTGTCTTGCCCATCACATGAAAAAATTGGATACAGGACTTAGAGTAGGAGGTTCTACGGTTTCTTTTGGACTTGTTGCGAAAACAAATATATACCTCTGCCAACTGTTGTCGCTGTTGTAAGCCAAGAGGCAGTGAAACCACCTTTGAAGTGTTCGTCATCGCCTAAATCAAATAAGTTACTCCGTCTATGAGTTTTGTCAGCATACTTTTCCAGTTACTACTCTACTACTTGTCATATCTCTACCTAGATTCTCATGAAGGATCGACGTTGGCTCGCCACTCGTCTCTCCGAAGTGGCTACTCCCATGCTGTTGCCTTACATGGCAGTCCTCACTGGAAGCTGCTCCTCTTCTTGCCGACTCTCCTTGCTCGTGCTCGCCATTCTAGACTATAAATATACATTTTCGTGAACAAAAATTAGCATAAATAATAGCTCCCGTCTTATAATCTTGATTTTCACATTCGAAGCAGATAAAAAGAAAGGATGCAAATACAAAGAAAAATATACCTTTTCTACGGAATTGATGATAACGACTGCAACATAATTGGCCGTCGGCACAATCATTCCCTGAGCTTGCAGCTTTCCAACGGCAGTCTCGATGAGAACATTAACGTCCTCTAGACTTCTGTTGACAGCAGTAGCAGCAAACTTGGCGATCTCGTCTACACTTCTGTACTCCTCGGTTCGTTGGCGGCAAAACTCAGTGTGCTGTCCGTTCACTTGCAGCACGACGGATAGCATGATCTGCAAACACTGTCAAAATTTCTTTAGAATATTACATTATTATGTTAAATTATTTAAATACAAATTTTTAAAAATAACTCGCTTGCACTTTCCTGGTTCTGCTAGTATAAGAGTTTTGTTTTAGAATGACACTTGGCTAATTTAAATTTTTGGAGAATAACGCTACTTGCCATTGATGGCGAAGAAGTCGCCGTGGGAAGACAACGTTATCAGGGCCATCCTTGTATCGGTCGAATGGAAGAAAGTCCGCCAGATCCGCGAAGCTAGCGATTGCTGCCTTTTCGGAGAGTTGAAACCGGTAAGTAAGCGTGTCATCATCAAAAGCAGGAGAGAGTGAAACGCGCACAATCAGCTTCCATTCCGAATCCAAGCAGACGATATGCAGAACTTGTCCAAAGACAATATCGACTCGTGATGCACGAAGAGATACGATGTCTCCTTCACGATAAGTAGTCCCGTGCAGATCCAACGAGGATTGGCTGTGTCTGATTCGGAAGCAAAGCAGACAGCGATGGAGTGAAGGATGCAGGATGCAGAAGATGACAACTCTTCACCAGTATGTCAACGCTCAGCTCGCGTCGCTTCCGCCAAAGCGTCCGTTGAACATGATTGCTGACAGTCAGAGGGAGATTTCGAAAGTTTCTCGTTATGTAGCTCCTTCTCTTCACTTCCGCATGAAGCTGCTCAAAGGGCAATGTGTGGAGCAGTGCAGGAGGTCCGAGTCTTCGTGCAGCTGAAGCATAATGAAGAAAAATGTGCGTCTTGAAAGTGGGACGCGAGATCTTGGCTCCAGCTCTGTCTGCATGTGCCTGGTCCAGGGGCACCACCTCTGCAGCAAGCTGCACATACTCTGAATCGAGCTCCTCCATCTTGACGATGTCGTCTCTCGTCAGTACAGGGGAAAGAACAAACATCAAAAAATGATGGAAGACTTTGAAAAGTCGGCGGATTGGCACTTCCGAAACGGTGGACAGGGGGAAAAGGAACGGTAGAATGCGCAGCAACAACCGAGTTTGGGACGCCTTCTGAGAGGTGGCTCCCTCCCCCTTTGATACGCCCGCAGGAATTGAACCCGGGCGACTGGGACTGTCGTTTGGACCGAGACCGAAGGCTGCAATCCGGGTGTTGATGTTTTCGAGGCTGTTTCCACCCCGGATGAGTGCCCGTACAAAAATTCCGATTAGACGTCGAGCTTCTCCTTCGAAAACCTACAATTGCACATCCAATTAACTGACAGCGACTATACTGCTGTTTTAAATTCCCGATAAAGTAAGACGTCATAAGTACATCGTGAGCGAGATCAACGTAGAAGTCCTCCGTTGTGTTGTAGCCCGCGATTTCATTCAACGGAGAAACGCCGACAACGCCGTCTCTTCCAGGCGCAGACGAATCATACCTACAATTATAAATGCGTGGAGTTTTGAATCACATTTTTATATCCATCCAATCAAACCATTGTTGGTCGCGCATGAGACAATCCCGTTCGTTGTGCAGTGTGGAAAAGTCACTCGCTTTCGTAAGACACAGTCGACAAGGTCGACCACAAGAGAACGACGCCTTACAATAAGAGACATAGATTGAAGTTGAGATGAACCGTGGTAATTAGCGCACCTGTAGCTGTCTTGCCTCGTTAAGGGCAAGGTTGTCGCCGGCCAGAGTCAAAAGAAAGGGGTATAACTTCAACTCCTTTCCACGCCAAGTCACTACGATGCCGCTCTCCCACAATTCATTCAGTTCCGACTAGAATGGATTGATAATCATTAAGTGTTTCTTATATTAGATACTTATACTCATGCCTTAAACTGCTGCAGAATCGGCTTGAAGTTGTAGGCCTTGTGGTCTCGCGCATACGCAGTCGCGTAGTGATATCTAAAAAAAACTTAACCTTGTTTAGGCTTATTTTATAGAACTAGAATACGGTAACCAACTTGTAGGCCTGGGAAGAGGAGCAGGTAGCTGGCAATCCGGCAAATGTAAAGTATGCACATACAAGGGACTGTACTGAAGAGGCCTGCTTAAGATTGCACCCGGGCGCGACATCATCACTGTAGAGAATGACCGGTAGCAAATGTCGGTCGGGGAAGCATGCGGCCACAGACTTATAGCGGCTGCCATCTAGTGGTGACCTAGCCGTGTTGGAGTCATGAGAAGGGGAGAGTTGTAGAACGCGTTGAATCTGAATCGAATCCAGCGCCGAAATGAGAGAGTCGCGAAGATTAGTCGTGTAGAAGAGGCACTCCTTATCCACTCTGCCTTGTGTTCCGTCATCCCTTCGAACTGCTTCCGTGTAGCTCCCCATTCTTCTTTCTGTATTGAGGACGTAATTTTGCTTTTTGCAATCTTCCGTCGGTAAGGGGTTCGGATAGAGTCGAGCTTTCTCTTCAAGTCCTCGTACTCATCGTCGCCCAGCCTTCTACTTCTAGCTATGGCGGCAGAAAGTAGATCGACAACTTGGTCGACGTCGCGCTCCCTTAGAGACGGCGAAGCGGCCAGCGATAGGACTTCGGATATGAGGAAAGAGGCCAGGTCGTCAATCGGCGCATCCAACTCGTCTTCTTCATCATCCATGATGATCTCTTCTTCTTCGTATTCCACATCCTCCGGAATGCCCACATTATGTCCCAGCTCAACATCGACAGGGGCGTCCATTTCCATCGCGTCCACATCAAAAGCGGGCCTTGCTGCATCACAATCACCGTTATCCTCTGAAAACACAAGCAGAATACTATATTTTAAACAAGCCAAATCGTTGTGTTTATGCTGTACCTTCTGGATGATATCTACGGCAATGTTTCAGGTAATCGCTATGGCGGCCGAACTCATTTACAGAAGTACATTCATAGCATCGAAACTGAAGTGCTGGCACTCTCAAATGACAATCTGGGTGACAGTTATTTTCAGAGCGCACAATCTTAAACGAATCGCTTAAGGGAATCGCACAATGAATATAAAAAATTTGGGAATAAATAAATAAAACTGCTTCGGCATGTGTTAGTAATGTATTGATTGATACTGCTCAGTGCTTCCGAGTTAAAACGATTTAATTCCACAACTACCATAGTCAGTAAAAAAATCTAATGTTTGCATAGCTATGCATCTGGTAAAAAAGTAACCTCATTATTTTAAAATTAAACTAATGATCTTTTCGTTCGTATCGGAAATTCATATTTACTAACACACGCAATTCCATCATTCATGCTCTCAGAGGAGAGTAGTCTTTAGAGCATATACTGAAAGAAAATAAAACAGTATTTTGCAAGCAGAAGTTAATATTTTAACATACCTGAACGTGATGAGTCTTGTGGGTGTTTGTGCGAATGACGAACGATGCCCCCGTACTCGGTGAAGAAACTGCAATAACGCGTATTTATGTGATTGGCTCGATGAATCATTATAATTACCTGCGAAAATTGAAACAAATATCACAAAACCCTGCCAAGGCTGGCTCATAAAATTACATAACGGTTTCAAATTTTCTAAATTGCATTATTAATTTTCCAAACACCACAAACGTAGCAACAGCGTACGGTATCTAAGGCATACTGTACAGTTTAACCATTATTTTCCTTTCGGAACAAAAGTTCAAGGATGATTACTATTCAGAAGTGATGAAGAAACAAGGCAGGATTACCAAAGATGAAATATTAACATGCAAGAAAAAACCCCAATTTTAAGACTACATTTCAACTTTTATGCCTGAAAACATGACATAAATTTCTCGGTCGATAGGTTGGTAGAACTGTTTTTAGTAGGGAGTTTGAAGTCCGCAAAGGAAAGCGGGTAAAAAAAAACCGGAGTTTGACGTCAAAACCTGAGTGGGATTTGGTTCTGGGGAGGCTCAAAATGTAAATTAGACGTTACTTTTTTAACTCTGCTGAAAAAGCAGGAGTGGCATAAAAGCTGCTCGAAAACAGGGTGGAGCCACCCTGCGTCGATAATTTTACTCCATGTTTCAAAGGTGAACTATTCAATCAAACCTTAAAACATGGAAAGATAATTAAATATGTAAAAATTTACGCACCAATTCAAGAGGAAGAGAAGTGCTGAAATGACGTGAGTTCACGTGTGTGGAGAACAGTTGTCGAAGCCTTAAGTAATAGTACTCGTCATGCTGCATTCTTTATGCACAACCACAACATAAACTAACTAATCCGTAGCAAAAAAAACGCCTTTGGAAACATTAAAATAAATGAAATTTAAAAAGAATTTGTTCTAAATTGAGCCAGCGATACGACTATTAGCATAATATATAGCAATAGAAGCTCAAACAAAAGCAAACAAACTTAACAAATGGTATTAAGAAGCAGCCTGTCCTTTTGCAAAGCGAAGTGAGTTGCCCAGCCAGGCTGCCCCTTGCAGTTGAAGATGCTCCCAAGACACCGAAGACCTTGAATAATAATAAAACAACTTTTCATCGAAAAAGGAAAAGCTAAAAACTGAAACTTAGCGCCGAAAGAATAATATCCAAAAAAGAAACATTTTCCCACCGCACTGCATATTTAGTGTGCAGTGGTGAATATTTGGAAATGACACCCTGCTATTCACCGGTCTTAACAATGTCGCCGCCATTCCGGCCAAACATAACATTTTTGTGCATGCGCAAATGTGCCATGTTACGCTCCACGTAACATCCAGGTATAAACAAAAAATGTTACGTTTTTTTTCTTAAGAGGAGGCGACACTCACCAGGGCGAAAACATCACATGTTTTTCTCTTTTTAACATTTCAACGGAACATTTTTCCATAACATTTTTTGTGCATAACATTTTTTTCTGTGTGAAGACATGCCTGATCGCTCTTGCTATCTTTCTCCTTCTCTCTCTCTCTCTCTCTCTCTCTCTCTCTCTCTCCTTCTCTATCTGTCACACTCTATTTTTTCTGTTCTCTCTCTCTCTTATTTTGTTCTTTGTTTGTGTCCGCTCTCTCTCTCTCTCTGTCTCTCTCTCTCTTTCTCTCTTTATCTCTCTCTCTTTCTTTCTCTCTCTCTGTTCCTCTCTCTCAATTTCTCATTCATGCATGCTTTCTTCCGTCATGCGCTGTTTCCCATTAAATGTGTGATATTGCTTTGTCGCTTTGTCATTTATGACATCGAAGATTCGCGTTTATGGCGAGAGAAGATGGGGCTAAAAGAGATGATTTTTTGTTATGGTATCGGAGTATTTAGCTATTAGTTTAGAGGTTGGAAAAAAGACTAGAAAAGGGGCGCTTAGATTACAGAGTATTTTAATATTATCAATTACCATCATTATGCCCAAAGCTGCTTCTTTCTACATTCTTCTATCTTTCCTCCCATTGCTGCCACCACTCTCACATTCCATCTTCGGTCTCTCGCCCTCTTCTCTCCCTCCCTCCCCTCTCCCAGTCTTTCTCTCTTTCCCTCTCTCTCTCTCTCTCTCTCTCTCTCTCTGTCTATCTATCTCTCTCCATGTCCTCATTACCTCTGCAATTAGATCCATAGATGCACATATATGCCTGACTGCCTTTTGAATCGTATTTATACCCGCACTAGCTATTTTTAAATGATGTACAGGCTTACGTTAACAAAAAATTTATGATGTGCAAATAGCTGTTTTTTTTAAATGAAGGTGCAGGCCTAAATTAATAAATTATTAATTCAACAAAGAGATACTCTGCTTCACAAAAAAAATATTTAAAAAAATATCAGAATATACAAGACACATGTACACAGGTAGTTCACGATAGCCCCCGCATTGGGCGAGCAGACGAGAGGTTTGATTGATTGATTTATTACGGTGTACATAAGGTAAGCACGCGAGTTGAAATTATAATTAACAGTAAAACATTAGAAGGTGTATATAATGTATATAATTTAGCAGTATGTAGGATGGATAGTCATGAGGAGGGAGATGATATTACAGTGGGGAGATGTCAACGGTGTCTCCGCACAAGCAATTGCAGCGTCCGGTGTTCTTTTCTGTCAGTAATGTGCACGGATCTCGACTTGTTTGGACTGGAGACGTGAATTATTGCCTGCATCTCTTCAGCGCTTCCAGTCCAGTATCTACATATACTCTCGAAAGCATGCGATTCAGACGTTGAAGGAGAGCAGTTCGCAGCGCGGATTGTCCGGAACAGGAAACATATTGAACGATGATTTCGAGAGCTTCCTTCCACACCATGATGACTACTTCGTATATATACATGACAAGACTGCTCGGAAATTGAATGTGCTTCGAAATGTTGCTCATTGTCAGGTCGCTTGCGAGATTGCGGTTGTGATGTTCTCTGTGGAAGAGATGTGGATTGCATCGGTTGCTTATTTTGGGGGAACAATTCGTGTCGTTTAGCGATCTACGCTTTTATTCGGTCAATACATACCTCAAACTTGGGTAATTTAATTGGGTAATTAAACATGGCATAGTATTGCGACTCAAAAGGAAGAAAGCTAAACAATGAAATGAGGATGTCGAGCTTGAATGTTGGCTGGCTTTTATATTCGCTTAGTAGACGTGTCGCTTCACCAAATGGATAATAAAATCTCTATTGCATCATTCGTTTTAATGGCTTTCTTCATTCTTCGTCCAAGCGAAGATGCTTCGCTTGCCTATGTCCCTTCTTCTTCGTCCGATCGAAGACACGTCGTCTCTGGAGACGGATTGCAATTCTCCCTGAAATAATAAACTCACTAGACTTCAAGTCTCTATAAATCACTGGAAGCGATAAATAAGTCCACTATCGATAAAGCGATAAATCGTTCATGGTAAATAAAATAATAACATTTTATTCCAATTGCACATTGAACTTGATGAGCGTGAAAGAAAAAAAATTGTCTGCAAATTTAAGGGCACGATTGACTAACTTGATTTCCGGAAGATAAATCATATGCATTACGAGATCATACTGTCAGATGAATCCTCGTACGGAACAGGCAAAAGAGTAGTATGTTACCAGAGAAAAGGTAGAAATCGCCATGTATTGGCGAATATGAGAAGCTGCAAGAACAGTAAGCGATTAAAAAAAACACATCAGTCAGACTTCTCTGCTTATCATATTCAAGTGTCAGATAGTGACAAGCAAAGAGCACGTCTTAACAGAAAAAAAGAATACTAATAAATCACATAAAAGAGGAGCAACGAGGCTTCACTATTTGTGTTCAACGTGGAGAGCCGCCTATTTCCTGGCATACAATCGATTTGTGAGGGTGCCACGGAACGCTGTCATCGCTGACCATCCTCGCATTCGCTCTCTCTTTCTCCTTCTCCCTCTCTCTCACCGCTCTCGTCTCTCTCTATCTCACTCATTCCAGGCAACCTCAACCGCTTTTCTCTTGAAGTCTGCAAAAAAACATTCTCATTTTTGACGACTGCAATGCAGAATAAAATGATATTCACGGCAATACTTTATTCATTTCATTTTTTTCATGCCTATAATCTCTTGTATAGCTCTGAATAGCGATGGCATGAATTACGTGCAACACATCCAACACACTCTCTTGATTGCGTTGATCCGTCCGGACGATTCCTCTAACTTGCTCTCTTCCCATGGAACTCGGTTGATCTGCTTGCAAGGGTTCAGAAGACCTGATTGACATCTCTTTCTGCTCAGTCTATATGTTTTATTGCAAAGTTAAAAAAGTACCGCCAACGTGGCAAATGGACATCATCGAAGATAATAGGAAGATTGTCACTGATCCCTTACCTTAAATTTAAAAAATAAATCTGATAAGGTTATTAACTCTTTTGCCAGACGCTAAATCAGCAACAAAAATTTGCAACGCCAAGTAGTGAATGTCGAACTTAATGCTGATATGGAGTTGATGTTGATTCCAGGAGGGATGCTGGCCAGGATATATTACCGCAAGATATGGAAATGCACAACATAGAACACTCGCATTTATGGCGAGAGAGAAGCTGAAAAAGACAAAGTGTATTTATTGTTATGCTATCGGCATTTTGCTTCATTCGAATGAAAATGGCAATGTACATTTCACTTTATTAAAAGGAGCGTATTTAATCGCGGTTTAGAGATGAACTGAGAAAGGCTACAAAAAAGGGCGGATAGAGGCCTGTGAAAAGACAGCTTTCGCGTTCCTCATCGAGTGAGCAAATATTTCCTGATGGCTATCAATTTCGAGCATTCTGGTTGCTTTATTTCTCTCTTTACATTCAAATTCTATAATCCGCATCTCTCAATCTATCAATCTCTCTCTCTGTGTTTTTCTCTTTCTTTCTCTCTCTCAATTCTCGCTCTCTCACATTTTGTCTCTATGTCTCTCATACTCTTTCACTCTCTGTCTATCTCTCTTTCTATCTTCCTCTCATTTTCTGTCCTCCTCTATAGAGAAGTAAACAAATTCAATGGGACATTCGTGTATGGCGAGAGGACAAGATCTGCCGCGGCATTAATCTTGCCGTTTGTCCAAGACATGTCAAGGATAATCGGTCATGACCGTTTCAGAATGAAACGGACACATGTCCTGGACACATTCACTTCTGCCTATCTTAATACACAGGGGTCTAGGACATGTCTAAGACATGTCCTGGACGCGTCCTGGACAAAGAAGAAAAAATCTCAATGGTCATGGATACTTTTGTGGGCTTGTCCCATACGTGGTCACGACCACAGCGAGAGAGTGCATAAGCGTGGAGAGCACAGAGTGACACGCTCGCGGTTACTACCGATGTCCCGGACAAATTATGGCATGCGACACAGTTTACGACCGATGACACCTTCTTTTTTAGTAATGTTTGAAAACATTTGGGGGGGAACATTTTAAACGTGCCAACAATTCTAGAATGAATGCAAGACAAGCTGCACTTATTTTGTGTAGTTTTTTTTTTACTGATTTCGGAATGTTTCGTTATCCATTTGCCATACTTATGTTGAAGAGCCTAACTGAAGAGACGGGAGAACATGCGTCTCGCGAATGCTGTGACGGAATTACTGACTGGCGCCAACTCGCACCTTCGCGGCTTAGCAGCATCCTTTGCTCGACGCCATCGTATTCAAGCAGTGCTTGCGAATGTTGCATGGACTGCCCCCCGTTCCTCTGCTTTGTTTTTCTCTCCCACTGTTTTTGTTATGGCAATGTTATGGAGCCACATCAATAAATGTTGTAACAGCTAAGATGTTGATGTGTAGGAGAAGATACAGGAAAACTGGCTTGCAGGAAGGACGTTGGGCGTGTCTCAGAGTTGGGGTATTTAACGGAAACCGATCTTGGTTATTCGATACATAGTTTCAACCAGATTTACAGCCTTTTTTCCTGCCGGTGAGGTGACCCTCTTCCAATTGATTGGTGCATAAGTGTCTGGTGCAATTCGACGTAAAAAGTTGACTTTTTTCAAAAGTGTACTTAGAGTGAACCATTTTGGCTTCTCTTTTTTTTAATTTGATTATTTTTGTGAAATAAATGTAGAATAACAGTAAAAATGGCTGAAAATTTCAAAAAAGTATTTTAAAGCGCGTATGTGCAGGTGTCCATGACATGTCCATGACGTGTCCTTGACATTGAACGGTCATGACCGATTGTCCTTGACATGTCTTGGACAAACGGCAAGATTAATGCCGCCCGCGGCTGTACGTTTAAAGAACTTTTTTGAAAAAAATAAAGTCTAAAGTCAATGAAAACAGACCGCGCTGGGCCAAGAGAATTCACATGCTGAAAGAGAATCGCTCCTGAATGACAAAGCCTCCGAGTACGACTTCTTTCCTCATTCTACTATCTTCCCTTCATGCTCCTCGAATTCCTGCTACCTCTTTGACATTCACTGATCTGTCTGCTATTAGTCTCCTCTATCACGCACTCTTTCTCTCGCTCTCTCTCTCACTCTCATTACAAACCTTTGTAATTTGATCCATGTGGGCATGTGACTGCTTTTTTTCGAAAAGTAAGCATATGTGCATATTAATTTTTTTTTCTAAAACGATATTCTTGTCACAAAAAGAATTTATGAGAATCCAAAAAAATCTCTTTGAATGCGATTAACTCGAACGGATCAAGTGCAAGGCTTATCTCAGAATAAATATTTAAGCATTCGTCGCAATCATTCTAGTCCGTCTTACGCTTGGAGCTTCAGTGCCCCCAGGCATCCTCCCCCTTCCTAATCATAAAAATATTCTCTTCTAGGCGAGAATATGACAGTTATTCATGAAGTTTGCCATTATTACTTCGAGTGGGTAAGGCAAAATGTTGAGTGGGTGACTTCATTGCCTCAGACATTTCTTTCGAGTTAACGTCAATTCAGGCTCAAAATTTAATTTTGTCGCACAAACAACAAAATAATTGTATTACTATGTAGCAGAATGTAACATCATTAGGATTATCTTTTTTAATGTGGTATTCCTTATTCTACTGTTAGTGCTGATTCAGGGGGCACCTTTCTTCTTCTCATTGGTGCAAAATTCTTCTGTCTCTCGCCGTCAGGAACAACTAGTTCGACAGTTCTCTCTCTCTCATTCATTCATGTCAGCTTTCCTCATCGGCTGTTTTCCATTAAGCGTGTGTCCCTTGGTTTCAAACGAGCTTTCTTGAAGCATCCCAGGTGGAAGAAAATGATATTCACATCAATGCTTTATCCGTTTAATTTTTATTGGCAAGCACCTGTACTGCGCATTTGATGGCATTAACTAACATCCTGCAAATTCAAGTCGACCATCCGGAACGCATTCTTTTCCTCCATTCGTTTAAATCTAAAAAAAAAGTTCGTTTTCGAATAGAAATCGAAATAATCGAAGGGTTAAGAAGATATCATTTAATCTGCTCCTAATCTTTACATATGTACATCTTTACTACCAACCGTTCACTCTCTTACTGCGGCCGCCTTTAAACGATAAAAAGGGAACTGCCAAGGTGGAAAAGGGAAGGTAGCTTTCCAGAAAAGAGGCACTCATCCCATTTGAGGTAACTGAAATGGAAAACAAATTTGAAAAAAAAACAAGTAATACTTTCTACTCTACCAATAGTAGCCAATGTTGCGCAAACTTTTTTCATTTGCCATTAGCTAAATAATTGAATTAGCATGAAGTTCATTTAGAAACGAACTCTGATATAGAGTTCATATTGGCTCGAAGAGGAGGGATGCTGCCCGGATGTATTCCGGCAAGATATGGGCGGCATTTGTATGTATATAACATCGAAGACTCGCATGTATGGCGAGAGAGAATGGTACTGCAAAATATGAATCGTATTTATTGCTATTCTATCGGCGTTATGTTTCATTCAATAGAAAAAGGCGATGTTTATCTTTAAAAAATTAAAAATAAAGGCATAAAATCGCGGTAATAGAGGTGGACTAAAAAAACTTGAAAAGGGGTATTGAGAGGCTAGTGAAAGGGCAGCATCCATCATGGAGTGTGAAAACATTTCCTGAATACTCACGACTTCGAACTAGTTTTTCTTGACATCATTCAGCTTTTCTCTACATCTTCTGGTTTTTTTCATATTATTTTTTTACTTTCTTTTCCTGTATTCAGCATCTCACATTCTCCCTCTCTCTATCTCTCTAGCTCAGTCCAACTCTTCCCTCTCTCGCCCTCTCATCTGCATGATATCTCTCTCTCTCTTTCTCTCGCTCTCGTGCTCTTTCTCTTTCTCTCGCCCTCTCCGCGTCTCACTCGTTGCGCACCACTGCAATTCGATCCATGCGCACTTGTGACTGCCGTTGTTCGAATCGCAAACATGGGCACATGCCGAACAATTCGACTATTCCTGAGCGATATAATGTGCAAGAAAAAAAGAATTAATCAGAAGGCAAAAACAAGGACGTTGGCAATCAACAAAAATATTCTCATATTTGCAACGATAGTTTTACATGATCACTTTCCCATTAATTCCAATGGAAGCTTCAGCTTTCTGTACTTCGAAGTAGACTGCGCGAAAGAGAGATAAAGGGATTTTGCTTCTGACCGGACTCGAACCATCAACCATACCACCCGCCCTGCTCGCAAGATTGTCACCTTAACCACTATTAAGAGGAAGAAATGAAGCAGTACAGTTGGAAAAGAGATGGCTAATGTTTTTAAATGAATAAGATGTCACCCGCGCATCTTTTAGAATTCCGTAATATAGTAATATATTTAATAAGATAAAGTTGAATTAGAGATGGTTCTTCGTCTCTCAGAAAGTAGTAACCTTTAGTAGGCCCGTTTAATCCTTCTTGGTCGGGTTCACTTTTCATTTCGTGTTTACTTAAAGAAATAATCGAGGATTTATTTGGACTCTTGTGTAGAAAATGGTATATTCTTTTATTAGTGGGAAGCAGTATTGGTTTGAATGTCAGGTGTGGAGGGGAGTGGTGTGAGACGAGTGCGATGTTTGGTATACCAACTATAGTGAAGGAAGCAGCGTTTCACGGAGGTAGGCCTATCTCATCCATTCTTGATTTGGCATTCATTTCATTTTCTTCCTTTTTAGAATCAAGCCATGAAGGATGCTTAAGGCAGTGGAGCAGGCAATAATTTGTCATTCTGCGATGAAGAGAAAGAGAGAGAGAGAGAGAGAGAGAGAGAGAGGGAAGAGAGACAGACAGAGAGAGAAAGAGAGAGCGAGGCTACGGAGAGAGAGAGGGAGAGAGAGATGGAAACACGGGACGGGGGTAAATTTTAAATTTGCATGTAATTGCTAGAAAATATATCCTATTTCTAATTCTAAGAAACGGATAATCATCTAACAAAAATTTACATAGGTACATATGTATGTATATAAGGAAGGAATGCATTGGTATAATTAATTTATCTGCATGGCATAATACGCAGCATACATAAAGAAAAATTTCCATAACTAGTAGCGGATACAAATACGTATTATCCGTACTTCCACCACTAAACGGTTATATCAGTACTTTGGGCGCCTTAATTCGTAAAATGTTCAGTAAAATTATCAGCGAACAGTAAAACTATACAGTGTTGTAATCCTTTCGATACGAATGTAATTCGTTTCATTCAGAAAAAAGGCTACAAGACTCGTCAACAACAACGCTTGCCGACGCCACGAAAGCGACAACTAATACTGACAAAGGTCGCCCCAGTTCAACAGCTACCTCTACGGTCTTCAAGTCGGAGGGCACTTCATCAACTGGAACTACATCGAAAACACCAAGGAGAGAGAGGTGTGACATCATTCAACATGCTGGCAATGACGTCATCTCAAATGGATTCGTCAATTATAGGCAATTTTGTTTATTAAATTAATGAAAACTTGAGTACTTCAGTATTTGTTCGTAACGATAAACTCTTTAACTTTCCTTTCAGATTGCGGCTTTAATGTTTGAAAATATTAATGCCCATACATAATCCTGTTCAAACTTTATATTTTAAAATCTATTTTGAGCAAACTGGTTTTAGAAAGCATCATAATTTAAAAAAAAAAAACAGATTTTTAAGTTGTTTTTATTTTCAGGTTTTCAGGCCCAAACAAAATTAAACCTTAGAGCAAGGAAGGTTGTGAAATTTGCAACAAATCTTCTGTTTTATTGCTATTCGTTGAAGAGCCTGTGATCAAAAGGAATGTGTTAATTTTAACAAGTAATTGAAAGAAACTGAAATTCAACCTTGAATTCACGACTTTTTGCCTAACTGAAGGGCGAGAGAGCATGAGAGGATGAGATACTCACTACAAACGTCAGGAAAAGTCAAATTGATTTCACTTGAATTTCGTACACTTAAAGGAGTGAGCACATTTAAAGCGAAATCTCTCTTCAGGCTCCCATTTACGCCTCTTGCCTTCTTCCCGCCCTCCTTATCCAAACGGACTCTGCCGTTAAGCCCGACCCACTTGGCCAGTCCTCAACGACCACCACTCCTCGGACACAGTCACTTCGCCGACGCCTGAGGAGCCCTTCTCCTCTCTCCCTCTCTACTGTCTAGTAGCTAGCGCCCAATAAACATGTCCGACTGATGACTTGCCGTTGAGCAACGTGGTATGCAGTACGCGAGAAGAGAATGCATATTGACTACACGGAAATGAATGAATACCTTCTAAAAGTGCGACCTAATAAGCTTTATACAGCAACCTCGCTTCCTCTAATTCACTCTCTATCCAATACCGTAGAAATAAAGCGAGATCGACCGATTTTTGTCCCATTCTACTCCGTGATGATTTGGGAAGACGTACATATCTATGTGCATATATACTGAGATGAGCACAACAGATCAAGGGAGTATAAATCCGTAGAGAACCCAAGGAAATAAAAAAAGGATAGCCTTGTCATGCATTCAAAGGAGAATCAACCAGAACGCAGTTGGGAATATAGTTGAATTTATTTAAGTTCAGAAAAGAATCAGAAAAGCAGAAAGAAAAGGTGATGCACGTAGACCGAAGAAAGAATCTAAAATAGGCATCATGGACTTGAGGTTGATGATCTAGGGGTGGCGAATACGTGGAATTGATGTGAGAAAAACAGATAGAGAATGAGAGCGACAGAGAAAGAGAGATGAAGAGAAAGAACAAAATAGAAGGTGAAAGAGGAGAGTTAGGCTGTAATGAATTAATGGTGTACATTACACGTTAGATTCATCGACTTGAGCGTATAAAACAATACCAGGACATGGTATTTTCACGCCGGGCTCTCATCGCATTTCGCGAGGACAGCCTTGAGCAGCTCCAAGGCCAGTCCGAAGCGCACCTCCTTCATCGCTTCCCATTTGTCAGTGTGGATCACAGCCTTGTAATGCGCGACCAGAAAACGGATGCAGGCCTAAAAGATTTATTACGCGATTTGCGCGAGATTGAAGAAGGCCTCTATACAACTGTATAGGAATGGTTCTGAATTAAAAAAAAATTAATTTGTGACAGTTTCATATTTTAATAATTTTTTTGCATAGAGCAATATCTTGCCATCCAAGTTTTTAATTTTCATTTCTATATCTCAATAAAGTTCGGTGCAGTGAAACGAGATGTTCATCCAACTCGCCTCATAGCACGGCGAGTCCCATAATTCAAGCCTTCATATAAATAATATATATATATATATATATATATATATATTATATATATATATATTTATATATATATATATATATATATATATATATATATATATGTGTGTATGTGTGTGTGTGTGTGTGTGTGTGTGTGTGTGTGTGTGTATGTGTGTGTGGGTGTGTGTGTGTGTGTGTGTGTGTGTGGTGTGTGTGTGTGTGTGTGTGTGGGTGTGTGTGTGTGTGTGTGTGTGTGTATATAACACCCCAGTTGCCATCACCTCCTCTCTATCGTACCGCCCTTTCGTGGGCTGTAAGAAAAGTTTACTTTCCCTTTTACTGTAGCCTTATGTCTCTTTTTGGAATTCTGTGCTATCTCTGACCTGCTTGAGAATGCTGGCCGAGTACGTATCAGCAAGGATGACCATACTGGTCAAGTTCGTGTGCCAGATGATTTGAGCGATGAATCGCTCGCATTGCTCGTTTAGAGGAAACACGACGTACTTTTCTGCGAGGACGAGGACCTCCTCAGAATATTGCTCAGCCGACTCGCAGCTACCCGAGTACATGTACTCGACCATGGCACGGACATGGAATGAGAGAGAGATACCAGAGAAAGAGGGAGCGAGGGCGACAGAGAAGGAGAGAGAGAGAAAGAGAGCAGATAAAGAGTGACAAGTAAGTATGTAGATATGTAACTAGAACTCTATTACTATTCAAGAAGAATCGTAAAAAAATTCTTAAAAATGAAAACCTAAATCCTAGCTGCTTGTTTCACGGAATAGCTAAAAAGCAGTAATTACGCAAAACGGTGGTTTTATAATAAATCAATCGATAATCCAAATCCTCACCGCCTCATAACTCGAGTCCGCAATGTCGATGATGGCATCCTTGGTATCAATCAACTCATTCTCAAACATGGAAAGGAAGACATCAGAGTGCTGGCCGAGGATGCAACGGTGCGTCTTGATCTGCCTGTTGGCCACCTGGAGAGAAGGAGAGAAACAGAAACATACTGGCGTAGAAGAGCAAGAGAGAGATGGAGGGAGAAAAATATAGAAAGAGAATGAAAGGGAGTGAGAGAAAGAGAGATAAAGAGAGAGAGTGAGAGAGAGAAAGAGTCAGAGAGACAGAGAACGAGAGAGAGAGAACGAAAGAGAGGGAGAGAGAGAAGAAAACGGAAAAGGAAATAAAGTGTGAAGAAACAGGAAAAAAAGAGAGAAAAGGGAAGAGATAATCATGTAGACACATGGAGAGGAAGCTTGAAAAAGAGAGAGCGAGAGAAAGAAAAGAGGCCAGAGAGAGAGAGAGAGCGAGAGAGAGCGAAGACAGAGGGGAGAGGGAGACATGGGAGAGAAGGGAGAGAAGGGAGAGAAAGGGCGGTATGTAGAGAGAGAACAAGAGAGATAATGTGATTGGGGAGAGAGAAAAAGGGAGAGAACGAGGTTTTGTACTTTAATAGTGCAATCCGCGAGTATCTCAGAGTCGAGCAACTTCTTCAGCGAGTCGCGCATAGAGACTTCCGCCTGGAAAAGAATGATTTTACTGTTTATGTAATAGTAGGGGGGACAGAGAGAGAGAGAGAGAGAGAGCGATATCGAGAGAGAGGGAGAGAGAAAGAGAGAGATTCCCAGGGACAGAGAGAGAGAGCGCGATATCGAGAGAGAGAGAGATGGAGAGAGAAAGCGAGAGAGAGAGAGAGAGAAAGAAAGGGAGAGGGAGAAAGAATGAGGGAGAGGGGGATATGGAGAGAGAAGTAGTGGTCTTAGAAGGCTCCTGTCTCACCTTCTTCTCATCGTCATCTCCATTGCAGATGTCGCCATCGTCGGTCGCCTCGACGTATATCTTCGATCGCGGTAAGCACTCGATTGAGCCGGGCGGGAAGTAGTCAACTGCGCAGATCAGATGCAGAGAACCATCTGCGCGCAGCGCATCTGACATACTGTCACGGGACACCTAAATAGCAATAAATGTATATTTCTACGATAATAAACCCGTCCGTTCTCAGGTGCGATCCGCGATCCACCTGGAGCTTGCCGCAGCCGGGCACTTGCGTAAAGTCCTTCCTGCCGTAGCAGAACATGACACGTTGCCCGTTCTCGTGTAGAGCGTAGATTTCGAATTCGGCAATAATTGGTGCTTCACCGCATTGAAGGCCGGCCTGTAAATTAATTTTTTTCTAAATTGGCGACAAAAATACTTAATATCTATCACTGTAGTATACGTTTGTTTTAAACTTGTATTTTTGTTCAATGACAAAATATTTATTATCTATTACTGTAGAATTGCTTAAGCAGTATTATACAAGTCTTCTCTAGGAATGGATTCAGTAAAACTTTGAGGAGCAATGGAAATTGTTTCGAGTGGCTTAAGTCGATTCTTTCTGGAAAAAGCACCTTTCTCAAGAAGAAAGAGACATTGCCGTTGTTCTCTTCTCGCTTGCCATTGGGGTAGACAAGGAGCTCCCAGGAGACTGGTGGATCTGCTTGCGTGCAGCCGAACTGGCGGCTAATAATCTTCTGGCCATTCTTGCACTGCTTCATAAGTTTGTCGAACTAAAGAAAGGGTTGATACATTATAATGAAGCAAAACAAAGTAGTAAGTTAGCAAGAGTGGCAGGCTTCAACACGAAGATAGACATTACCTGATCAAAATTCCTTCCGAGCTTGGAAGAAAGTGCCCTTACAATGCTTTCCTGCGTAGAAAAGTCCGGAGTTGCATCATCGGCTAGTAAGAATTCAAGGATATAAGTGAAGTGAAAAGTGTGAAAAATTCTGTGATAACCAAATCTGAATGGGAAAGGGAAAGATAATACAACGTTTACATCATTAGCCGTAGAAAAACAAACATGGCGAAATGAGCACTGATTGTGATAAAGCAGTGAGAGGAGGTGGTTTGCTGTCTAAAACGAACATGGAAGAGTGTTGCGGATGCCACTCGAGCTCGCCATCGAAGACAGTTTCGCTTCGGAATAGGCGCACACGAAGCTCCTCGGCTGAAAATGGAACAGCCTAATTGTAAGAATATACATACATATAAGCATTTAACAAAATAATGAATGCAAACTGTGCACAAGGAACGGGAGGGCTATAACATTCATTCATTCAAGAATAAGTCGATGAGATGAGGGGAGCTGCCGTGGTTGAGGCCAAGACCACTAAAATGGCTTGCTCTTTTCTTATACATATACATATATGTATGTACTAGCATGGCGCTCGCACATATGTATTTAACTGTTTACTAATTCGTCTTATTACTCGTAAAGGCTCTTACAAGCAATTAGAGCCGAATTAGAGCTCACAATCAGTTACGCGACTATACCTTGAATAATTCGCACTTTTTTTTTTAGCTGTTCGAGCAATTCAATGCCTTTGGCAATGCCTCACTCTAATGTGACACTATTCATTCTATATGGCCTTCTAAATCGGCAATGACGAATCCTGCGGTCGATCGCTACTGCATCGTCTTCACCACCGAATTCCTCCCTCGCAGACTTATCATCTGTCTGCTGTACGCGACCACAAAAGAGATCCACCTGAACAAGATAAAACAATTTGATTTAAAAAAAATATCTTGTTAATATTTTAATCAATCTATATTTTGCTTTCCTTATTTATAAATGCCTCCTGCGTGGTCTTCTCTCAATTCTCGCACTTCGTCTCCTTCCATAGTAGCCAACAGTTAATGTTGTGAATGTTCTCTAATCCCGAAATTGGATATGACTTCTATAAATATGGCCTGATGAAATGAGAGATCAGGAGAAAGAGAGAGGGAAGAGAGCGAGAGAGTGAGAGAGATAGAGAGAAGCAGAATAACAAAAGATACTACTACTCCAGCTATTGCAACATGGAAAGGTTCCTTCCCCACACGAGGACAATGGTACAGAAGAAAATGAGTGCATGGATGAAGACTTGCTGATAAATATTGGAGGGGAAATCGGTGTGCAAATCACATTAATGGTCGAAAGAATGAGTATTTTAAGACCTGAAATTGGCCTTAAACAAAAACAAAAGTCAATGTTTGATTTTTGACATAATTTTTACGTATAACTCATATACCAATTTGAGGAGAATAAAAAACTACATTGAATGGACTATCCTGTTTAACAATTGATTAAGTTTGAATGAGATTATGGTTTTAAGCCAAAACCGATATTTGCTTACAAGCGAATGGTCTCGGTTTCACCCAAGGTTATGAGAAAGTAGATAACGAATATCATAATGAAAATTTCTGAACAGATTCTGTTCTTCTGATATTCTAGGAAAACCCGCTTAAATTAACAGCTTCACGGCAGTTGCTAACGCTCTCGACTCTAAATTTTGATTTATACGTGTATGCAGGCCATGTAAAGCCTATTAATACTCTTTCTGATCATTTTTGGAGCAAATAATTATTTAGGCCATTTTTAGCCAAAGGGGTCCAAACGCCTGCCGCAGCATTAATCTTGCCGTGTCTGGACACATCCATTTCTGCCTATGTTAATACACAGGGGTCTAGGACATGTCTAAGACATGTCCTAGACGTGTTCGGGACAAAAAAGAAAAAAAATCTCTATGGTCATGGACACTTTTGTGGGCATGTTCCTGCGGAGAACACAGAGTGACACGCTCGCGGTTTCTTCCGATGTCCCGGACAAATTATGGCATGCAACACAGTTTATGACATATCGCACCTCTTTTTTAGTTTTGTTTGAAGTCAATTTGGGGGAAAATTTTGAACGAGCCAACAGTTCTCGGATGAATGCAAGAACGTTCTTCTACGTTCTTTAACAGGCTGCACATATTTTGTGTTGTTTTGTTTTCTAAACTGATTTCGGCATGCTACTTGACGCCTTCGCCACCATTGTGCTGATGAACCTAGCTGAAGACACGGGAGCATGCGTCTCGAATGTTGTGACGGAATTACTGACTGTCTCAATGTTCTAACATCTAACAATTTCTCGAGATGTGGTTGTGCATGAGAAGAAGATACAGGGAAACTGGCTTGCAGGAAGGACCTTGGGCATATCTCAGAGTTGGCGTACGGAAAGGAATCCGATTCGATACATAGTTTCAAGCAGACGACAATTTGTAGCCTTTTTCTCCTGCCGAAGGGGTGACCCTTTTCCAATCGATTGGTGCATAAGTTTCTGGTGCAATTCCGTCGCTCTGACATATTCTGCACACGGAGCAACGGCAGCAACAGCCGTCTCTGTCATCATAAGAGCTGTGGCGGCGGGCCTTATGGGTGAAGTGGAGGTGGGTATTTTCACGCCATTTCTCTCTCTCTCCCTCTCGCTCTCTCTCTCGCGCTCTCTCTCTCCCGACTCTCTCTCACTCTCTCTCTCCCGCTCGCTCTCTCTCTCTCTTCCCCACTCTAGCCGGTCACTTCTAATCTGGCTTAATCTTCCTCTCTAGAAACACCCTCATAGTAATCTCTCATGCTTTGTAGCTGACAAAACTAGAAGCAATTATGACGATTAGGTTTACTTTGGAATGTCATGTTTTTCTTTCTCTCTGATTTTTCTCTCTTTCTATCGCTCTATTTCTCTCTTTCTCTCTTTCTCTCTCCTCTTTCTTTCCCTCTCTTTCCATCGCTCCCTCTTCCAGGACCCGCAAGGGGATTTCCAGACTCAACGCTCGGCACTACTAACCATAGTAGCTATTTTAAACTACTACTTCAACGTGCCAAACGAGGCCGCCCTAGATAAGGTGAGCAGAGCGAGAGAGTGAGAGAGTAGAGAGAGAGACAGACACAATGAGAGAGATATTTCGAAAGAGCGAAAGCAAGAGAGAATGAGAGAGAGAGAGAGCGCGAGAGTAGAGAGTAGTGAGTAACTTTGATTTTGTGATTGAGAAAACGTATAAAAAGCAGGAAATATTCTTCATATTTCAGGTGGGCGCTCATGTCTGGGGCGCCTTCATCATCTTCTGCTACGTTTCAGGCAATTTTTAGAAATCTTTTAATTCGGGCGGAAAATTTAAGTCCATTTTAATATCGGCTAACCTACAGCGCAAGTGCTTTGGCTGAACGAAGCGAGCCACGTCTATGACGTCATCGTCGGAAATGTCATCAACGAGTGGGCGTATCGGCCGTTCCGGCTCGACTATGCGGTCGGTGAGAGAGAGGAGTGGGAGAGGGAGAGAAAAAGAGAAAGTGAGAGATAAGACGAAGACTGGGGCACCAGGAAAGAGGGGGGAGGGTTTAGTCATTCTGTATAAATCATTCTATAAATGAATCAATATAGTATCTGCAGGTTCGAATGGGGCTATCGTATGCAATTTCACTCGGAATTACGGCTGCAGTAGTGGCGAGCTACTGGGATGCACCGACGCTATGGAGCAGCACTGGTAAGAGAGGAAGAGAGAGAGTGAGAGAGAAAGAAATACGAAGGAAAGGTGAGAAATGAAGCCCGAATATGTGAACGAGCAATAGAGAAATATGAGAGAATAGAGAGCATGAGAGAATGTCCGAGAAAGAAGAGGGCGAGAGGGAGAATGAGGGATAGAGGAAGAGAGGGAGAGAGAGAGAGGAAGTGAGAGTGATGAATGCGCAGGCTCCTTCGACACCTCCTCCCAGCCTGCCATGATCGTCACTATCCTCGCCGTGCTCGCTCTCCTCGCCGCTGCCTTTGGCGAGCTGGCTGTGCAGTTCCATAACAGAGTCAATTAGTCTGATGAGCAAAGTATAAGAAAGAAAGAAATGTTTTATTTTGTGAAACAAAAATGCGTGCGCAAATTAATCTAATTATTTGTTTGAAGAGGCAGTAAGAGAAAGTTTCTTCATGATGCGTCTCCGAATGGACAACTTCTTCGAGTGGAACCGTCCCTTCGAAAAGGAGAACGTCGCGATGGTGAGCGAATTGGAAGAAGCGGAGTTCAAATGTAGCAATCGGTTGAACTATTCACATCTGGCACAGAATTGTCCCCCCAGTCACTCCATTCGAGGTTCGCCGCAATCTCCTCTTTTGCGCGGTCGGCCCGCTCCTCCAGTGCGCTACGACAGCCGCGATTCTCTTCGATAATGACCGACAAACGAGTTCAACGAAATGGTCCGGGCTATATATAAATTTTTTTGCTAATTAACCTAAATTGGCCCTTAGACCTTTAGGGAAATAATTCAAAATTAGGAAATATGAAAATTGATTTTTTTTAAATCCTAATGTAAAAGGATACTTCTCGTGGTCTCCGGGACCAACTCATTTGTCGGAATTCTACAAACGGTCATCACGACAGATGTACGTTTTTCTTCATTTTTCATTCTACAAATGTTGATTTCTTTTGCAGTTATAATAAAAAAAAATTATTAAATACTAAAAACATATAAAGGCACATGATTTCTTTTCGAGTTGTAGATTTACAAGTATGCCTCGATCGCAGCGATGCTGTTCCTTCCGGAGCGGTGGGCTCCAAAACTCAATGTCATCAACTTTTGGAATCGGTCAGTGGAGAACATTTAAAATATATGCAAGTCCACGTTCTGGATTCAATATAATGCGTTGAACATATTCAGCTTCTTATTGTGGAGAGAAAGAGAGTGGGGAAGAAAGGAATAGGGAGCCGCGAGGGTGGGGCCCGTTTGGGAGGATGTTTTGGCAGACAACTGACTGGTGACCGCTGCGATGTTTACAGTGCCTTGTGGCGATAAGGCGGCCCTCGACAGTACATGAGAACATCTTATAGTTAAACAAGGAAAAATGTCTTAAATAATAATTAGTAATTAAGTATCTTTGAGGCGATGCAAGTGAAGCTGGCAGTGATGCAGTTCTTCTCGGGCCAGTACGCGGATCGACTTCAGTGCGACGCTGCGTTCTGCAAGTGGGCTGCAGGCATGTTGGCAGATGATTACATGGACACGGTCGAGGTGGGTGGAGATGGCACTCTATCTGACAGTCACTCCTCTCTATAGCTGTCTATCTCTGTCTCTCGATTTCTCTCTGTATCTCTCTCTCTCTCTCTCTCTCTCTCTCTCTTTATTCCCCGTTCTTCCTCTCCCTCCTCCCTGTCTTTCAAGGTTCTGTTTTATTTTGTTCTGAAACTATATTTTCTACTCTTTCGATTCCTTATTTTACTTCATGCTTCCCTTTCGATCAGGCCTCCCCAGAGGAGCTGTCAGCCAAAGGATAAGGAGCACAGAAGAAGGTGCCTTTGAACGTTGTATTAATTTTTTTTACTTAGACCACATTATATGAAAGCTATTATTTGGATGCACAAAATATCCGTTACTCGTAACGGATGTAAACATCCGTTCCAGTGTAAAGTAAACCAATATCCACTTTCAGAATTTAATTGGGCCAGCACTTAAGGCGATGAAGTTTTGCGCGCCCGACCACACTGAAGTTCGTGTCCATTCCATTCTTTGTTTCGCAAGAAAGTTAGAAAAATTCTTTCTGAATAAAATACTAAATTTGAAATAAAATTAACAATTGATAAATTAATTATTTTTCTACAGGCTATTAATGCGCGATTTCTCGGGCCGGACGGAATGATTCCTTGCATGACATTTGCAAAGGCTCCTCCTATTCTCACCGTTGAGCAGGTGGGTTGCTTGCCGTGCATATTTTCTCTGTTGCTCTCTCCCTCTGCCTCTCTCTCTCTCTTTCTCACTCTCTACCCAACTCACTATCTCTCTATCTCTGCGTCCATCTCTCGCTCTCTACCTCAAGTTTTCAACATTACATGTCTCTCGAACAACAAAATGTTTCTAAAATATTCTAGGCTAAGGAAGCGCTTAAATGGCACGGTAAGGATCTCGAAGAGCTTAATGAAAGGTGAATGAAATTTTCTTCTTCTTTTGCCCGTTCTTCTTTTGCACTAACTTTGGTCACCAGATTTTTGTTAATTTTCTTTATTTTCGATTCGACCGCCTCTACGACGATGATCTGGTGATCGCTGACCTCCTGGCTGGACCCCATGCAGAAGCAACGAGAGAGATTCTGGTTGGGAAAGAGAAGCAGAGATAGAGAGGCGAGAGAACCAGGGAGAGAGAGGGAGGCGAGAGAAGCAAAGAGAGAGAGAGATGAGAGTGTGAGATCAATAAGATTTGTGCGCTTCACTCCAGAATGTGAAGTCATCACGACCGGAAGGCGATGGGAAATCGCTGAATCCTCGCAAGAGTCCACTCGATGACTTCTGGCTCGATATCAACATGCCAAAGTAAGATTTCTTACGGTAATAAGATTACGGTATCCAATCGGCACCTAAAATCGGCCATTTGTCTGTAGCTTCATCGGTCCTCGTCCACGCGGCGCAGAGCCGCCCCTTGGCTCCTTTGCCGAGCGATTCCGGCTTGAGCGATACTTTAAGGTCAGTTTGTATACAATAATTGGATCTCGAAGACACAACACGGTAGTAAATATTTGAAACTACCGTAATCATTTGATTTCTTGTCAGGAGCATCGTGACGCGCAGTGGAACGCGTTGCAGGCACGCGGTGCGGAAGCAGAATTCGCTCGCCGCGAAAGGAAGCACTTACGGCGCAATCAATGAGGATCTCGCGTTCTTTCTTTTTTTGCCACCCTCTCTCTCGATCATCTACTTTTTCCGTTCCAATTGTACTTTTTTCTTGTCATTCTCTTTATTGTTCAATTGTTTCCCCGTGGGTTTCGCTGGTGGAATTGGGTATGTTCTTTCTTACTTCATGCATTTTTAACTTATACTTAGAGAACATATGTTTGCCGAAAAATGTTTAGAATCAAAGTGCTGAGAAATAAAAGAGTTGGGAAATAATCCATTGTTCGATGCCAATATCACTTGCTTTTCCTCCATTCACTCCTCATCTCCGCTCGATCGATGCCGCAGCGTATGGCTTTGCTGAATCTGCTCCACCAACGACGGCTCTCCGCTCGAGTCCTTCTCGACGCGACGCTCCTTATAGTGAATCATATTATTATTCAATTAACAAAAGATGGAAAATAAATAAACCAAAAAAACTTTCAAAAAATAAACTAACATAACTTAAACCTGTCAATTATACTCTACTATTTCCAAAAATATATATCGAACTAATTAACCATAAGTAGTAAGCTGCTAACAATGCGCCAGCATGAGGTATGTTAAATGCGAAAGGAATATGGCTGATATTTAGAACCAATCTTTTGTTAGTTGTTTAAGATACCTAGTTTTATTAATTTAATCAATAGTTCTAGAATGAGTAAAAATACATAAGATGAAACCTTCAGAGCCTGCGTCACTTCAACGTCAGCCTGATGGAGACACTGCGAGATGTCGATGATCTTTCTGCAATTTTTCGTATATGTACGGATCGAGTGTTCGTTGTGCATTTGACACGTGTGTTCCAGAAAAACAAGGGACACTTTGGCTGAGAGTTCAACTGAAATCTCGGCTGACATTCCCTCGTTTCAGCTGCATTCCCACGAGTTTTCACCCGAGAAAACAGAAGTTTTCTATGACTCTTGGTGTTAGTAAAGGCAAGTATTTAGTTTCCTTGAACCCGTTTATTTCCATATTCTTCTTATCCTTTCTCACTTCTCTCCACCTCCTATCTCACTCGTGGTGCTCTCTCTTTCGTCTCGCCCTTTCTCTCTATTCCCCTCTCTCTCTCACCTTATCTTTCTCTCTCTGCCCTCTCTGGATCCCTCACCTGAACTGTCTGACGACATCCGGCATGATCGCGTTGTACTTCTTGGCCAGCTTGCGCCTATGCTCACGTGCATACATGAATAGTGCAGCAACGTCACGTGAGTCTGTTTCAGGGCCACATTGGTTGAACTGTGCTGCAAGACGTAATAAATTGGCAGTTCTTTTGGAAAACCAGGGAAAGATATTTTTTTTCCAAAAAAAAGTAGACGAATCGTCAGAAGCTTGCAAAGGTATGGGGATGCCAACCGAATAGATCCATTTTGGTCGGGCTCTGCAACGTCTCCGTCTCCAGGTTGATGGCCGTCATGCCACTGACGATGTCGTGCAGCTTTGCGAGCCCGTCCAACTGCTCCGTCTTGAGTTCGAAGTCGAGAGCGCTCGTGGCGAGGAGCCGCTTGTCGATGCGCGCCGGGAACTGGGCCGGGAAGTAGGATTGCGAATTCACAGAACTTAGCAGGGAATAATGTTTACGAATTTACAGACTCCCTTGCAAATTATTAGAAAATTGTAATTATGAATTATTACGACGACTCCTAGAAGTATAGATCTGATATTAGACGGTTATTTCTCACCCCCTAAAACACCGTATCCTTAGAGGACGCACCGAAAGTCGATGTTTGTCAAGTGCTCGTGTAATTGCATCGATGTGCTGCTGAAGCAGCGTCGCCCTTCTTAGCTCACCGTGCGTGAGATATAGCATGTGATTTACGTTGGATTCGGGGCCTTCAAAACCAGGTTTTTTTTATATATTTATTTTAGTCTTGAAGGTTATATTTTTATTATATTTAACAATTATATTTTTATTTAAAAGAAGTGACAGTAAATTCTCCTAAAGGAATACGAAGCTCAACCATAATCTATTTCAATTATCCAAACTTCAAGATTGGGTTTTGGCTCCTTTAACAATAAGTAGGAATTATTAGAACAGAAATAAAAGAAGTATAATAATGAGAAAACACTAACATGGGTCCTTGGGTGTCTGAATATAACGCGCCTTGCGCGTCGGCAGCTCGCACATCACGTAGAAGTCGTCGCGGAGATTGTAGACTCGGCCGGCTGTAGGATTTTGTCGATTTTTTCATTTAGCCAAATTAACCAAAATATTTCAAAGATGTTGTTAATGGAATAAATATTTTTTCAGAGAATTTGTGTGACGAAGCAATTGTTGTGTATACAATGTTGCTTGTTTGTGATATAGAAAAACAGAATGACTATGAGACCGTTTGCGAGAGCATGAGAGCAAATTTTACAGCCTGCGACGCATGCGTGGAGCGTGCGATCAAACGGAGCCAACTCGAGATGGAAGTGGATGTGACCCTGGGATGCAACTGAATACATAAGATGCCGTATTTTCGGTGTTAGTGTCCCCTCTCCCATTAATTAGCAACCTCTTCAAATTACACCTCTTTCTGCAGCACAGAAATGAAAAAATACGTGGAAGAATAGTGAAAAGGGATAACGTAATTTAAAAGTAAGGCAGAGATTACTATGTGTCAGCACGGTACGGAGAATCTGTGCTTTATATCCGTTACCAGTAACGGGTATTTTCTATGTCCTTACCTTATCTGAGATGAAGGAGTAGTTGCCTCCGGGGCGCAAGCCAATGACCTCGCCGATCGGAAGTGCCACCGCTCTGAGAATAAAATTTTTTAATTATTTTTCGCCTGACACAATGGCGAGAACTTATGTTTCAGTGAGACGCGACTGCATTGTCCAGGAAAATCCAAATAGATTAAGGTTGCGTTTTTTCGTGCTCCTTTAATAAGATGCTTTCTTTCATACCTGACGATTTTTCATAATATTTGATTTCCGAAAAAAAAACACGTTTTGATGTCTTACGACAACCTTTCTTAGTTTCTATTTCGTAAATTCTATTCGTTCCTGGCTAATATTTTCTTCTCTTTTTCGCTGCTTTCTTCTTACTTGAAGTGTTTCGTCTCGGCGAGATCGCGATGGCTGAAGGTGACGCCGTTGCGAAGCACGAAGATCGTCCGCTCTTCCGAGGGCGGCGCAGAGGAGAGCTCGGCGAACATCTCAAGCATGTCGGAGTAGCTCGGCCAGTCGAAGAGACGTGAGATCAGATGCGAAACGGCATGGCGGAACCAGCTAGAAATCATTATTTTATCGAACCTTACCATTTTCAACACAATAAAAAAGCTCGCTTTCCCTATACTTTATCGTATCGCACGTTTATTTAGCTATGCAATATTTTTGTGATCTGAAACAAAATTTCACAAAACATAGAAAACTGTAAAAGGCAAAAACTCTATTTCATTTTATGCAATAACTCAATTTTGCTTGAAATATATACTTGTTGTTTCTCACATACAGTAGCGTGCAATAAAAGTGCATATTTTGGTTTTTCATGCATATTTTTCTTCAATGTGAAGGAAAGTTCATGAAATTTTCAGGATTACTTCTGTATAGTAACACAATTAAAGTGGTAGAATATTGTTTTCAATGATCCACTATTGATCTCTTGAAGCCACATGAAGCCAGGGATAAAATAAGGCTCATTTTAAGTACGTCTGGGCTGCTGACGAAAGCTGACGTCTGGGCTGCTGACGAAAGCTCGATGAGGCCTATACGACGTCTGGGGACCGAGATACGCTGTTGGGATGCATACTGTCGGGACGGGATGGGATGTCGGGACGGGATGGGACGGGGGGTTCGGATCGGATGCAGATCCCGACAGCGTATCTCGATCACCAGACGTGCTAAAGACCTCATCGATAGCTCAATCGACTCCTCTCATCGTCCCAAAGCTCATACGCACCAAGACAAATATTTTCAAAACGCCCAACCCAAAAACCTCAAAACCCCAAACCACGGTACCCCAAAAAAACACTCTAAAACCTTAAAAAACCTACTTTCTAGGTCATTTTAGCGATTTCTGAAACTTAGTGCTAGACCTCGATGAGGGCTATCCAAAAATGAAGAGAACATGTTCCGCCACTCGAGAGACTTCCCTTGTGAGGGTAGCCCGCATGTAACAACATGAGATTAAATAAGAACTAGACCTAAAAGTAATCTCTGGGATGTTCTTCAATGCAAATAAAATAAACACCCCTAAGATCGAAGAAATAAATCATTTTGTCCAGCTCCGCAAAATATGCAAACCAGGTGATTTGAGTTATTGATTTTTTTTCTCGATCAATAGTGGATCATTGAAAACAATATTCTACCACTTTAAGTGGTATGTTACTATACAGAAGTAATCCTGAAAATTTCATGAACTTTCTTTCACATTGAAGAAAAATATGCATGAAAAACCAAAATATGCACTTTTATTGCACGCTACTGTATGTATTTTGTACAAAACAAACGACTGTCAATTAAGATGTTTCGATAGAAGCCCACTCACTCAGGATACATATAGTTGTCAAGGACGTAGATGTTCGTGCCTCGCTGAGTGTGCGAGATTATGCCTAAGAATCTCTTTGTTTTGATTTTTATTTGCCTTTTTTTAAGAAACCGTCGGGGGAAAAAGTGCGATTTGAACTTGCGCTCTCATGCAGTTCTGTCGAAGTTTGTTTGAGAGAGAACGTGAAAGAGGAGGATAGCTCATAATTTGGCCTGCATATAAATTTATAACTAACGAGTGAACAAAAACGTTCTAACTTTCGAGGTCAATGTTTTCGATCAAACGAAATAAGCCATGAAGAGAGTATCATAAGTAAGTAATTCTCCGGATAGCTCCTTTAAGATAAATATACATATAAAAAAACAAAGTAAAATATTAAAACCGAGATTAATACAAAATTTACGTTCGTCTTACCTCGCTTTCTTTTTCTGAATATTTGTTGCAACTCCTTCGGACTGTTGCAGTCGAAGGGGTATCTGCCGGTGGCAGCGAAGAAGAGAGTCACGCCCATCGACCAGAGATCGCATCTAGTATGAAGAGATTGCGCAGTCTCGTAAAACACTAAGTAATCTATTCTCATTATAATATTCTCTTTCTCTCATTCTATCCACTCATTCTGTCTGTTTTTCGTCATTCTCTACATACATACATATCTATCAGCTCTCAATTTCTCTATCGTTTTCCTCATCTGTCTCTCTCGCAATAATTATCAAACTTTTCCGCGTTCATCTTCTTCCACTTGGGCAATCTCGCGCCGTCGTTTAAGAGCGCTTCCAAAGCGGACGGATGCTAAATTTTATAGAAGAAAAATTCTGTTAGCCAACTCATTTGTGCCAAATATTTGCCCGTTTTTCCACGCAGGATCAATTTATAATGTTACTTTTAAAATTTAATCAAAGTTACCAAGAATGCGATAGTGCCTGCGATGGTGTGATACGTCTCATCCATGCGTTCGACAAACTTCGCGACGCCAAAGTCGCACAGCTTGAATTGGTACTTGGAGCTAGAAAAGAAAGGAAAATCTGTAATGATAATTGTAGAATAATTAATGAATGTTCGAATTGCCAAGTTCACCCTTGGAGAAATGAATTGTAAACATATATTCACTAACATAATTCCAGTCTCGCGCGTGAAGTAGAGGATGTTCTCCGGCTTGATGTCACGATGCGCCACGTGGAATTCGCTCATCGCGTCGAGCGCATTCTCTCAATTATGTCTATACGTGCATATATATATAATATAAAATGATAGCAATTTTATATCATATATATATATATATATATATATATCAAAGTTATTGCCTTAGAATTCCAACATTTGTTTTATATATTAAATGAATGAAAAAAAATAGTTGGAAATCGCTGACTAATATCACTCAGCAGGTCGATCATAGCTGTGTAATGAAGTCCGAAGAGATTCTCTTGTCGTTTCAGCAAATGCTGCAAACTTCATTTATCTCTTCCTCTCACTCCTTCATTTTCACTCTCTTATTCTTTCTCTTTTTCTTTTATTTCTCTCTCTCTTATTCTCTCTCTCTCTCTCTCTCTCTCTCTCCTAACATAGACACTCCCGTCCGCCTTCTCGAGTGCAATGCAGACGACATTTCCACCCTCTTGCATCCCAAACGTCCGGATGATGCCGTCGCATCCATTCAGCGTTCGCAGGATTTCATATCTGAAACAAAATAACTTATCATCAAAAATCAATAACTCAGTAAAATAAAATAAAAATCTGGAAATAATGGATCAATAAAATGTAGTCCATACTCTGATCGAAGTGAGGCTCGATCCTGCGGATCATTGCTGACCTTGACTACAATCTCGTCGCCTGACTTCTTCAATCGACCTACGCATACCTGATAAAAAGGGAGCGTGGGAAAAATGGATGTATCCTATTTTATGGGCGTGACAAATTCTGGGGGCGTGGCCTAATCTAGGGGCGTTACTTATTGTAGGTGGCATGACCTGCTCTCACCGTGCCGTAGGTGCCGGAGCTGATGATACGAGCCATGTCATACGTGAACTCATCGCCGGTAGCATAACCGCCTTCTGCGCTTTCTCCTCGTTCATAGAAGCCGGCCATTTGTGCCTTCGATGTCGACCACGACGGTTGCTTGGCGAAAGCGCAGTCAGCAACGGATTTGTAGCAGTCATTATAATAGTGCTCATGTTCTTGGTCGATTGAAATTTTTTAAATCCAGAACTCCCGTTGAAAATTTCCCCCTGAATTTTTCTAAGTTCAGAACTCCTTGTTGAAATTTTTACAGTTCTTTTTCTAAGTCCAGGATTTATTTCACCTCGATCTTGGTAGATCAAAATATCACAAAATTTGGATCGACGTAGAACATGAGCACTATCATCATGCAATTTGGTACTCTAAGAGGAAACCATAGATAGGCACGTCTTCAAATAACAGCAGTCAGAAACGGTAGCATAGCCACGATGGCATTTCTATCGCGCTATTAGAATTGTAGCAAAATAAAACAGAGATCTTTTCGAATGAGAGGCAGAAATGTTGATCCAGGTTTGATAGGGCGAGTTCAGATATGTACATAGTGATTGTAAGATGAAAGAAATAATGAAATGCTAGTCTGAAAAATGAAAAAAAAATGCAAAAGGACAAATAATCAAAGTCTTTTCCTAAATTTTTGATTACGAGTATTAGCATGATAAGTTCTTGAAGGAAACATTCTTTTATCTTCCAAAATGATCAAATTTAGTCTAAAAGATTGACTGGAGGAGGTCCCGCTTTATGACAATCATTATTTGGACAAATATTTGCCTTTTCATTTTTGCATTTGAATATTGCAGAAAACGTCTCGGTTGATGCACTCGTTGAGTAATAAAAAGTAAGCAGACTGCCAATGGGTGGCAGTCTCAATTAGCACCCTTTTTTAACAATTGAAGAGTGATACAGACGTCAGAGAAAAACGAGGCAAGGATAGCACTTGAGATAAGTATGAAACTCATGCAAAAAAATTTATTTTGTTGCGGGCGGTAAGTTCAGCGATTCAGCGTTTTGCATCTACTCAAGCGTAATTTTTATCAAGATACGGCTTTCCGTCGTCATATACTTTCCTTAATACGACAATGGCAATTGAATGGCTCGACTGATAAGCGGCAACGCTTCGCGCATTGTTTGGGGATGGCAGAGATTCGATAAGAAGAGAGACGCAGACGGCGAGAGGAAATCGAGTCAAGAAACCCATGCATGTTACATTGAATGTAAAGATCGAGAGAGAACGACTAAGGGTAACTAGTGCTCGATAGGAGATAACGCATCGATAAGCTTTTTATTCTAGGAAAAGCGATGAAACGAAATTGGCAAAATGCGAATGTAAGATGTAGAAAGCAAACATTAAGAAAATATATTATAGTTGCAATGAGATAGTTTGCAATAGTTGTAACCCCACGCCACAAGGAACCATTACAAGATTATCGCTCACCAAATAATTTTTCGAATAAAAAAAAGAATAGATAGTGAAAAATGCTGACTTTAAAGCAAGATATGAATTTTAAAAATTTGAGCACACTTTATGGTATTCCTGGAAAGAAAATTTTTATAAAAATAAAATTTTCCCAAAAAGTTAATAGAGAGGTCCTTCGTCATGCCTGACCACATTCTCAATGTATGGATCCGTCATCTTGCATCTAGGGCAGAGCGTACTGGAGAATTACTGAGAGGCTCTCTTAACTCTTTGCCAGTCGCTAAAGCAGCAAAAAAAATTTGCAACGCCAAGTAGTGAATGTCGAACTTAATCCTGATATGGGGTTCATGTTGACTCGAAGAGGGATGTTGCCCAGGATATATTCCGGCAAGATATGGAAATTCATAACACAGTAGAAGACTCGCGTTTATGGCGAGAGAGAAGCTGAAAAAGACAAAGTGTATTTATTGTTATGCTATCGGCATTTTGCTTCATTCGATTGAATATAGCAATATTAAAAGAAACGTATATATTCTCGGTTTAGAGATGAATTGAGAGAGACTACAAAAAAGGGCGGATAGAGGCCTGTGAAAAGTCAGCTTTCGCGTTCCTCATCGAGTGTGCAAATATTTCCTGATGGCTATCAATTTCGAGCATTCTGGTTGCTTTATTTCTCTCTTCACATTCAAATACTATAATCCGCATCTCTCAATCTATCAATCTCTCTCTCTCTGTGTTTTTCTCTTTCTTTCTCTCTCTCAATTCTCGCTCTCTCACATTTTGTCTCTATGTCTCTCATACTCTTTCACTCTCTGTCTATCTCTCTTTCTATCTTCCTCTCATTTTCTGTCCTCCTCTATAGAGAAGTAAACAAATTCAATGGGGCATTCGTGTATGGCGAGAGGACAAGATCTGCACGTTTAAAGAACATTTTTGATAAAAATTAAGTCTAAAATCAATGAAAACAGACCGCGCTGGGCCAAGCGAATTCACATGCTGAAATAGAATCGCTCCTCAATGACAACGCCTCCGAGTACGACTTCTTTCCTCATTCTTCTATCTTCCCTTCATCCTCCTCCCATTGCTGCTACCTCTCTCACATTCACTCTCTTCCCTCTCTCACCCTCTCATCTGTCTGCTGTTAGTCTCTCACACGTCTCCTCTATCCTTTATCTCTTTCTCTCGCTCTCTCTCTCATTACGCACCTTTCTAATTCGATCCGTATGGGTATACGACCGCCTTTTTCGAAAAGTAAGCATATGTATCTATGTTGGTTGCTTCCTCCTTTTAAATGTTAAAATGGTCTGTTGAAGCGATACTCAAATCCGAATTGTATGATTCATTGGGTATAATTAGTATTGGGCTATGAGGTAAAGTTGAGTTAGTGAGAGCAAACCCACTATGTGGAGGTATTGTGGAGTATTGTGTGTATAAGTAGACTTGCATGCGATACAAGGGAAAGTGGAAATTATAATAAATATGATACCGTTCCCCCGGAATACATCCCGAAGTCGATAAAGTACACCATCATCAGTCCCAATGTCCCAATATAAACCCCCTCTACCCGTGAAGAATGTGTGTTCGATGTTGCTAAGTCTTCTTTTGTTCCCCACACTGTCCTTACAATTGCCAGCGTTGTAAGGATTGAGGAGTTACATAGGGAAGAAGGAAAGGAAAGGAGTACGCCCAGTGAGATAGTTGGCGGGAGAGATAAAGGAGTCCTAGAGGACCTGTGAAAGATAAAGCAAAGAGTTTGTTGGTGAGACCGTCGTGCCGTACCATCTCTTGCGCATTCGTAAGGGCCCACTTTGGTGAGCGATAATCTTGTAATGGTTCCTTGTGGCGTGGGGTTACAACTATTGCAAACTATCTCATTGCAACTATAATATATTTTCTTAATGTTTGCTTTCTACATCTTACATTCGCATTTTGCCAATTTCGTTTCATCGCTTTTCCTAGAATAAAAAGCTTATCGATGCGTTATCTCCTATCGAGCACTAGTTACCCTTAGTCGTTCTCTCTCGATCTTTACATTCAATGTAACATGCATGGGTTTCTTGACTCGATTTCCTCTCGCCGTCTGCGTCTCTCTTCTTATCGAATCTCTGCCATCCCCAAACAATGCGCGAAGCGTTGCCGCTTATCAGTCGAGCCATTCAATTGCCATTGTCGTATTAAGGAAAGTATATGACGACGGAAAGCCGTATCTTGATAAAAATTACGCTTGAGTAGATGCAAAACGCTGAATCGCTGAACTTACCGCCCGCAACAAAATAAATTTTTTTGCATGAGTTTCATACTTATCTCAAGTGCTATCCTTGCCTCGTTTTTCTCTGACGTCTGTATCACTCTTCAAAAAAAAGGGTGCTAATTGAGACTGCCACCCATTGGCAGTCTGCTTACTTTTTATTACTCAACGAGTGCATCAACCGAGACGTTTTCTGCAATATTCAAATGCAAAAATGAAAAGGCAAATATTTGTCCAAATAATGATTGTCATAAAGCGGGACCTCCTCCAGTCAATCTTTTAGACTAAATTTGATCATTTTGGAAGATAAAAGAATGTTTCCTTCAAGAACTTATCATGCTAATACTCGTAATCAAAAATTTAGGAAAAGACTTTGATTATTTGTCCTTTTGCATTTTTTTTTCATTTTTCAGACTAGCATTTCATTATTTCTTTCATCTTACAATCACTATGTACATATCTGAACTCGCCCTATCAAACCTGGATCAACATTTCTGCCTCTCATTCGAAAAGATCTCTGTTTTATTTTGCTACAATTCTAATAGCGCGATAGAAATGCCATCGTGGCTATGCTACCGTTTCTGACTGCTGTTATTTGAAGACGTGCCTATCTATGGTTTCCTCTTAGAGTACCAAATTGCATGATGATAGTGCTCATGTTCTACGTCGATCCAAATTTTGTGATATTTTGATCTACCAAGATCGAGGTGAAATAAATCCTGGACTTAGAAAAAGAACTGTAAAAATTTCAACAAGGAGTTCTGAACTTAGAAAAATTCAGGGGGAAATTTTCAACGGGAGTTCTGGATTTAAAAAATTTCAATCGACCAAGAACATGAGCACTATTATAATGACTGCTACAAATCCGTTGCTGACTGCGCTTTCGCCAAGCAACCGTCGTGGTCGACATCGAAGGCACAAATGGCCGGCTTCTATGAACGAGGAGAAAGCGCAGAAGGCGGTTATGCTACCGGCGATGAGTTCACGTATGACATGGCTCGTATCATCAGCTCCGGCACCTACGGCACGGTGAGAGCAGGTCATGCCACCTACAATAAGTAACGCCCCTAGATTAGGCCACGCCCCCAGAATTTGTAGGATACATCCATTTTTCCCACGCTCCCTTTTTATCAGGTATGCGTAGGTCGATTGAAGAAGTCAGGCGACGAGATTGTAGTCAAGGTCAGCAATGATCCGCAGGATCGAGCCTCACTTCGATCAGAGTATGGACTACATTTTATTGATCCATTATTTCCAGATTTTTATTTTATTTTACTGAGTTATTGATTTTTGATGATAAGTTATTTTGTTTCAGATATGAAATCCTGCGAACGCTGAATGGATGCGACGGCATCATCCGGACGTTTGGGATGCAAGAGGGTGGAAATGTCGTCTGCATTGCACTCGAGAAGGCGGACGGGAGTGTCTATGTTAGGAGAGAGAGAGAGAGAGAGAGAGAGAATAAGAGAGAGAGAAATAAAAGAAAAAGAGAAAGAATAAGAGAGTGAAAATGAAGGAGTGAGAGGAAGAGATAAATGAAGTTTGCAGCATTTGCTGAAACGACAAGAGAATCTCTTCGGACTTCATTACACAGCTATGATCGACCTGCTGAGTGATATTAGTCAGCGATTTCCAACTATTTTTTTTCATTCATTTAATATATAAAACAAATGTTGGAATTCTAAGGCAATAACTTTGATATATATATATATATATATATGATATAAAATTGCTATCATTTTATATTATATATATATGCACGTATAGACATAATTGAGAGAATGCGCTCGACGCGATGAGCGAATTCCACGTGGCGCATCGTGACATCAAGCCGGAGAACATCCTCTACTTCACGCGCGAGACTGGAATTATGTTAGTGAATATATGTTTACAATTCATTTCTCCAAGGGTGAACTTGGCAATTCGAACATTCATTAATTATTCTACAATTATCATTACAGATTTTCCTTTCTTTTCTAGCTCCAAGTACCAATTCAAGCTGTGCGACTTTGGCGTCGCGAAGTTTGTCGAACGCATGGATGAGACGTATCACACCATCGCAGGCACTATCGCATTCTTGGTAACTTTGATTAAATTTTAAAAGTAACATTATAAATTGATCCTGCGTGGAAAAACGGGCAAATATTTGGCACAAATGAGTTGGCTAACAGAATTTTTCTTCTATAAAATTTAGCATCCGTCCGCTTTGGAAGCGCTCTTAAACGACGGCGCGAGATTGCCCAAGTGGAAGAAGATGAACGCGGAAAAGTTTGATAATTATTGCGAGAGAGACAGATGAGGAAAACGATAGAGAAATTGAGAGCTGATAGATATGTATGTATGTAGAGAATGACGAAAAACAGACAGAATGAGTGGATAGAATGAGAGAAAGAGAATATTATAATGAGAATAGATTACTTAGTGTTTTACGAGACTGCGCAATCTCTTCATACTAGATGCGATCTCTGGTCGATGGGCGTGACTCTCTTCTTCGCTGCCACCGGCAGATACCCCTTCGACTGCAACAGTCCGAAGGAGTTGCAACAAATATTCAGAAAAAGAAAGCGAGGTAAGACGAACGTAAATTTTTTATTAATCTCGATTTTAATATTTTACTTTGTTTTTTTATATGTATATTTATCTTAAAGGAGCTATCCGGAGAATTACTTACTTATGATACTCTCTTCATGGCTTATTTCGTTTGATCGAAAACATTGACCTCGAAAGTTAGAACGTTTTTGTTCACTCGTTAGTTATAAATTTATATGCAGGCCAAATTATGATCTATCCTCCTCTTTCACGTTCTCTCTCAAACAAACTTCGACAGAACTGCATGAGAGCGCAAGTTCAAATCGCACTTTTTCCCCCGACGGTTTCTTAAAAAAAGGCAAATAAAAATCAAAACAAAGAGATTCTTAGGCATAATCTCGCACACTCAGCGAGGCACGAACATCTACGTCCTTGACAACTATATGTATCCTGAGTGAATGATGAGGTCTGTAGCACGTCTGGTGATCGAGATACGCTGTCGGGATCTGCATCCGATCCGAACCCCCCGTCCCATCCCGTCCCGACATCCCATCCCGTCCCGACAGTATGCATCCCAACAGCGTATCTCGGTCCCCAGACGTCGTACAGGCCTCATCGATAGCTCGTTCGACTCCTCTCGTCGTCCCGAAACTCAAACGCACCAAGACAAACACAAATTCAAAACGCTAAATCCAAAAACCTCAAAACCCCAAACCACAGTACCCCAAAAAAAACACTATTAAACCTTAAAAAACTAACTTTCTATGTCATTTTAGCGATTTCTGAAACTTAGTGCTGGACCTACTCGATGAGGGCTATCCGAAAATGAAGAGAACATGTTCAATAGCTTCCGCCACTCGAGAGATTCATTCAATCGGCCTTTGATGCAGAAGGCTCAGCAGGGTAAAATCATTCATTTACTTCAATGCTTATTGTAATAACGATTTTAATGCATTCATAGATAATCGTTCAAGCTATTCAGATAGTTATTTGACCAGTGGAAATTCCATGCTAACTATAAGAGCATGTTTTGGACACCGCAGTCAGCTTTCGTCAGCAGCCCAGACGTACTTAAAATGATGCTATGTAGGGGTCCGTGTTTCAAACACGGTTTTGCCTATCTAAAATGATAGTTAAAAGACTTTTACATATTCGGCAGCCTTATTTTATCCCTATCTTCATGTGGCTTCAAGAGATCAATAGTGGATCATTGAAAACAATATTCTACCACTTTAATTGTGTTACTATACAGAAGTAATCCTGAAAATTTCATGAACTTTCCTTCACATTGAAGAAAAATATGCATGAAAAACCAAAATATGCACTTTTATTGCACGCTACTGTATGTGAGAAACAACAAGTATATATTTCAAGCAAAATTGAGTTATTGCATAAAATGAAATAGAGTTTTTGCCTTTTACAGTTTTCTATGTTTTGTGAAATTTTGTTTCAGATCACAAAAACATTGCATAGCTAAATAAACGTACGATACGATAAAGTATAGGGAAAGCGAGCTTTTTTATTGTGTTGAAAATGGTAAGGTTCGATAAAATAACGATTTCTAGCTGGTTCTGCCGTTTCGCATCTGATCTCACGTCTCTTCGACTGGCCGAGCTACTCCGACATGCTTGAGATGTTCGCCGAGCTCTCCTCTGCGCCGCCCTCGGAAGAGCGGACGATCTTCGTGCTTCGCAACGGCGTCACCTTCAGCCATCGCGATCTCGCCGAGACGAAACACTTCAAGTAAGAAGAAAGCAGCGAAAAAGAGAAGAAAATATTAGCCAGGAACGAATAGAATTTACGAAATAGAAACTAAGAAAGGTTGGCGTAAGACATCAAAACGTGTTTTTTTTTCGGAAATCAAATATTATGAAAAATCGTCAGGTATGAAAGAAAGCATCTTATTAAAGGAGCACGAAAAAACGCAACCTTAATCTATTTGGATTTTCCTGGACAATGCAGTCGCGTCTCACTGAAACATAAGTTCTCGCCATTGTGTCAGACGAAAAATAATTAAAAAATTTTATTCTCAGAGCGGTGGCACTTCCGATCGGCGAGGTCATTGGCTTGCGTCCCGGAGGCAACTACTCCTTCATCTCAGATAAGGTAAGGACATAGAAAATACCCGTTACTGGTAACGGATATAAAGCACAGATTCTCCGTACCGTGCTGACACATAGTAATCTCTGCCTTACTTTTAAATTACGTTATCCCTTTTCACTATTCTTCCACGTATTTTTTCATTTCTGTGCTGCAGAAAGAGGTGTAATTTGAAGAGGTTGCTAATTAATGGGAGAGGGGACACTAACACCGAAAATACGGCATCTTATGTATTCAGTTGCATCCCAGGGTCACATCCACTTCCATCTCGAGTTGGCTCCGTTTGATCGCACGCTCCACGCATGCGTCGCAGGCTGTAAAATTTGCTCTCATGCTCTCGCAAACGGTCTCATAGTCATTCTGTTTTTCTATATCACAAACAAGCAACATTGTATACACAACAATTGCTTCGTCACACAAATTCTCTGAAAAAATATTTATTCCATTAACAACATCTTTGAAATATTTTGGTTAATTTGGCTAAATGAAAAAATCGACAAAATCCTACAGCCGGCCGAGTCTACAATCTCCGCGACGACTTCTACGTGATGTGCGAGCTGCCGACGCGCAAGGCGCGTTATATTCAGACACCCAAGGACCCATGTTAGTGTTTTCTCATTATTATACTTCTTTTATTTCTGTTCTAATAATTCCTACTTATTGTTAAAGGAGCCAAAACCCAATCTTGAAGTTTGGATAATTGAAATAGATTATGGTTGAGCTTCGTATTCCTTTAGGAGAATTTACTGTCACTTCTTTTAAATAAAAATATAATTGTTAAATATAATAAAAATATAACCTTCAAGACTAAAATAAATATATAAAAAAAACCTGGTTTTGAAGGCCCCGAATCCAACGTAAATCACATGCTATATCTCACGCACGGTGAGCTAAGAAGGGCGACGCTGCTTCAGCAGCACATCGATGCAATTACACGAGCACTTGACAAACATCGACTTTCGGTGCGTCCTCTAAGGATACGGTGTTTTAGGGGGTGAGAAATAACCGTCTAATATCAGATCTATACTTCTAGGAGTCGTCGTAATAATTCATAATTACAATTTTCTAATAATTTGCAAGGGAGTCTGTAAATTCGTAAACATTATTCCCTGCTAAGTTCTGTGAATTCGCAATCCTACTTCCCGGCCCAGTTCCCGGCGCGCATCGACAAGCGGCTCCTCGCCACGAGCGCTCTCGACTTCGAACTCAAGACGGAGCAGTTGGACGGGCTCGCAAAGCTGCACGACATCGTCAGTGGCATGACGGCCATCAACCTGGAGACGGAGACGTTGCAGAGCCCGACCAAAATGGATCTATTCGGTTGGCATCCCCATACCTTTGCAAGCTTCTGACGATTCGTCTACTTTTTTTTGGAAAAAAATATCTTTCCCTGGTTTTCCAAAAGAACTGCCAATTTATTACGTCTTGCAGCACAGTTCAACCAATGTGGCCCTGAAACAGACTCACGTGACGTTGCTGCACTATTCATGTATGCACGTGAGCATAGGCGCAAGCTGGCCAAGAAGTACAACGCGATCATGCCGGATGTCGTCAGACAGTTCAGGTGAGGGATCCAGAGAGGGCAAAGAGAGAAAGATAAGGTGAGAGAGAGAGGGGAATAGAGAGAAAGGGCGAGACGAAAGAGATCGAAAGGGAAGCATGAAGTAAAATAAGGAATCGAAAGAGTAGAAAATATAGCTTCAGAACAAAATAAAACAGAACCTTGAAAGACAGGGAGGAGGGAGAGGAAGAACGGGGAATAAAGAGAGAGAGAGAGAGAGATACAGAGAGAAATCGAGAGACAGAGATAGACAGCTATAGAGAGGAGTGACTGTCAGATAGAGTGCCATCTCCACCCACCTCGACCATGTCCATGTAATCATCTGCCAACATGCCTGCAGCCCACTTGCAGAACGCAGCGTCGCACTGAAGTCGATCCGCGTACTGGCCCGAGAAGAACTGCATCACTGCCAGCTTCACTTGCATCGCCTCAAAGATACTTAATTACTAATTATTATTTAAGACATTTTTCCTTGTTTAACTATAAGATGTTCTCATGTACTGTCGAGGGCCGCCTTATCGCCACAAGGCACTGTAAACATCGCAGCGGTCACCAGTCAGTTGTCTGCCAAAACATCCTCCCAAACGGGCCCCACCCTCGCGGCTCCCTATTCCTTTCTTCCCCACTCTCTTTCTCTCCACAATAAGAAGCTGAATATGTTCAACGCATTATATTGAATCCAGAACGTGGACTTGCATATATTTTAAATGTTACAAGCCAAATCCTTCGATGTTTGCTCCTGTTTCAGAATACCAGAAATACAAAGGGATGCCTAACAGTGATAGCGTCGAGTGGAGTGATGCCTATCCTAGGACAATAATTATTAGCGAAAATGCATTTGGAATCGCCCGGGTCGTCCGAACCGTCAATTTTCACCTTTTCCTAATTCTTAAAAAAAAGAGCAAATTCTTTTATCACCTTAAATGGCTCTCCGTTCTTGCAGGTTGCACGGCAGCGCCCAGTTTCTTCTATGACGTTGATCGTAGCGATTACATCCGGGGTGTAACGATCAAGCAAAAAGTCGACGCACGAGTTTTGACGGCAAGTTGCCTGGAATCAAAGCGTACGCGAGATCGCGGAATACCTCTGAAGTATTCATGAAAAAAGGATTCGTCATCACATGAGTCCAACCTTCGTGGCATCACCATATTGGCCTATGCGGTAAGTATGCCACACCCCGTCATCACTGTCACAGTAGATGAAGGAAGTAATGGTCTCACTTGACGGGTCCGAAGTTGCCTATTAAAGTCGTCGATATATTTGCAAATTAAAATAAGAGTCTTACTAACGATTAAAATACATGTAGCTTCGCTTTTAGAGGTATGATTACGACATTGAGATTAATGGTTTATATGGATCTTTTTCATAATCTATTTCCATCACTTGATTTGAAAGAAGACTGACGCTCGCGATCATCCCGTTGCGACAGACAGCAAATATAACTTGATCGCCAGATTCGTCCACAATAGACTTATAGAGGATATTGGTGAAAGTGCCTCCGCCAAGGTCTTCCAGAGCCGGGCACACAGCCGAGACTGGCTGGGTCGTCACTAGCTTATCGACTGGCAAGAATGATTTATGCGACTTTTCATATCAATAGTTAAGCCCACTTGGCGTAGCACACGTTGGATGGATAAGCTTTTTGGGATTCTCGAATGGCTGCCAGTTATTCGACAGGTCGCAGAACACATTGTCACCCGGCACAGCAACGCCCTCATTGTCAGCCAAGCCCGGCATCTAGGAGAGAGCATCCCTTCTCCTTGCTGCATTACTTCTATCCAAACTAACTAACCGCTTTCTTTCTTCTAGTAATATCCCGTAATCAAGTCTTTTTTTACTAGCACACACGAGCTCTGCTCTCTTGAGGAGAGGTTGCTCGCTCCTCTGCTCTCTAAGTTATCACCTTCCGTGTGTGTATATTTTTGTTTGCTTTTGCTGTGCCTTTTCTAATTGCCACCATCATATGCTTGTGTGCCATGACACCCACTGAATATTGTTCCTGAGGCCTCCATTACCATCTGAGAGAGCTTTTGCTCTCAGGGAAGCTGCCCCAAGAATAACTGAGTGTGAATTCCTCAGGAAATAACGGTATAACGACCTAAGGAGACGTAATAACTGAGTGTGAATTCCTCAGAAGATAAAGGCGGAAAGCCTTATTTTAATGAGAAATAATAACTGAGTGTGAATTCCTCAGAAGATAAAGGCGGAAAGCCTTATTTTAATGAGAAATAATAACTGAGTGTTAATCCCTCAGAAGATAAAGGCGGAAGAGCCTAAGGACAGTTGCTCTCATTGTCCTCATTGTCAGATCAAGTAATGACTCAGGAGTTTCTTCATGAATTCTCGGCTCTGGCCGACGAGTTGAAAGCTTCCAACCAGGCCGTTTTGTCTTCTGTCCAGACACTGATTGATGCACATACCCAGTCCTCTGCTTCCTTGACCCAATCAATTGAGAAACTTGTGACGTGCGTCTCTCAGCTGTGCTCTGCATCTCTGTCTCACCCTACCAGTGCCGGGGATGACCCCTCCTCCTCTCCTCACATCGCATCTCGCACGTACGCATCGGTTGCAAGTGACGTGGCCGCTGCCGTTGCCAATGTTGTGTACTCCGAGCGTGACCTACATGAGGGAAAGAGCAGGAGGGCCGTTCTGAAGGGTCTCCCTGAGCTCGATGGGGATGAGGCAACAAACAATTATGACTTGCGCATCATTTCCGAGATCATTAACCGTTCTAATAATGCTTCTCTCATCTCCGCCCTCTCTTCCGGCAATGTCAGTACTCACCGACATGGTAAGATTGCCCCCCGAATTATCAAGATCCAGTTCCCCTCCAATGAGCTACGGGAGAGTTTCCTCTCTCTCGCTCGCCAGAAGAAGCATGAAGACGTGGCCGCTTTCCCCCACGCCTACTTCCGCCGTGACCTGACGCCTCTGCAGTTCGCGCAAGAAACGGCGGCAAGGAAGGAGGCCGGTCGTCGCAACTCCAAATATATCGACGACTTTAATAGGCAACTTCGGACCCGTCAAGTGAGACCATTACTTCCTTCATCTACTGTGACAGTGATGACGGGGTGTGGCATACTTACCGCATAGGCCAATATGGTGATGCCACGAAGGTTGGACTCATGTGATGACGAATCCTTTTTTCATGAATACTTCAGAGGTATTCCGCGATCTCGCGTACGCTTTGATTCCAGGCAACTTGCCGTCAAAACTCGTGCGTCGACTTTTTGCTTGATCGTTACACCCCGGATGTAATCGCTACGATCAACGTCATAGAAGAAACTGGGCGCTGCCGTGCAACCTGCAAGAACGGAGAGCCATTTAAGGTGATAAAAGAATTTGCTCTTTTTTTTAAGAATTAGGAAAAGGTGAAAATTGACGGTTCGGACGACCCGGGCGATTCCAAATGCATTTTCGCTAATAATTATTGTCCTAGGATAGAGTAAAATATTTAAATGCAGCATTAGTGTTTATTTACATAGAGCGAGTGCTACTGTTAAAAACAGACACTTATATTTTTATATGAATTTATGGGATATTACTAACAAGTAAATAATTCTTAATATTTGTCAAAAAATTTCTTCTGTGCCATTCGTTTGTTCTCTTTCCAAATCCCTAATCATAGAATATGCATTTTTTACAGGATACAATCGACGGCTTTCTCCCCAAGCACCTAGTTGCTGTTATAAATTTCCTCGAGCTTGCCACCGATACTAACGTTTTTGACATCGAGAGCTTCATATGCTAGTAATGTCAACTTATTATTTTACTATCCCAAATTAATGAAAATGCGAAAGCTTATGGTAAATGATTATTATAAAAGAGTTTTGTTATTGCAGATCCATGATGCCTCTCGCACCCTCACTTTCTCTCTTTTGCACTCTTCTCTTTCATGTCTGCAGACTCCATTCAAATTTTCTTTCAGAGCATCCTCAAGGTATTAAAAAATCGTCACTTGGCATTCCCTTTATTTGTTCCCGTGTATAGTGCATATTCTTGGTACCACTTAGCCTTTCTTACATTGTCATCATGGCCAGATCCATATCTTGATCAGCTTGAAAATTAGTTGAAAAAATCGATGAATAGATTTGTGATAAATGCTCAATGAATTCGAGGAAGGAACAGCTGACTTTTCTTTTTTTAATATGGCATTTAGCATTTGGCAACAGTGGTCTAGCGTTCTTCCCTGAAAAGTTGAAAAGTTGAAAAGTTGAAAAGTTGAAAAGTTGAAAAGTTGAAAAGTTGAAAAGTTGAAAAGTATATAATTACTTCCCACTTTCATTAGACATATAGTGCAGTTTTGTTATATGCATTAGTATATGTGCATTTATGTTAGATTTTTTTGTTTCTTTGAATTACTTCGGATGTATTTTCCTTCAACAACTTACATAAGTATGTACGTGTACATGTAAGTTCGTATCTTGTTAGCATTTAATACGTAAGTTATTAAACTTTACAACTTCAGCCTGGTTCCGCAATCTTGTTGAATGTGCTGTCTTCCGGAGAGAAAAGGTTGGTTGTAGTCATGATTAGGATGTCGTTTGCTGAAATATCGTTTGGGATTGATGCAACAAAATTCTAGTAAGAGGAGCAGCTATGTTTGCAAGGAGTAGATGCTTAGCAGCTCTACTTTTGAGGAGCTACCAAACAAGTAAGCAGAAGGGTAGAAATGGTTCTTAAAATGTTCGACTTCTAACCATAGTTTTGATATGCATATGCTCCGCGTGGAATCAAAGTGACGAGAACGACCAAGTAGATCAGTCGTATAAGTCCCATCTCTACAGCCGGCAGTTCGCTCTTACAAATAGATGTCGGTTGAGTTTCGTGTTCCTTTAAAATGAGATACCGTACTCAGTTAAGTTTCGTTAAAGTGAAATATGGGTTGCTGGAACGTAAGCCTCAGGGAGATGAAAATAGTGAGTATATAGATGAGCTAGTGAGAAGAATTCACTCATAGGCACTGACAAAAATTACGAGCATGGGGGGGGGAGATTAGAGAGAGGGAGGTAAAGACCGCGATACAATATAGAAGGGCGGCAGTAGTATGACTTCTGCTGCCACCGGCTTCAAGATCGGCGATGCTGCTCGCTTTTCAGTTTGCCCCGCCTTCTCTTCTCCTGCCCAACTCCCTTGCTCATTATTTTCATGTCCCTTGCTTCTGCCCATCGCAACCGTCTTCTTCTCATTGCGACCACTTGGTTATCTTCACGATTTTCCATCTCTCTTTCTCGTTCTCCCTCTCCCTCTCTCTCGCCCTCTCCCTCCGCCTCTCTCCCTCTCTTCTCTCCCTCTCTCTATCGCTCCCGCTCTCTCTTCTTTACAGAATGACAAAAAGTTATTCTCTGCTTCATTGCCTTGAGCATCATTCATGGCTTGGCTGAATAGTTGAAAAAAGGAAATCGAGATTGGATGAGGCCTTCGTGAAATTCGTTGTTTCCATGGCTGCCTTCACTGCCAAACATCGCCCTGATCACATACTACTCTCCCCTCCATATCTCATTCCAACTATTTTAATAAAATGCTTCCAACTTATGACAGAAAAATGCCATTTTCTATCATACCACATCCCAAATAAATACTCAATTAATTCTCTAAATAAAGATAAAACTTCAGATCTATGAACCGTGAATCTGAGCAAAAACATAATATAACCGTAATACAGATTACTAATTTCATTTTGTCTGCCCCTGAGCACACAAAGTAACCTAAGAGTAGTATGCTCGACTTTAGTGTCTTCGCTTTACCTTTACCTATTCCAATTCCTTTACCTCTCCTGTACCGATATCCGATCATTTCCAGTTCCGATTCCAAACCATAAGAGTCCCTTACCAAGCATGTTTCAAGACAAGTCCAGCGGACGGACTCTTTGTTTTCGCCACCAAACAAGAGCTTAGTCCACCAGCCCAAGAAGCGTACATACAATTATTGATGAGCGGAGCCACATAGAGGGGAGCCAAGGGGTATGACGGATATGTCAATACATTGAGGTCAGAGCAACACTCCAATTTCGCACGCTCTCTCGACCGAACGACAGACAACTTTTTTAGCGCGCGCATTCAAACTGGTTCGCTAGCGCTACTGTAGAATTATTCGCCAGATACTTCCTTTATTAGAGAAAAACGCATATGTATGTTTAAAAAAGAGGAATTGTAACTAGTCGTGTAGTGACGGTGAAGGAAAAAAGGACAAGTAAAAAAGGAGACAATCCAATTAGCCACCGTCAGTTGTTCACGTGGCTCGTCCTCAAGCATACCGTATTTTCTCTAATAGAACCCTCCCTATATTATAACCCTCCCCCCCTCTCTAATAGTACCCCCTGAAAATGCCATTGGAAAGTAGTACCCCTCCTCTAATTGAACTCCACCTAATCCAATAGTGCCCGTAACAGTCTAATACCTAATTGTAAGCTTGAGATGTACCTCAAATGGATCCTGGAGGTATGGGATGCATTTCTCAATGAAATCACTGCAAATTCATTCAATATCAGTGGTATCACCCCCTAGTTGAACAATATAAGCCAATTTATGATGAAAAGTGCTCCGATTTATATCGTATACGTTTCAGATGTACGAATTTTCCCGATTTTGGATGAATTTTTCCTCCGACGCAGAAATTTTTTAGAAAATTTTTTAGATTTGGGGCCGGGGCCTCCTTCGGGGCCGACCCCGAGGGCCGGGGCCGGGGCCTCCTTCGGGGCCAACCCCGGGGGCCGGGGCCGACCTCGGGGGCCGGGGCCGACCCTGGGGGCCGGGGGCCGTGGATAATTGAATGAAGTTCACCCCTAATTGAACAACATGAGCCAATTTATGATGAAAAGTGCTCCGATTTATATCGTATACGTTTCAGATGTACGAATTTTGCCGATTTTGGATGAATTTTTCCTCCGACGCAGAAATTTTTTAGAAAATTTTTTAGATTTGGGGCCGGGGCCTCCTTCGGGGCCGACCCCGGGGGCCTGGGCCTCCTTCGGGGCCGACCCCGGGGGCGGGGCCTCCTTCGAGGCCGACCTCGGGGGCCGGGGCCGGGGCCGACCACGGGTGCCGGGGCCTACCATGGGAGCCGGGTACGGGGCAGGGGCCGCATATTTTCGGCCCCCGGCCACCCCTGGTCGTCTTCCCGATTTTACATCTCTCTCCATATCTCTTTCATTCGCTCTCTAACGCTTCTCTTTCTATCTCTCTCTCTCTCTCGCTCTTTCTTTCTATCTCGCTCTCTTTATAACTAACTTTCTCTCTCTCTCTATCTCGCTCTCTCACTCTCTCTCTCTTCATTACAGAAAGAGAAAGTCTCATATTTATTGCCTGCTTCATTGCTTGATTCATGGGTTGGCTGAAAGGGAGAAAAGAAATAAATGTCAAATCTTGAATGGATGAGCCCTCCCACAGTGAAGTTCGCTGCTTCCATGGCTACCTTCACAAACCAAACATCGCGCTCATCAAACACCACTTCCCCTCCACGCCTTATTCCAACTACCCCGCTTATAATAGAAAATGGAATATTCTATTTCGCAACCCAAATTAATACTCCATTATTTCATTAAAGATGTAAAAAAAATCAATCAAAAGTGAATCTTCTCAAAAAGTAATAAAAACTGTAATTCAGATTACTAATAGTGTTCAGCGAAATGATGAACCATCTCAACTTTAAAAATTATTATATATGAATCTCGTTGTCATTTTCTTCGAATTCCTGCGTCGACGGCTCGAACTTCTAGAAACCTTCAAACACTTCTTATCCTGATGTGGAATGCCGTATTGTTTGCCAATATTGGGATTTTCACTCACACTCGCTTGTGTACTTTCATAGATGTGCTTCCAATGTCTGCTCGCATGCGTAATACACCCACAGGTAGATAGCGAGAGAGGGAAAGAGAGGGAGAGACTGAGAGCGACACAACATTGATGGAGAGAAACGACGAGATAGCAGGGAAGAGGGCGACAGTGGAGATTTTGAGAAAAAACAGAATAGAACGATTGAAAGATAAAGATACATGAATTGACAGAGTGAACAGAACACAGCGCAGAGTTCAGAACTGTTAGTGCGCTGTGGATGCGACGTTTCCCTACCTGGGCCATGTCCATGTGATCCTCTGCCAAGATGGCTGCCGCCCAATGGCTGAAGGCAGCGTCGCATTGAAGTCGATCCGAGTAGAGACCCGAGAAGAACTGCTCCTCTGCGAGCTTCAGTTGTATCGTCTCAAAGAAAGCTATTTTATGGAAGATTTTTTATGATTATTGTTTCATTATTTAATTATAAGATTTATTGTAAAAGAAATGATGTTTTCGATACAACGGTTTTTCTATAAAAATAAAAGATGCCTAACACTGATAGCGTCAAGTGGAATGAGGATGAATGGGAGAGAAAGACAGACAAATTATGAAAGAGGAAATGGCCATAAAAAGGGCCGAGCTGTCAGAATCCGTGGATATCATGAGGAAGTGTCACTTTTCCCGCTTCCTGAAAGCAGAGGTTATCCGCTGCTTTTGCGGGGTTCTCATAACTTCTCTCGTTATCTCGGAGAGAGCAAAAGGAAAAAGGTTGAGAAATGAAGGAGAGAGAGAGAGAGAAGGGAGAGAGACGGAGAAGGAGAGAGTGAGAAAGATTGATAGGTGATTGGGAGAGATTGAAAGAAATTGGGAGGGAGAACAAGTAAAAGAGAGACGAGAGATATGCAATGACAGATAACACTCGAACTTCCCCCTCCCAATAAACATACTTCATCATCATCACCACGGAAAGTTGACAACCTAATAATTCTTCCTCTTCTTCTGACCTCCTCTTTCTTTTATTGAGAATTACTGAACTTGAGATCAAACGAAATTTGCATTTCAATATTTTCAACTGTCGTAAGATGTACATATGTGCATATTCAGTTTTTTTTTCCAAACGATATTCTGGTTACAAAAAGAATTTATCAGAATCCAAAAAAAATTCACGCAGGCAATCGCTATGAATGCTATTAACTCGAACGGATCAAGTGCAAGGCATATCTCAAAATTAGTATTCAAACATTCGTCGCAATCATTCTAGTCCTCTTAGGCCAGTAGCTTCCTGGAGCTTCAGTGCCTCCCAGGCATCCTCCCACTTCCTAATAATAAAAATATTCTCATCTAGGCGAGAATATGCCAGTTATTCATGAAGAGTTCCCTTATTTCTTCGAGTGGGTAAGGCAAAATGTTGAGTCGTTGAAGTCCTTCACTTCACTACCTCACCATCAGACATTTCTTTCGAGATAACGTCAATTCAGGCTCAAAATTCATTTTTATCGCACAAACAACAAAATAATTGTTTCCAATGTAGCAGAAAGTAACATCATTTGGATTATCATTTCTTTTAGTGTGGTAATCCTTATTCTGCTGTTAGTGCTGATTCAGAGGGCACCTTTCTTCTTCGCATTGGAGCAAAATTCTGCTGTCTTTCGCCATCAGGAACAACTAGTTCGATAGCCCTCTATATCTCTTTCATGCATTCATGCCCTCATCGGTTGTTTCCCATTAAGCTTGTGACATTGCCTTGTCCCTTGATTTCAAACGCGCTTTCTTATTTTGAAGCATCCCAGGTGGAAGAAAATGATATTCACATCAATGCTTTATCCGTTTAGTTTTTTATTGTCAAGCTCCTGTACCGGGCAATCCAATAGTGATGGCATTCACTACCGGGCACTCCAATAGTGATGGCATTCACTACCGGGCACTCCAATAGTGATGGCATTCACTACCGGGCACTCCAATAGTGATGGCATTCACTACCGAGCACTCCAATAGTGATGGCATTCACTACCGGGCACTCCAATAGTGATGGCATTCACTACCGGGCACTACAATATTGATGGCATTCACTAACATCCTGCAAATTCAAGTCGACCATTTGAAACGCATTCTTTTCCTCCATTCGTTTAAATCTGAAAAAAAGTAGTTCGTTGTCGAATAGAAATTGATACAATCGCAGGGGTTAAGAAGATATCCCTTTACCTGCTCCTCATCTTTACATCTTTACCACCAACCGTTCAGTTGCGTACCCCGGTCGATTATAAACTATAAAAGGGAACTGCCACGATGGAAAAGGGAAGGTAGCTTTCCAGAAAAGAGGCACTCATCCGGTTTGGGGTAACTGAAATGGAAAACAATATGATGATATAAGTGATACATCTCTTCCCTCTCACTCTTTCTACTCTTTCTATGGTAGCCAATGTTGCGCACACTTTTTTTCATTTGTCATTAGCTAAATGATTGACATATAAATTAGCTAACTTCATGAAGTTAATTTCGAAACAACCTCAGATATGGTGTTCATATTGGCTCGAAGAAGAGGGGATGCTTTCCGGATGTATTCCGGTAGGATATATACATTTGTATCGAAGACTCGCATTTATGGCGAGAGAGCATGGTACTGCAAAATATGAATCGTATTTATTGTTATTCTATCGGCATTATGTTTCATTCAATAGAAAAAGGCGTATATCTTTAAAAAATTAAAAATAAAGGCATGAAATCGCGGTAATATAGGTGGACTAAAAAGACTAGAAAAAGGGGTGGTGAGAGGCTACTGAAAAGCTTACGACTGCGAGCAAGTTTTCCTTGAAATCATGCAGCTTTTCTCTGCCTCTTCTGGTTTTTTTTCATATTATTTTTTTTCCTGTATTCAGCATCTCACATTCTCCGTCTTCTATCCTCTGCAAGAGAATCCATACAGAAGGGTGAGCTCATTCTTCAATTAAAAAAACAGAGCTATTTACAGTTGAATGCAATAGAGAATAATACAGATGCAAGGGGATATTCTTGTATGGCGAGTTCTGAAAATGCTGAACGCTATTGTAAATTTTTTACAATATAAATTTTAAATTGAGGAAATAGACCTCAAAGAGCAAGAGTTGGCAACAGAGAATCGCCCCTCAAAGGCAACGCCCTCGAAGTCGAATTCTTTCTGCATTCTTCTCTCTTCACTTCATGCTCCATTGCTGCCACCACCTCTCTTTCTCACATTCCCCTCTTCCCTCTCTCGCCCTATCCACTTTATGATATTTCTCTTTCTCTCTCTCTCTCTCTCTCTCTCTCTCTCTCTCTTTCCCTCGCTCCCTCCCCGACTCACTCCTTGCGCACCCCTGCAATTCGATCCATGCGCACTTGTGACTGCCGTTTTTCGAATCGCAAAAATGGGCACAATTATGAATGTGCAGAGTCTAAAGTAATAAATAATCTATTAAGCAAAAAATTCGACCTATCCTGGGCGACAATCTGTGCAAGAAAAAAAGAATTCATCAGAAGACAAAAACATGGACGTTGGCAATCTACAAAAATATTCACATATTTGCTACGATAGCCTTTGGTAGGCCTGTTTAATCCTTCTTGGTCACATTCACTTTTCACTTCGTGCGACGCAACGAAAACGACAACAAATATTGACAAAAGTCGCTCTAGTTCAACTGCTACAGCTATGGTCTTCAAATCGGAGGGCACTTCATCAACTGGAACCACACCAACAACACTAAGGAGAACTAATGAAGTGAAAGCAGAACGCAGTTTAAATGGATGGTGTGAAACAGAATGTCCTTTGAACACTTTTTCCGCCTCTTCACTCTTCTCTCGTTCATTCTTGTATTGTTCTCCTTCTATTTTTGCATAGTGCACTATTTTATATTTCGTTTCCTCTCGTTACCAAGGTCAACTTATCTTCGGACTTGAGTTCAATTTTTAATGAAATTAGAAAGAGAATATTGCCTTTAACAATATTCTGCCTTATTCGTATGTTCGTGAAAGGCGAGAGTAAATGAAACAACAAATATGTATATTATTTCGATCTACGGCTTTTCTATATATCTTTCGTCATCCTTCGTATCAGCGATCAGAAGTATCTCGTACAATGAGAAGAGTTCGAGCTTTCTGAAGGCAACGTGAACTTATAAATCTTTTTTTTTCAGTACAAGCAAAGAAACCGTAAAGGAAATTGTATGTTATCACCTATTTATTTCCTTTTGATTAATAGAAACTCGCCCACCTGATGCAGAAGTAAAAGACGATGAAGGAAACACTAAGTATGATTTTGATCAAGATCGCAATCGCCAGAGGAACAGTTATTGACCAAGATTTATTGATGAAGCTGACAGAAACGGCGCATGTCACCGTTGCTTCGATAAACTAAAGAACATAAAGAATTTTTAAATATCGTACAATTGTCATTTTACTAATAAACTGTTATTGTTTACCATATTTCTTTGTAATTTAGTTAATTTTTTTTTCAAAGATGGCTGACAGAAAACATGACAATAGGCGCAAGAAAAGTGCTTCGAAGCCGAAGAGCGCCCACCAGAGCCGTCACGCCGACTAATGCCCTTGCAACGCCGAGTAGCACTAGAAATGGTAAAAATTGCCATGAAGGAGCTGCGTATATGCGTGATTATTTTCGATAATCGGGTTTAAATGGCCGTGCTGCTTTAATCGTTCAGGTAAGTTTATAGTTATAGTCAAGGCGGCTCCCTACATCAGCCTCCGAAAAAAAAAGATATATTATTTCACAATAAATACCATATACATATCGTGCTGAAACCTGAACTGAAACACGAGTCGGTTCGCGCGCACATCACCTGATGGGTGGAAAAATTGTACGCCTCCTTCTACAGAGTTGAACCCACACCGCCCCTCTCCCTAGTAGTGCCCCTCTCTTCCATGGGTTTTGAAAAATAGTACCCACGGGGTACTAATAGCGAAAATAGGGTATGTCGTCAGAGAAATAAAGACAATCACACCTCTCTAATGCCAGAATGCAAAAAAGGCTAGGAGTAAAGAAAATTCTACAAAACAATTAATGATAATATCAGATCAAATTGCTGAAGTAAGAAAGAAGAATGTTAAAGAGGTGCTGTTCTGCTATTTTGGCACTGCAAGATATAGCTTCAAAATGCAAGATAAGTTAAAGATAAGCATCTTTGGACATCTGCTCACTTGAAGCTTCATTTTGTTATAATTTGTACACATCTTACCAAACAACATGAAGGATGTTCCAGCTAGCTGGCATCAGAGGTGTCAACGGCACGGCCCGGCCCGTAGGGTCTGCCGGCTCAACTTCCCAGGGCCCCGGGCCGGGCCGGGTCGGGCCCAAAAAAGTTGGGCCGGCCCGCAGGCCCGTTTGGGCCCGAGATGCCGTCCAGACAAGATGAGAGGTTTCACTTTTAAGTGCAAAACTTTCTTCAGTTGTTCATTTTTCAGCCTAAAACTTTTTCTACCATACATTAAAATGAGCATGAAAAATTTTGAATTTCAAAATACTCTATAGCTCGTCGGACTTAATTTTTGAAAGACGGGCCGGGCCAGGCCCAAAAAATTCTAGGGCCCGAAAATCGCTTGGGCCGGGCCGGCCCAAAAATATTGGGCCCGTTCCCACCTCTGGCTGGGATATGCATATAATTAACTGACAAATGAAGGTTTTTAAACTTACAGCAAATGTGTTAATAACTGGTTCTGGGTAGTTAGCGCATGGAGATGGAAGTGTGGATAGCCCGTACTTTATATCGGCTTTTCGGGCGAAGCCTTGGCCTCCGCCTTAAACTTTTCAGGGCATTACCTTTGCCTATGCTTACTCACATTGCTATTATCAATATTCGTCAGTCGGGCAGAGAATGACTATCTAATGACATGTCAAGGTGTGACAGGAAAGGGAACTGATATCACAAGTATAATGCGATAACGCACAGATGCACCTTGCAACCGAAGAGCAGCATGTTTCAATGGTAGAAAGAATGAGCTCGCTAAGCCTACAATACTTTCTTAGCAGCTAGAGAAGGTGAAGATCGAAAGACAATGGAAAGAAGAGAGAAAAAAAGAGGATCCTCAAGATCAAGTCACATTCGCTCATAAGCCCTGCCTATAAAAGGAAAGGTCCCCCTAAGGAGTATTCTATTTATAATCCAGTGCCTCGTGCGTGTTCTCTATCGAAAGTAATGGAGCGCATTATTTTTCAGTTTTTTCAGTACTTTTAGGATTAGGATTTTCAGTTATCTAGAAGAGCACTCAGTACTATCCAATTCGGCTTTCGAGCACGCCATTCTGTCTCTACCTCTCTTCTTATTAGTTCACTAATTACTGTACCAGTTCTCTGGATGCCGGTCAATATATTAGTACTGCCTTCATAGAGGCGTTTGACAACGTGCTCACGCAACATCTCCTGTTCAATCAAGCTTGAATGGTTATTTCTGGCAGCGTTCTCCGCTTTTTGATTTCATAATCAGTTGTAATGCATTCTCAGAGAAATACCCATAAGAAACGGCGTAAATCAAGGCAGTAGACAGTGGTCGAGGAAATGTGGCCTCACAATGTCTCTTGATAAGACAGTAATTCTACCGCAGGGACGATACAACAATAGACACTCTTTATCTTGTATTTTATGCTGAACCCTTTAGTTTGTCAGACATTGCTCTTCAAACACGCTTTTCTCTTTCTTTCAGTGAGTTGATCTCTATTTTCAAACGATCTCCCGTTGATAACACGAAATTCTTGGGTGGAGCAAATGAACCTATACTCTAGTGTTCTCTCTATTCGTCTGATTGAAACCACATTCTACTCTCGCGTGCTCGCTAAACGTACAGTACTTTCTTAACACAAGGTGATGGTCGAGAGATAATGCAAAGAGAGAGAAAAAAATTGGGCGGACAATTTCTTCTGATACACCCACATACATACATACGTACTCCTGAACACATACGTACTCCTGAACGGTCTCTTAAGAACATTTTACGCTTTGTTAGTTCACTAGCCGTCGTTATAAATTTTCGTATTCATGCAAAACAGCATGGTACTGACCATAGGCTAAGAAGGCAATACTAGGTTAAGCCTCATGTTCCGGGCCCCTCCAAATTAGCAACGGGCCGGGCTCGGCCCGCCTTGGACATCCCTGCTCACGCATCATCTCCAGATTCTTTTTTTTTTTCTTGAGCAAGATCAGTCCACATCTCTGCATTTTCATTTCTTCTCAACCGGATGTGACGTGCTACGTACATTGACGTCTTCACTTCATCCTAGGTAAAATACTTTGTATGCATAGTTCTTGTAAAGTGAAAATAGGCTAGATATTAGTACCATCATTAAATTGGAATTCGCTTTCCTCGTCCTGAATGGTTTGTGTAAGAGTGTAAGAAATCCTTGCAGTAGGAAATCGTTAGATTTGGATTCATAATATGTATGATCTTTATGTCTTTGACCAAATCGCGTACAGAGCAAAGCTTATACAATCGAAAAGGTAACGAAACTATACGGCGCTGTCTGTTTAAATGGCTCATATTCCCTCGCCGTACATGGGCCAAATTTTGACACCGGCGCGTTTGAAATAAAAGTGGGAATATTTCCCACAGTTTTACGGCTATGATAAAATAGCTTCTTCTTGAATTATTCTAGAAATCCAACTGCACTACTGCTGCTAATTGTACGATATCCGCCCTGCGACTCCACATCAATGATTCCAATGTTAGAACAACGAGCTCTGCGTGACGTCCATGCAGTTTTGTCAATAAGATTGGGATTCATAATGAGCTTTATCTCTTGGACCAAATTGTGTACAGCGGAAAGCTAATACAATCGCGTGGAGAGTAGTAAGTGAACTTGGAAAGAGTGGATGCTGAGCCGGTGAGTTGTTGGCAGTCGTTGCCTGGACTGCTAGTTCGTTGGATCCATGGTCGCCATGTGCGCAAGGATGAGAATATCCATATAGATTTATCTCAAACTTTTGGTAATTAAACGGCAACTTTCAAAATCATATGAAACATACCTAGAAGAAGGACAGCGCGAACATAAGTGTAAAAACAAGAATAAGAGCTGTGACAAGAGCTTTTATATACCGTTAAAAACTTTCATTTATTGCTCCATGCCCCTTTTAACGATGTGTTCCTCTTCTATTTCCATAAGAAGACAGTCAAGAAGAGAAACAAATGCTTTCTTCTCCTCTCAAATAACAAAGTCGTCAAAGCTACAAGTATTCAAACAAGTACCTTTCTTCCATGAATATCATCATTCATTGCAGATGAGTGCAGACTTGCAACTGTTACAGGCAGACAGTTGTAACATCGAGTAATCTTCATATGGATGTTCTCACACTCATTCTTCTTTTTTGCATAATGCTCTTTTATCTTATATCGTTTCTTCATGTTGGCAACATACATATGCCTTCTTAGTTCTCTTGTAACTGAAATTCGTACAAGAATAATGATCTTATTAATTTTCAAAAGAATTAACCGACGAACAGCATGGTCGCTTTATTCTTCTGTTCATGAAAAGTTAAAACATGTAAATACTTTAAATGCATTTCTTCACATCCATCATTGTGTATCTTCCGATCTTATCATAATACTTATTGCTAGTCTGTTTTCCATCAGCTCGATCCCAAAATTTCGAAAGCGAAGGTGAATTCAATTCGGACAAACATCATACTTCAATCTAAGGATCGCACAAATTTCTTTCGTCATCCTTCGTATCATCTTCAAGAAGGATGTTGAACGACAAGGAGAGTTCGAGCTTTCTGAAGGCAACGTTAACTTATAATTTTTTCAGAATAGACAAATAAAAATTTCTTTTACAAATATTTCCGTTTTCAGATCCGACAAAGAAACCGTAAGGCAAAATAATTATTTTCTCTATTAATTTCGTTTTAATCATTAAAAACTCATCCACCTGATGCTGAGGTAAAGCGCGAACAAGGAAGCACATAATATGATCTTGCTCAGAACGGCAATCGCCAAAGGAACAGTAATTGAATCAAATTTGTTGATGAAGCTGACAGAAATGGCACATGCAAGCGTTGCTTCGATAAACTAAAGAAAACAAAAGAAATTTAAAATATCTTCGAATATCTTATCATTTCACCAGTTAACTTGTTTATCATATTTGTTTGAATTTTAGTTTTTTTTTGTTTGAAAAAAGACGGCTGACCGAAAATATGACAATTGGCGCAAGAAAAGTGCTTCGAAGCCGACGAGCGCCCACCACAGCCGCCATGCCGACCATGGCCCGTGCGACGCTGAATAGCACCAGAAATGGGAAAACTGGCGTTGAATCATCATTCTTCTCCTACAATAGGTAAATTTATTTCAAACTTAACAAATTTAATTGAAGATTATTATAGGTTTTCATTTCAGTTTCAGGAACTGCTTGCGTGAACCAAGCATTGTTTTTTAAAGAAAATAAATCGAAAATAAGTTTTTGCATACCAGGAAATCCTTTGGGTAACCTTGCTGAAACAGAAGTACGGCCTCGATTACACCGCTCAATGTAAAGGAAACTGCAGCAACCATCTGAATCAGAGGCATTCTTCTCACATAGATAATAATTATTTCAATTCACAAAAAATTTTTGATGAGACTTTTAGCCGTCGATGAAATGGAAGGGCGAGTAGTTAAAAAAAAATTAATCGATAAATATAAGATTAGAGATGAATTTTAACCTTTTTGTATCACCACCAAAATTTAATTTAAATTTCGGCAGACTAAGATGCCTGTGTTTTTTGTTCCAAGCCGCAGACATAGTACAAATGACATTTCAGAATCAGTCGATCTGCCGAATTCATGCGTTTTATATACATATATGACGGTGCCAACTAAAAAAACGGTCGTTTTTGCGTTTTCGAGAGATTTGTGTCATGTGTGTAGAAAAGTACAGAAAAGTACAGCTTATTTTTTAGAGCAGCTTTATTCACGTACAAATATGCGCAAAAAAAATTGCACGCAAAAATACATGTACTAACATGCGCATAAATCATTTTGGAAAATGAGCATGAAAGTACGCGTATAAATATGTATAGGAATCAGACTTAAAAATGGGCAGAAAAGTACGTGTACTAAAGTGCTCAAAACTCATCAAGAAAAATGAGCACGAATATACGCGAACAAAAGTGTGCTGAAAATCTGGGCCAGAAAGTACGCGTACAAAACTTCACAAAAAATTGAGCACAAAAATACATGTACAAAAGTGCTCAAAAATGAAATACGACTAGCAGGAAAAACTTGTTAATTACAGGAGTAAATTAATGCTTATACGATTAAAAAAAGACAATTAACTATCCTACTTATCTAGGAAAACAACAAAACCTTCACCTAATAACTTTAGAAAGTAAAAATCACAATATCGGTCATTTTCAAACCCCAACAAACAGAATGCCAACGTACACTGGCAAGAATAAATAAACTAAAACATTAGAAAAGCAATAGAACATAAAATAGCTTAAAATATAATATGGAGCAATGTAAGGATGTCGAAAAATGTTTTCGAAAAGGGCCATCTAAAACGCGCAACAAACACGCGAGAAACTGAAACTGCGCACGAAACGTGCTTTGCACGCAACGCTGCTAGCAGGCCGTTTTCTAAAACATTTTCGACATCCTTACTTCCATGCATAGTACTTTTCAAGCTATTTTTGTTTTTGTTTTCCTTTTCTAATGTTTTTATTTATACGTCTTTGCCATTATTGTGTGGGCCATTGTCATTTTGTTTGTTGGGGTGTTGAACATGGCCGATATTGTGATTTTTACTTTATAAACTTATTAAGTGAACGTTTTGTTGTATTCCTCGATAGGTAGAATATTTAGTTGTTTTTTTACTCTTAAAAGAATTCACTCCTGTAATTAAGAGGTTTTTTGCCATTCGTATTTCATTTTGAGCACTTTTGTACACGCATTTTGTGTTCATTTTTTTTAGCAGTTTTGTACGCGTACTTTCTGCCCCAACTTTTCCGTACTCTTTTGTACGTGTATAATTGTGCCCACTTTCTTCTATTGTTTTTGAGTACTTTAGTCCATGTACATTTCTGTTAATTTTTGACACCGTTTTATGAACAAATTTGTACGTGTATATTTTTGCTCAATTCTCAAACTACTTTTGAGCAGTTTAATACATGTACATTTGTACTAATTTTTCACTCGAATTTCTGCACACTTTTGTACGTGGATAAAGATGCCCAAAAAAATGTGCAGTTTAGTAAGCCTACACATGACACAAATCACTCGAAAACGCAAAAACGACCGTTTTTTTAGTTGGCACCGTCATATATGTACAGTGTATGTATCTAACAAATGCGCATATCACGGAAAGTAGACGGCGATCAAAGTACGATATATCCGAATGGAGGTGGAAGTACGGATAAAGAGTACTTTTACCGGTTAATATAGATTTATCTGTGCGTAACCTTTGACTAGTCACATGGACATTATCAGCCAATTGGGCCGAGACATTCTCTAAAGGCGTGCATTCCAAGTTGTGACAGTAAAGGGAGCTGATATCACAGTTATTAAGCGATAACATCCAGATGTGCAATAGAAAGAACACCAGCAAATGTCGATGGTAGAAGGAATGCACAGAATGAGGACCCACCAAAATTCCATTCCATCTCCAATTCTGCCTCACAATCAGCCTCTGCATCTCGTCGCCTTTATGAATATTTTCATCGACAAATTAACAGCCAACGATGGTCACTAAAGCCTTCAGGAATTTAAAGCTTTAGTAGTTCATAAGCTTTTACGATGTGAACAGTTCTTTGCGCGTTATCTTTCGGCTAGATCAACAACTGCTCAGTGATTACCTGATAAATTAAAAAAAATTTTAATGGGAGTAAGAACAGTTAATTAGACTAAAAAAATCAATTAAAAAACCTACTGCTACAAAATAGCATTGTTCCACATTTGTTGAAGGCTATATGTATTTTCTTCCGAGTAGTACACGCATTAAAAAAAGAAACTAGATAACAAAAACAAAATAGGCGTATTTTTAAAAGCCAATCTTGAATGAAAAGATCGTGATAAAAGAACATGGTAGCATCATCATCATCGACCACACATCGATCCAAGTCTTCCGAACAGTTCCTGAAGCTAGGCGTTCCCTTCTACTCGAGTGCAACAGCGGAAAGCGCTCTTCCATCTACGAAGCGAATTTCACTGCCTCGGTCGAATAGAAGAGAAACGGAAACCGTGCATATCAAATAGAAACATGTTTGATGCCCAACCCCTGATCGCAAAGAACATTTTATTAATTTTTTTCGCTTCAAACAATTGCAATGTGTTTTATTGAAAATGTTAACAAATAAATCTCTGATTCATTGTTGAGCTTCAATTGTTCATTGTTCACATTTGACCGTTTTCTAACGTGCTGATAAACATGAACGAATGTTACACAACTTTCCACCTACTCTGGTGAGTCAGACAATGAGAAGGACTAGATTGAATATTGTGGACTATGCTGTGGGCTATGAATCAGCACAAATGTCTCCAATCCACTCCAAACAAGTTTATTGACTGCCAGAAGAACGAAGCGCTCATGATTAGAGAGAAGTAGAGAATGGCTGGGAAGTGGAGTGAATGATGGACAAAGAGACAAAGTGAGAGAGCGAGAAAGGAGAAAGGAGGGTGATTTAGATTGATAACAAAGGTGAGTTGTCAGAGAGTTTAACGAGTTGTATTGGCTAGAATGAAAAAAAATTGACTGATTTTGCAAATTGTTCTTTCTTCTGGTTGCTAGCTTTTTCGTCTGCTTTTTGCTGAAAATGGGAAAGCGAATCCGCTGGAAGCGATCCTGAACAGCATCCCTCGTTGTAGCCTATCCGTTTGAGCAGCTGGGCAGTTCGAGCCGGCAGTTCGCTTTTTCTCTATGATGATGTCCTCTTTGATTGTAACATTTTGGGAACCAGAGTGAAATAATTTTCTGTCTTCTTCTCATTCTTTCCCACTCTCTCTGATCATTGTCGCTACTTCACTCCCTTCGCATTCTCTCTCTCTCTTTCTCTCTCTATTTCTCTCTCTCTTTCTCTCTCTTTCTCTCTCTCAGATTCCCTCTCTCTACATCTCTGCCTCCCAATCTCTTCCTCAATTGTTCCGTTTCGTACTTTGTGCCAGCCCAGAATCTTCGACCTTCTCGCATGTTTTTCTGATGTTTCGTAGCCATACACGCACAATCTTTATGCTGATAGGGAACATGAATCATTTTAGAGGAAAAGGATGAGGGAGAAAAGGAGAATGGAAACGAGATAGAGGGAGGGACTCAGAGAAGTAGAGATAGTGGGATAATATGAGATCTAGTCGTAGTGAGAAAGAGATGCAAAAAAGCCCAGGATATTGGCTGATCATATCTAGAAACGGAAAAAGAGAATTCCCATCGAATCACAAGATGAAAATAGAATGGATGCGGGGAAGGATGTCGCAATAGAGAAAGAGGAGAAAAGACCATGGTTGACACACGTATCCATCTAAATGTTGGAAATGTATAAAAGGTGGAGCTGTTGGAGGTGGGAACATTCGCTCGAGCTCCCTCGTGAAGCCGGTGAAGGTGAGTTGGTCATTGGATTTCATCGTTTGCTCTTTTATATTTTAATACAAATGCTTTGCCTATTTAAATGCAAGATTGTTATCTTCATAGATGTCAGCCGTCGAGCTTGTCCGTGGCTGCTATTACACCAACTGGGCCATCTACCGCAACGAGCCGTACAAGTTCACGCCCGAGAAGGTGGGATTGGAATTTTGCTTGATATTGTAATTAAAAATTTGGAAAAATGCGTTTTATTTTTATCTTTTTTATAATTCGCTTCTCCTTCCTGAAGGTTCCGCTCGACCTCTGCACCCATGTTTTCTATGCGTTCGCTGCTCTCAGCGCTGCAACCTTCGAGGCGCAGTATGATTTATAATAATAATAGAGATAATAAAATAATAAATAATAAATAGGTAATATATAATAATCTTATAAAAAATTAAGCTTCCAATCCCTGACTCCAAAAAGTAAGAAAAAAAAATGTGAATTATTAAGGCCATTCGACTCGTGGGCCGACATTGACCTGAAGCAGTACGAGAAGATTGCGAATCTGAAGAAGCAGAAGCCGGGAATCAAGTCGATTCTCTCCTTTGGCGGATGGACGATGTCGGAGAGCGGCGTTTTCGAGGTTCGCTCACATAAATATTTGGATAATTATTTTAATGTGATGATAATATTTAATACGACCACCAAACTGCATTTATTGCTCAAATTGAGTTTTTGTTTGACAAGTTAGAGAGAAGCTATAAAGAAAAGATTCAAAGAAATGCTAGTCGCATGGACGGCTTCATTAACTCTCTTTACTCTCCAGAAAATGGCCACAACTGCTGCGGGTCGGGCCAAGTTCGCGAAGAGTGCATACGCGCTCGCGAATAAGTACGGATTCGACGGAGTGGACCTCGACTGGGAGTACCCGAACGCAGCGAACAAGGCCAACTTTGCTGCGCTGCTCAAGGCAAGATCCATTATCACAGATATCAAAATGATTTTCGACTAGCTCTGACTAAGTTCCCATGTGTCTGCATATTCCTCTTAAACACAAAAAAAAACAAATTGAAGAAAAGAATCTGCCTATCAAACAGGAACTTCGAGCAGCCTCCGGCGGAAAGCTTCTGACGATCGCGGTCGCCGCGGGAACAGAAAAGATTAGAGCTGGTTACGATGGCGCGGCAGTCGCGCAGTTAGATAGAAATTTATATTTATTTTTCTTTACATTTTAATTTTAAGCAAAAAAGACTGTACCGAAAAGAATGTTTAAGCAAAGCAGAACAATAGATGCCTTAACGAAATCAAAAATAATAATATTCACAAAGGAAAGCGATACACAAGGTGTTTCATACAAACAATAAAACAGGTACGTGGACTACGTCAATCTCATGTCGTATGATTACCACGGCACGTGGGAGAGCACCGTCGGACACCAGGCGGCGTATTCGGAGACGGTAGACCATTTTCACACTTCATATATCAAAATAGTAAAACAATATAAAGTAATTAATATAACTTATAAAAGTAATAAATATAAGTTATTAAATAAAACAATGTTCAATATTTAATATAAAACTGATCAAAAACTAATCGTGGATAGTAGTATAAAAAAAAGACCCTGCCTATTCCACGGCCCTTTGAGCTGAACACCGTCTCTGTGTGGGCGGGGCTTGGCGTGCCGAAGCGCAAGCTTCTCCTCGGCATTGGCGCGTACGGCCGCGGCTGGGCGACCGCCTCTTGCCAGGCTGGCGCCTCCGGCCCCGCCGCGCCCGCCAACCCCGTCAGCCAGCAGGCCGGCTACGCTTCCTACTTTGAGGTCTGCTTTTGCAGGCCGATCCACTATTTTAACATCCATCTTCATGATTCATTTTCTTCTTGTAGTGGCTTGTACATATTCCACTCGAAAATATATGATTGTTAGATATCAAATGCGCCATTTTAAGTTGATGAGCATGGGCGGTCGTGTGATCCAATCTCCCGAGGGACCGTATCTCGCCGCGACAGTGAACGGCCAGGCAGTCTGCTACTCCTACGATGACCCGGCTGCTGTCCTCAAAAAGGTGGCTCTATGTTGTCTTTTCATCTCATATCCATCTGCTATTGTCTCTTCCTGACTCGCAATGGCTGAAATTTCTCTGTTCTTTACTCTCATTCAGTAAACTTACAGATGGCCTTCGTCAAGAAGGACGGCCTCGGCGGCGCCTTCACCTGGACGGTCGACTTTGACAACGCCTCCTTCGACATTCACCAGGCAATCAAGAAGGGGCTCACCGGCACCGGCGGCACCACCGGAGGGGACAACGGGACTAAGCCAAAGCCCGGAGGGGACAACGGAACCAAACCCAAGCCTGGAGGCGATAACGGAACTAAGCCCAAGCCTGGCGGGGACAATAACAACAATGGTGGCAAGTGCACAGGTTAGCCCTTCGACAGAAATTGATTTTGTCGGCTTTACTTTATAAGAATAGTTCGATTTATATAAAGATTACATAATCGGAAATATTGATTGGAATGAAAATAAAAATAAAATTCAAAGGAGGCCTTCGTGCCAACGCCGACCCCAAGTTCTACGACGAGTGCATCAACGGAACATGGGTCAAACGGCCGTGCCCGCCCGGCACCGTCTACGACCCGGCCACCGGCGGATTCAAGCTCCCGTAGAAACCTCGCCCGATCTACTATGCATGGAATCGAGAGTTACATTTATTTGGCTTAAAATAATCGATAAACTATTCTTGATAAACTGCAGTCCCTTACACAACAGTCTACAGTGCAACCTCAATGAAAACATAACTGCAATATGCTTGCGAACCTGAAGGTGAGAAGAAAAAATGTAAAAAGGTTAATGAGATAGTACGATTATTTAAATTTCCGAAGGCGGATCAGAATGGATAGTATGACCTTGTATGATAGATGAAGGAGTCTTTCACTTCGCATTCGCGGAAGGGAAGTGGTCGGCTCCTTCTCCTTCTCTCTTCCCCGCGTTTCTCGCCCCTCGAGGAGCGTCTCACCTGCTCCTCACTATCGTTTAGATATCTAAACAATAACGAATTGCACAATTATTTCTTCTATAAAATTAAAAAAATTTCTAAACTAATTGCTAAAGTTATTTATTTTACAAAGTTTTAAAATGTAATTATAATTATCTAAATTACTTTTCTCACCAGGCGTCCCCTCAGTGCTTGGACATGAACTTGGCCCTGGCAATCATGGCGGCGCTCTTCGTCCTTCTCATCGTGCTGCCGATTCTCGTCGGCAAGCAAGCATTTCTTCATTCTGACTAAACTCGTCCGATCTAGGATGCGCGATGCTCGACTGAGATATTGCTTAGATAGTGGAAAAAAACTTGAAACAACCTCTCTCCTCACTATGGTTTAGATATCTAAACAATACTGAATTACACACATCTCTGCCAGTGTTGTCACATCGTAATCGATGTAGATAAATAAATACACAATTATTTCATCTAGAAAATTTAAAAATTGCTAAACTAATTGCTAAAGTTATTTATTTTACAAAGTTATAAAATAAAGATACTTATTTTACAAAGTTATAAAATGTAATTATAAATATCTAGAATATTTTGCTCACCAGGCGTCCCCTCAGTGCTTGGACATGAACTTGGCCCTGGCAATCATGGCGGTGCTTTTCATCCTTCTCATCGCGCTGCCGATTCTCGTCGGTAAGCAAGCATTTCTTCATTCTGACGAAACTCGTCCGATCTAGGATGCGCAATGCTCGACCGAGAACTTACTTAGATAGTGGAAAAAAACTTGAAACAACCGATTTCAAATACGTGTTCCTTCTCAAATGCTATTTTCATGAAGCGATTTCGTAACTGCATGGATTAATTTAAAAGTACATATTCCGTTTTAGTATAGGAATAATTAATAATAAGGTTCTGACAAATTTACAAGTGATCAATACAAACTAATTTTTCCACAGTGGAATGTTTACAGGATTCATCGTCTATTGTGCGACCAAGAATAACAGACAGGTCTACGCCACTTTATAATTTTGACTAACCATCTTTCCCAAAAACATTTCAATTAATAAGAGTTTAATGTTGCAGTTTCTAATTCTTTCCAATTTTTTAGAGAAGTCAGATGAAGAATATTGGAGGCGGAGGTGCAACAACGACAGGAATAACTGCCCCGGCAGCGACTAACATAAGGCAGCAGTTACAGCTCCGGCAGCGACTACGGCAGGAGTTACTGCCACGGCAGCCACTACGGCGGGAGTTACTGCCACGGCCACGAAGACCGTATGCCAAATACCGAACATTTATCACAAGCCCACAATTAACAATAGAAGAATACATCAACAAAAGCAATATAATTTTGCATTGCATAATATTTGCCACTTTTAATCGTAGTTTATATTAAGCCTGAAGAAAAATGCAAAATTCGCAGAGATCAAAATATATTACGTATAGTGTTTAAAAAATTGTTTAGAAGAGCAAGCAGAACGTTCCTGCGAAGTCAACGGCCCCAGTCAAGGTTCAAGAAAGTTCATCATTTTCGCTTAGGGATTTATTTTTTGTTTCATTTCTGTAATAACTAATATTATTTAAAGATCTTCTTTATTAAGTATACATAAAGAGATTACATCTTTCTTTCTTTCAGGACAGTGCGATGTAGAAGGAAGTGGTCAGTCCTCTCATTGAAAGAAAACACCCGTTTCAGACTGTTCAAAAGTGTTCCCAAAGAAATCTGAATTTTTGGCATTAGATGTTAATAAAATGATAAAGTTTATTGTTTATTTGCCATTTTTGCTGCTTGCAGCCGGAAGATACCGTCTTGGACTTCCATTCGATCCGATAGAGCGGCGATTCTGGCGGGAGGATGACTGAATGGCTACTCGCCGATTGCCGACTTCGCCACGATTCTGCTGTCCGTCCGCGTTGAACCTCCCTCCCTTTTGACACTTCCAGTAAAGATATATGGCGATTGTCTTCTCATTTTCATGCGCAATAATTGGTGTTTGAATTCGCGTGCTCTCCGTGATGAGCGGAGCGGCAGTGGTTAGCTCGAGGGAGCCAGGTTATGAAATAGCGGAAGGCGATTGGTATTTCTTCATGGCCGATGGACCTTAAGGAGGACATTAAGCACGCAGAAGGAAAAGTCCATGGCAGTAGATATTTTTCAAGAAATATGACCTGAACGAGCAGGCACGAATCTCGTTCTGCTGAGGCTTTGGGATATTTGTGCTGTGCGCATGTATGCTGTAAGGGTTTAGCAGCAGAACATGCGCTCGGCATGTATATCTAGCCACCATATTTAATAGGAAAGGATGATGATTTTGAGATGGGCACAGACCTGATCAGCTTCGCTGCGGAATAACAATGAGAGAGCGAGAGAGGGAGGTCACGGAATATGGTCTCGCCAGTGGAAGGCATTTTGAGATGCTTAATTCATATGGTGTTTATTTAAAAAAAATTATTGAGAATATGTTGAGGATAATCTCTTCAGTAAACAACTACATGGAGCACTTGGCAGAAGCGGTAGAAAGATATATCCGTCGGCGACCTTGGGAACTGCGCCCCAGCAGTCTTCCATCATGTTTTTGAATTCTTTATAATTATCATTGTAATTTATTAATAAATAAAATTTATATCGTCTCTTTTCATCAACGTGTTTCTATTGGAAAAAACGACAAATAGGAGGTAAATTGACAAGCATGAAAAAATAGAAGAAAGCTTGGGGGTGGGGGTTGGGGTGGAGGAAAAGAAATTTACAAATAAAGTAACAAGGGTCGATGATGGACGCTAGCGTAGTCCTCTTCTAGACGCTGTAGATTCGCTTTCCGCCGAGTTGGAGGTTGTAGCCCTTGGCCTTGAGAAAATGGCAAAGCGATGGCGATGCCGCTTGCAGCTCAACTGCATCCCAGTTTGTAGCCTATCGGTTTGAGCAGCCGGATAGTTTGCTTTTTGTCTAGGTTGATGTCCTGTTCGCTTGCTGTACCCTTCATTTTTGACACAAATTTTTTAAGAGTGACATAAGCTTCATTCTTCTCATTCACTCCCTCTTTTTCCGCTATTTCACTTCCTTCCCTATCTCTCTCTCTCCTTTATTTCTCTTACACATTTCCTCTCTCGAAATCTCTGTTTAGGTAAACTCTTTCATAACTGTTCCCTTTCGTCACATACTTTGTGCAAGTCTACAATCTCCGACCTCTTCGTATGTATTTGTGATGTTTCATTGCAAACACACGCAATCTTTATGCTGATAGAACCATTTTCGAGGAAGAGAATGAGGATGAATGAGCGAGAGAGAAAGAAACGAGAAATAGGGAAGGAGCGAGAGAAGTTGAGAGAGTGGTGTGAGATTTAGTCGTAATGAAAGAGAGAGATAGAGAGAGAGAGAGAGTGAGAGAGAGAGAGAGGGAGATGCCAAAAAGCCCGGCATATTGGCTGATCATATCTAGAAACGGAAAAAAGAGAAATATCTTCGAATCATAAGATGAAAATAGAGTGGATATGTACGTCGAAGTATATTGCAATAGAGAAAGAGGACCATTGTTGATACATGTATCCGTCCAAATGGTGGAATATAAAAGGAGGAGCTGTCGGAGAGGATAATATTCACTCAAGCTTCCTCGTGAAGCTGGTGAAGGTGAGTAAGCAGGCGGAGTTCGTCGTTTGCTTTTTTATATAAACTTTAACAAAAGGCTTTGCATATTTGACAGATTTTGCGCATTTTTTCAAAGAAAATGTGTATTATTAATAAGAGGTTTAAATATATTTATATATTTATGATGATTTTTTTTCTTCATAGATGTCAGCCGTCGAGCTTGTCCGTGGCTGCTACTACACCAACTGGGCCATCTACCGCAACGAGCCGTACAAGTTCACGCCCGAGAAGGTGGGATTGGAATTTTGCTTGATATTGTAATTAAAAATTTGATGCCAAAATGCGTTTAATAAACCTTTTTTTACAACTCTGAAAAATTGGTTTATCCTTCCTTAAGGTTCCGCTCGACCTCTGCACCCATGTCTTCTACGCATTCGCTGCTCTCAGCACTGCAACCTTCGAGGCGCAGTATGAATAATATTTTCTAAATGCACATATTTTAAAGAAAAATTTTCACTTTTAAAATGATTAAACTTTCATATGACGGACTCCAACAGGAAACAAAAATAATAAATTGTCAAGGCCTTTCGACTCGTGGGCCGACATCGACCTGAAGCAGTACGAGAAGATTGCGAATCTGAAGAAGCAGAAGCCGGGAATCAAGTCGATCCTCTCCTTTGGCGGATGGACGATGTCGGAGAGCGGCGTTTTCGAGGTTCGAGCTTGCTATCATGAAAATGGTTAAGTTAACGAGAATTTAAAACACGAACAAATCTATGAAAGAAATCAAAGAAATGTGTTCTACCGCTGTTTTCCACTTCAGAAAATGGCAGCAACAGCCGCGGGTCGAGCCAAATTCGCGAAGAGTGCATACGCTCTCGCGAATAAGTACGGATTCGACGGAGTGGACCTCGACTGGGAGTACCCGAACGCAGCGAACAAGGCCAACTTTGCTGCACTGCTCAAGGCAAGATCCATCATCCTAGACATGGAAAAAGATTTTTGATTAGCTCTGTCCATGTGAATATTCTCGGCCCAAATTTAAAAAGAACCAAATTATCTATCAGGAACTTCGTGCTGCATCCGGCGGAAAGCTTCTTACGATCGCAGTTGCAGCGGGAACGGAAAAAATTAGGGCCGGATACAATGGCGCCGCCGTCGCGCAGTAAGACAGAAATTTATTTTTATTATTTTTTATTTAAATTTTTATTTTATAAAACAATCAGAAAGTCAAGCGAGACACAAAGTGTCATAAAACAATTTAACAGATACGTGGACTACGTCAACCTCATGTCGTATGATTACCACGGCACGTGGGAGAGCACCGTCGGCCACCAGGCGGCGTACTCGGAGATGGTCGGCCATTTTGACACTTCAGATATAAAAATAGTAAAACAATATAAAGTAATTAATATAACTTATAAAAGTAATAAATATAAGTTATTAAATAAAACAATGTTCAATATTTAATATAAAACTGATCAAAAACTAATCGTGGATAGTAGTATAAAAAAAAGACCCTGCCTATTCCACGGCCCTTTGAGCTGAACACCGTCTCTGTGTGGGCGGGGCTTGGCGTGCCGAAGCGCAAGCTTCTCCTCGGCATTGGCGCGTACGGCCGCGGCTGGGCGACCGCCTCTTGCCAGGCTGGCGCCTCCGGCCCCGCCGCGCCCGCCAACCCCGTCAGCAAGCAGGCCGGCTACGCTTCCTACTTTGAGGTCTTTACTAATTTCTTGTTACAGTCACTGTATTCTTTATTTTCTTCTTGTATTGACTTCTACACATTCCACGCAAAACCATGCCTAAATATCTAAATCGCTACTTGAAGCTGATGAGCATGGGTGGTCGTGTGATCCAATCTCCCGAGGGTCCATATCTCGCAGCGACAGTGAACGGCCAGGCAGTCTGCTACTCCTACGATGACCCGGCTGCAGTCCTCAAAAAGGTGGCTCTAAGTTGTCTCTTCACTTTTAATTCTCAGATCCATCTGCTATGGTCTCTTCCTGACTCGCAATGACTGAAATTTCTCTGTTCTTTGCTCTCATTCAATAAACTTTCAGATGGCCTTCGTCAAGAAGGACGGCCTCGGCGGCGCCTTCACCTGGACGGTCGACTTTGACAACGCCTCCTTCGACATTCACCAGGCAATCAAGAAGGGACTCACAAGCACCGGCGGAGGGGACAACGGAACTAAGCCAAAGCCCGGAGGGGACAACGGAACCAAACCCAAGCCCGGAGGCGACAACGGAACTAAGCCCAAGCCTGGCGGGGACAATAACAACAATGGTGGCAAGTGCACAGGTTAGCCCTTTGACAGAAATTGACTTTATAAGAATAGTTCGATTTAAATAAAGATTATATAATCGGAAATATCGATTGGAATGAAAATAATAAAAAATTCAAAGGAAGCCTTCGTGCCAACGTCGACCCCAAGTTCTACGACGAGTGCATCAACGGCACTTGGGTAAAGAGGCCGTGCCCGCCCGGCACCGTCTACGACCCGGCCACCGGCGGCTTCAAGCTCCCGTAGAAACCTCGTCCGATCTAGGATGCGGGAATATCGAGAGCTCCATTTATTTGACTTACAACAATCGATGAACTATTCTTGATAAACTGTAGTCCCTTACACAACGATCTACAGTGCAACCTCAATGAAAATATAACTGCAACATGCTTGCGAACGTGAAGGTGAGAAGATAAAAATGTAAAAAAAAGGTCAATGAGGTAGTACAATTATTTAAATTTTCGAAGGTGGATATTGCATCAAAATGGATTGTATGACTTCGTGTGATAGATCAAGTAGTCTTTCACTTCGCATTCGCGGAAGGGAAGCGGTTGGCTCCTTCTCCTTCTCTCTTCCACGCCTTTCTCGTCCCTCGAGGAGCGTCTCACCTGCTCCTCACTATGGTTTAGATATCTAAACAATACTGAATTACACACATCTCTGCCAGTGTTGTCACATCGTAATCGATGTAGATAAATAAATACACAATTATTTCATCTAGAAAATTTAAAAATTGCTAAACTAATTGCTAAAGTTATTTATTTTACAAAGTTATAAAATAAAGATACTTATTTTACAAAGTTATAAAATGTAATTATAAATATCTAGAATATTTTGCTCACCAGGCGTCCCCTCAGTGCTTGGACATGAACTTGGCCCTGGCAATCATGGCGGTGCTTTTCATCCTTCTCATCGCGCTGCCGATTCTCGTCGGTAAGCAAGCATTTCTTCATTCTGACGAAACTCGTCCGATCTAGGATGCGCAATGCTCGACCGAGAACTTACTTAGATAGTGGAAAAAAACTTGAAACAACCGATTTCAAATACGTGTTCCTTCTCAAATGCTATTTTCATGAAGCGATTTCGAAACTGCATGCAGGATTAATTTAAAAGTTCATATTCCGTTTAGTATATGAAGAATTAATTATAAGGTCCTGCCAAATTTACAAGTGATCAATAAAAACAAATTCTCCACGGTGTAATGTTTACAGGATTCATCGTCTATGTTGCGACCAAGAATTACAGTCAGGTCTCCGACACTTTATAATTTTGACTAACCATAGGATTTTTCCCAAAAACATTTCAAGCAATAAGAGTTTAATGTTATAATTTCTAATTGTTGCCAATTTTTAGAGAAGTCAGATGAAGAATATTGGAGGCGGAGGTGCAACAACGACAGGAGTGACTGCCCCGGCAGCGACTAAAGCAGCAGTTACAGCTCCGGCTGCGACTACGACTGGAATTACTACCCCGGCAGCGACTACGGCAGGAGTTACTGCCACTCCTGCCACTACGGCAGGAGTTACTGCCACGGCCACGAAGACCGTATGCCAAATACCGAACATTTATCACAAAGCCCACAATTCACACAAGAAGAATACATCAGCAAAAAGGCAAAATTATTTTGCATTGCATAATATTTGCCACTTCTAATCATATTAAGCCTGAAGCAAAAATGCAAAATTCACAGTGATCACCATGTATAACGTATAGTGTTTAAAAAATTGTTTAGAAGACCAAGCAGAACGTTCCTGCGAAGTCAACGGCCCCTGTCAAGAAGGTTCAAGAAAGTTCATCTTTTTCGCTTAGGGATCTATTTTTTGTAGCATTTCTGTAATAATTTATATTATTCACAGATCTTCTATATAGAGTAAATATAAAAGATTATATCTTTCTCTCCTTCAGGACAGTGCGATGTCTAAGGAAGTGGTCAGTCCTCTCATTGAAAGAAAACACTCATTTAAGAGTGTTCAAAAGTGTTCGCAAAGAAGTCTGAATTTTTTGGCATTAGCTGTTAATAAAATGATTAAGTTTATTTGTTGCTTTTAGCCGGAAGATACCGTCTTGGACTTCCATTCGATCCGATAGAGCGGCGATTCTGGCGGGAGGATGACTGAATGGCTACTCGCCGATTGCCGACTTCGCCACGATTCTGCTGTCCGTCCGCGTTGATCCTCCCTCCCTTTTCACTCTTCAAGTAAATTATATGGCGTTCGTATTCTCATTTTCATGCGCAATAATTGGTGTTTGAATGGATCTCATTGTTTGAGACAAGGTTCCCGAGGCCGCAGCAGCAGATGTTACCACGAGCTATGTACATAGGTAGGATATGACATGAAGAGAGGGGGATTTTCAAAATTCCACTACTGAGTGTCCGTAAGACAACAAACAACAAAGGGAAGTTGTGATGTTTTCTCAGGTCTGCGTCAGATGTTTCTGCGCCGGAGGCACCCGGAGGGACAGCCCATGGTAGCAGGCGAGCGGTTCTGTTGAGGCATTGTACAGATCCAGAACGCCAAATTGCGCGATGCATTCGTATGATAGTAAGGGTTAAGCAGCAAAACAATTACTCGGCATTTATCATATAGGGTATGGCAGTGTAATATTTAATAGGATAGAACGATGATACATCGTTTCGGCCCTCGCGTCGTTGTCGATAGTTGCAAGCTTTATTGATATTGGTATCACTGCTAGGAAGTTTATGATTCGCTTGCTCTTACTTTCCAGAGTTTGTGGTAACGCTTTTGTTTGTTGGATGAGATGTAAGTATGTGTTTTATCAGCAAGTCTGTAATAAAGGTGTATAAAGACTGATCGTTGAGTGAATCACCGAGAGAGCGGGGTTCAAACAGTGATTATTGCTGGCGACGGGGGGAACGAAGTGACTGTAGGATCTTCAATAATGGCCATTTGCTTCTTGAGTCGTATTTCTACGAAGCATTGGCGCTGGAAGGACATGGGATGCATATCTTGGTTTGGATTGGCTTAGGATATACATACATTAGAGCTCGAATGAAGGCGCATTGAACTGTAAGGGGAAGCGCTGTTATATTAGGCAGTTAATTCTATTTTTCTCAAATTGGCTAATAGTAAAATGCACTCGACTATACTCTACTTCAATTTGTTAATGCTAACGTTATTACCATCACTGAAAAAAGAGATTCTTGTTGTATCGGTCCGATTTTGTAATGTTTATAGAGATATTAATAACAATGAGAGAGAGAGAGAGAGAGAGAGTGCTCAGTGAAAACGGACTGGAGGGTAGAATATTGTCAAAATTTTTATTTCATTTTGATTGCTTAGGTCATATGGTGTTTATGGTATTATAATTGTTTATTTAAAAAAATTAATCAGGACGTGTAGAGGTGGAAAAAATTCTTCAGTAACAGCCACATTGAGTACTTGTCAGAGGCGGAAGAAGGTGAGCCGGATACTCCCAGGCTGCTGCTTCTCCGTAAATATGAAAATAATTAGAATTGGGCAGGGAGAAATACAAAAAAAACAACCATGGTCAATTATGGATTCGAGCGCGGCCCTTTTCTGCGCTTTCGCTTCTCGCCGAGCGCGATGTTGTAGACCTGAGAAAATATTGAGGTTTTGAAAAAATGGCAAAGGTATGCCGCTTGAAGCTCAATTGCATCCCATTTTGCAGCCAATCGGTTTGAGCAACCGGGCATTCGCTTTTTCTCTAGGTTGATTCCTTCATTTTTCACACAGATTTTTTCAGAGTGACGTAGTTTTCCTATCTTCTTCTGATTCTTTCCCTCTCTCTCCTCAACGTCCTCGATTTCACTCCCTCGCAGTCTCTATCCTATTCTCTCGCTCTCTTTTTTTCTCTCTATTTCTCTCCATAAATCGTCGACTTCCATGCACTTTTTTGTAATGTTTCATTGCCAAACAATTTCTCTGCTGATAGAGATAGAAGATAGTGGGGTCATGTCATTGTGAGAGAGATGTCCTGGCTGATCAAATTATATGTATGTATCTAGAAAGGGAAAAAGAGAAATCACATCGAATCACAAGATAAAAATAGAATGGATAAGGAGATGAATGTTGCAATAGAGAAAGAGGGCCATGGTTGATACACGTTTTCGTCTAAATGGAAACGTATAAAAGGTGGAACTGTCGGAGGGGAGAACATTCACTAGAGCTCCCTCGTTAAGCTTGTGAAGGTGAGTTTGCAAGCGGATTTCATATTTGAATATCTCCTGTCTTCTCGTCATTTTAATATAAATGCTTGCTTATTTCACAAATATTTTTTAAAGATTTTTTTAAAGATAACGTGCCCAATAATGTTATTTTGATTTTTTTTTCTTCATAGATGTCAGTCGTCGGGCTTGTCCGTGGCTGCTACTACACCAACTGGGCCATCTACCGCAACGAGCCGTACAAGTTCACGCCCGAGAAGGTTGGATTGGAATTTTGCTTAATTTGATGCCAAAACGCGTATTAAAAAAATATTTTTTACAACTCTAAAAAATAACATGATCATTCCTGAAGGTTCCGCTCGACCTCTGCACCCATGTCTTCTACGCGTTCGCTGCTCTCAGCATTGCAACCTTCGAGGCGCAGTATGATTAACAATAATAATAGAGATAATAAAATAATGAATACTATATAATAATATTATAAAAAATAAAGCTTCCAATCCCTGACTCCAAAAAGTAATTGTCCAGGCCATTTGACCCGTGGGCCGACATCGACCTTAAGCAGTACGAGAAGATTGCGAATCTGAAGAAGCAGAAGCCGGGAATCAAGTCGATACTCTCCTTTGGCGGATGGACGATGTCGGAGAGCGGCGTTTTCGAGGTTCGATCTGGCAATGATGAAATGATTAATTCAAAGCGAATTAAATTAGGCAAAAACTATATTTTTCTCAAATAGTGAAACGCTTACGAAAAGTGGAGTGATAAAGGTTTTTTTTGAAAACTTAGAGAGATGAAAAGAAATCAATAAATGGTATGCGCGTGGACGGGTCCATTAACATTGTTTCCATCAGAAAATGGCCGCAACTGCTGCGGGTCGGGCCAAATTCGCGAAGAGTGCATACGCGCTCGCGAATAAGTACGGATTCGACGGAGTGGACCTCGACTGGGAGTACCCGAACGCAGCGAACAAGGCCAACTTTGCTGCGCTGCTCAAGGCAAGAAAAAAGATTTTCGATTAGCTTTGATTGTCTTCCATGTATATGCATGTTATAAGCTAAAACCTAATAATAAAGTGGAAGGAAAAACTAATCATCTAACAGGAACTGAGAGCTGCCTCCCGCGGAAAGCTTCTTACGATCGCTGTCTCAGCGGGAACGGCAAAGATTAGGGCCGGATACGATGGCGCCGCCGTCGCGAAGTAAGATTGAAATTCTTTCTTTTCCTGAAAATTTTTAGCAGACGGAACCTATGTATGCCGAAAGTAATAATTGTTTCGAGAGAGCTGAACAATAGTTGTTTTAGCTTTAAAAAAGAGGAAAGACCATTCATAACCGCAAGGGAGACAAAGTGTTATTAAAAAACAGTCCGGATACGATGTCGCCGCCTTTGGAGTAAGACAGAAATTTATTTAAATTTCTTTATATTCTAAGTTTAAGCCAGTCTGTACCGAAAACAATTCAATATATCCATAGAGCTAAACGATACCTGTTTTCACTCAAACGAAGCAAAAAAAAGCGAGACACAAAGTGTCATAAAACAATAAAACAGGTACGTGGACTACGTCAACCTCATGTCGTATGATTACCACGGCACGTGGGAGAGCACCGTCGGCCACCAGGCGGCGTACTCGGAGACGGTCGGCCATTCTGATAATGAATATTTCATATTAAAGGAGCAGTTCAAAAATTTTTAATTAAAATATGATTATGCATCTTTTCGCATCTTGCAGAAACGTACTTCAAGAAAGTTTGAACCATTTTTTTCTTTCTATTTGTTTTTTATTTAGCTGTTCGCCACCCTCCTATTTCCACATGCTCTCTCACCAGAAGAATTTCAAATATTTGTAAAATTTTTTATAATACATTAGTATATTTGTATGACGAATTATCATACAAATATACTAATGTATGATAATTCGGTGAATGGTTTCAATAAGAGCTTGACACTCGAATCCGCCGGGAATCCGCTTTTCAATCAATAACTAAATGCAAGCAGTATTAGTAAAAGAAAAAAATTCTCTGCCTATTTGAGCTGAACACCGTCTCTGTGTGGGCGGGGCTTGGCGTGCCGAAGCGCAAGCTTCTCCTCGGCATTGGCGCGTACGGCCGCGGCTGGGCGACCGCCTCTTGCCAGGCTGGCGCCTCCGGCCCCGCCGCGCCCGCCAACCCCGTCAGCAAGCAGGCCGGCTACGCTTCCTACTTTGAGGTATTTATGATTTTTTTTCTTATAGTCATTTTCATTATAGTTATTATTAACATTCTTGTTATAGTGACTTGGAAAAATTCCACTTGAAAAAAGCTCGGATATCAAATGTCCTATTTAAAGTTGATGAGCATGCGCGGTCGTGTGATCCAATCTCCCGAGGGTCCATATCTTGCAGCCACAGTAAACGGCCAGGCAGTCTGCTACTCCTATGATGACCCGGCTGCTGTCCTCAAAAAGGTTGCTCTCTCGAAAGCTTTTCATTCGCTAATGGCCGAAATTTCCCCTGTTCTTTACCTTCATTCAATAAACTTACAGATAGCCTTCGTCAAGAAGGCCGGCCTCGGCGGCGCCTTCACCTGGACTGTCGACTTAGACAACGCCTCCTTCGACATTCACCGGGCAATCAAGAAAGGACTTGGCATGTAGATGGAGATATGTCACGTCCGATTATTATCATATCTACCATTGTCCCTGCCCTTACGAAACAACACCATCTCTCATGGTCAGCCCTATATAAGGCGCCCCTGCCGCTTTGATAAAGATTGTCTTCTAGTGTCTCCACTTGTGTTCTTTTGTTTCTGCATTCCAGTGTTGCCTTACAATTAGCAAAGCAATCTTCGTCGCGCTTGGAGTTCACCAGCGCCGCCCGGTTGCGGCTCTGAGATTCTCCTGATGGCCCGCGGATGGTGAAACTCTGCGCCGCCGTTTTTAAGCAGCCCCTCCTCTGCGAGTGTTATCTTAACAAAACTTGACTGCCCGACATTCCTCCCACTAAGTTTGGTTCAAGCATGAGGACGGACTGCATGAAGATGAAGGCTGAGCAGGTCTCTCGCAAATACAAGAAGGCTCCGCGGGCTCCTCAGCGAAGAACAAACTGGGTTCATCAGGAAGCCGGTAACGACTAAGAGGAATACCCGGCGGGTCGATCCGCCCGAAATGCTGAACGTCGAGGTCAATTGAATCCCGGTCCAGATGGAGCTGGACAATCTACATCGTCGATGAGCACATGTGGCGTACCCTGGGTTCATCTGCACTCGAGAAGACGACCTATCACGGTCGCGCCTGCAATGGATCAGAGATTCGCCTGAAGGACCGAAGCCATCTCACGCTTCAATGATCTGGCCGATCTGGGCTATCCTGGATGCATGTCATTCTTGGAAAAGGGCCCACATTCTGCGAAAGAGACATGATACGTTCTTCCGGGATGAGTATTGGACCATACTTCGCAGGTGACTTCGCACTTCGAAGAAGAGCTGGGGAGGCCGAGATAGTCGGGCTGCTTTTCCACGACAAAGTCATAGGGGAGGAAGAAGGAGACTGAAGGGCAAGGCCAGCGAGAACCATAGAGTGGAGACGCTCTTTACGGTCCTCTCGTTTTTCGAGTGTTTATTTTTCGGTGTATTCCCAGTTGGTAGGGGAAGGGGGGGGGGGGGGGGTGGGAGCAACGGCTGGCAGGAGAGTAGGGGGCAATGACGGCAGAAGGAGAGGCCATGGGGACACCGGTGGCGGTGGTACGCAGAGGGGGAGAGGAGCGAGCGTAGATGACTTCGGCCAGCACGGCCCAAGTCTTTGCGAGATTAAGGGGTACAATTTTTCAATGGCATTTTCAGAGGAGAGTTCTATTAGAGGGGGGGGGGGTTCTAATAAAGGGGGAGGGGTACTAATAGAGAAAATATGGTATATGGAATAAACAAATTTCTATTTTTTTTTATTTTCTTGAAAGATGTACAGAAATGTACATGTAGTTGAGTATTTTTTTCTTTTGACGAATAAGGAAATGCACTCGAGTGTCGCTTTAGCGTGGCGGAACAAAAATTGTGCATAATTTGCTACTTCAATTTTTTTTCATTTCGTTATTACCGTCCTATTACGGTTAAAATGATTTGTCAAAAATAATTTTATGTACATACATATATTCGTTTTGAGTGTGTGAGACGCATGGTGTGGGTGGTTCTTGGCAATATTACTACTAGTATTTATTGTTACTTAAAAAAACATTTATTTTGCAAATGTTCAAGAGAAAACGATTCTTCAGTAGGCAGTCACGTCAAGGACTTGGGAGAAGCGGAAGAAGGTGAGCCGGATATTCTTTGGCTGGTTCTTCGTCGTGTAGATCGCGGTGCCGTCGGTGAGTTTGGCCACGTTGCCCCAGCAGTCTGGCATCATGATTAGAATTATTTATTATTATTATTATTATTATTATTATTGTTATTATTGTTATTATTATTATTATTATTATTATTCTTATTATTATTATTATTAGTATTAGTATTATTATTATTATTATTATTATTATTATTATTACTATTATTACTATTATTATTATTATTATTATTACTATTTATGAATACATTTAATTTTGACTAATTGTAATCGTTCTCTCTATAAAAAATGTGAGAAATATGCGGAAAAAAAGCATGAAGTTAAAGAGGAAAACAAGAGGGAGAATAAAGTAACCCGCGTCATTGATGCACGCGAGAGCGGCCGTCTTCTCGGCGATGCCGATTCGCTTGTCGTCCTCCACAAGGTCGTTGCATTCCTTCTTGAACTCCTCCTCGTTGTATTCCTGCAAAGACATAGAAAGGAAGAGTACAAATCATGAGACAGAGCCATTCTTTTCTCTCTCTCTCTCTCTCTCTCTCTCTCTCTGTCTCTCTCTCTCCTATTCTCTCCCTCTTTCTATCTCTTCGTATCCCTCTCTACCTCTCTCTCTCGTTCTCTCGTTCGTAATCAAACGATAGTACAACGGTGTTTGAATAAATAAATAAATGTCCAAAAAAATTAAGCCTCTGATAAACGGAATTAGCCTAAGAACCAAAGAGTTGTAGTATTATACAGTCCCGCTCAACATTGTTGGGTCCGGTATTAATAGTATTAATAGTATTAATATAAATAATACAAACTGGAATAGCGCGCTGAATACGCATTTTCGTGCCATTTCGCGTAGGAGCATATATAGGGGGAGGGCAAAAAAAAAGAGTCCAACAGTCCAACAAATATGTCGACGAATGTGCAGTTGGCGAGGAAATCGACTTGGAAGACGTGTGGCTTGGAAGGGATGCTTAATCTTCCCGTCGCTCGCGATTACCCGGCCGTTCCAGCATGCTGGATAAGAAGGATGTGTAGACGGCGAGAGCGAGGGGTTTTTTTTTTACGTTAACAAGAATTGAAATTTTTGAATGGTGCGATTTAATATAGCAATTATTTAAATACACATGTTAATTGACGAACCTTGGTCCTTGACGCACGCTGAGGGCGCCTCATACAGCGCGACGTACTGGGCCGGGAAGGGCTCCAGTTCGGCGGCGCAGCATGCGCGCACTTCGAACGAGATGACGAGCGGCGGCGAAAGAGTCGCAAGCGGCCGCGGAGTCGGTGCTTTTGAAGGTTCCACAGGCGCCGAAGTCACCACGGCCGCAACAGAAGGAGCAGGGCTGAACGATTTCACAGTGAAGTTTAAAAACCTTAAAAAACAAGTATTACTTGAATTGATGTGAAATGTTCGTGAGTCCCATCCAATAGATTCACCAACTTGACTCAACAGAGAAGAAAGAAAAACAATTAGAAGCTTTTTAATCGTCGGTGGTCTCCTCAAGGAAAAAAAAAATTATCGGAGAATGTGAACGTACGGATTCGGTGGCGGCGCAGACACGGGCGACAGCGTCACGCGTTGCGGCGTCTGCATGATCGGCAAGCCATCCTTGTCCAGCTTCGCTCGCGGATACACGTGGCTAGCGCCCGAAGGAGTGACAACGAAGACGAGCACCACGAGCAGACCACGCGCGGACACGACCATGTTCCCGACAAATACATATATGGAGAAATAATCGTTTTCATTCGAGACATTTTTGTGGTACTATTATTATTCTTTTTAAAGTATCACAAAATAAACGTACACTACAATAATTGATTAAGTTGACTTGGCCAAAACTTGCGAAGAAAAAGCCTTGATCAATTCGTTCATCCATGTTTGGAAAAGCGTAGAAAAATATTTTGACAAGAGAAAAATGAGATGAAGCGTTTCTGCCGTCGACAATGAAACGGCGCTCTTCTTATGGTCCTGCAATCAAAATAAATGTGTTTGTTCTCGGTGTCGCCTCTCGCGGCATTTCCTTTTCGTTTGGTCAAATAATTGCCTTCATTCACATTATCGCTTGTGGCATACACAACAATATTGGGTGGAAAGCTGTTTATTTTGTTGTTATTATTTCTACAAAAAATCAATCTACACTGCATTCTATTCACTTCACGTGATGCTTTGATTTGGAAGTAAACAAAAACAGTTTGGCATTTTCGTCCAATTACTTCTATATAGAGCGCGAGAACATGTAACAGAAAGAAAAGTGGTTGCAAAATTCAAGTTGGACCTTATGGGACCTTTACGCTGTTTTGTTTGAGCCTTTCTCGACATGCCGCCAATAATGAATGTTCGACTAACAATAACAATGAGCCAGACAAAGAAAAAGAGCACTAAAATGTGTTTCTTACTTTTATTGCCAACCACTGGCTTCCGTTGAAATGCTAGCAAATGATAAAGGCTTTATGGCCGACGCAACGCGATGACAAGCAAGAGCTTGAAAACGGAGAGAGACAAGCAAAGCGAAGAGAGTCTTAGACAGAAGGTAATCGTGGTCGTTCGGGTACATTATTAAAGAAAAAATGGCATTAGCGACGTTATGTGGTTGAAACGGTGTTCCATACGTTTCGGGTGCATAAATACCGAAGTTACCTGATGTCGACCTCCAAAGAAGAAGGAAAGAGGCAAAAGTAGCCTATTTCCCGAATATGTAGATCGGCCCATCAAAAGCCGCTCGTTGCTTAATCGATTGACGGCGCGGCGTCCAGTCATCCAATTCTGACCCGAGCAACAGCGGATACAATGCGCGCTTCGATAAGATGTGCAGTTATGCCCAAATTGCGGTGTGCCACTCTTTTCTGCATTCTTCTATTTCTTGCCAAGAAGTGAAAAAAGACTATTTAAAGCGCTTTCTCTAGCCAAGATGAACGAGGCTCGTTAGTCGAAGATTCCAAAGTTAAGAAAGGCTAGGAAGACGTTTCTTACTAGGACGTTGAAATGAAAGAACAAACAATTAATTATCGGATGATGACGTGACTCGGATCTACCTATTTTATGGTGCTTCTTCTTGCCGGTTCTGCGGACGCGCTGTCGCTGGAAAGCTATGGCGCCACACGTTGCTCACCTCAGTTTCTACAGCATTTCCCGAGAAGAAACAGTCAACCTCAACGAAGCGAAACACTTCGGAACTTCAGAACAAAAAGCAAAAGAAAAAGAAATGCTAAAATATAAGCTGAACAAGGAAACGACAGATTCATTTCTTAATAGTTAAATAGGCAAAATTAAAAAGAACCAAAGTTTGCATCAACCTTATGGTTAGATATGCAGGGAACCAACGGTCGCTGGAAAACTTGAGGTTCGAATAGCCACGTTCGGCGCTGCGCCCTCAATGCTCAATCCGAGAGAAGGCACTAAAACGGCGAAATGAACATAATTATAACAGGATTAGCAGACACAACGAAATATAAAAGCAAATCCCATTTGTTGAAGTGTGTTTCAAAAAGGTCTATCGAAAATAACAAGAACGCATTGCTCCGAAAATAATATCCTGCTAATCAGGCTGAGTGCAACTTGATTTGCTCCGGAAAAGGCCGATCTCCCGAAAAAAATCTTCGACACAAATCTCCTTCACCCGGCAAGTCGTGTCTGTCGCTTTTAAAGGAGATCTAAGGCGAATAAATACTGTCTTGTTTTTTTGCCTTCTTTGGTCAAGTTGAGCTAGAAACAAGTGTCCCGAAGTCACAAAAACTTCTCAGCCCTGTCTGCTTTGAATTCGCCAATAGTTTATTTTCCCGCCATTAAAAAAAAATGTTGGAAAACTACACCGCGACCGATGCGGCCATTCGACTCCTGCATTTCAAATGCATTCAACCAACATTAGCCGGGTTTTGCTTAACACATAGGCTCACGCGCCCGTTGTTCAGACCACAAGTTTCTATGGAGAGAGGCAAGGAGCAGTAGCACCAATTCTTTGAATTACACACACCGTACTTATAAGTGATCGGGCCGCTAATCGTGCTAGGAGTTTTTCATTCATTATCTCCTTTAAATTCTCCACCTCTGTCTCTGTCATCCGGCGAAGGTGGCCGGACAGCATGTTGCTGGGTGGAAATTGGAGGGACGCCAGATCTCGCCGGAGACGCGTTAGAGACAGAGAAATGGCACTTTTGTCAAGAGAATCAGACGCTCCACGGTGAGGGAAGCCACGCGGCTTGACGAATAGTAATTGCACTTCACTGTCGGTTTAGTACAGCGGAACAAATTTTTTTTTTGAATTTTCTACTATAATGATGAATGCTAATATATGTACGTTTGTACCGTCCTATTACGGTTACAATGATTTGTCGAAAATAATTTTTATGTATATTCATTTTGAGTTTGTAAAACGTTCTTGGCGTTATTTCTATTAATATTTATTGTTACTTAAAAAACATTTATTTTGTAAATGTTCAAGAGAAAACGATTCTTCAGTAGACAGCCACATCTAGGACTTGGCAGAAGCGGAAGAAGGTGAGCCGGATATTCTTTGGCTGGTTCTTCGTCGTGTAGATCGCGGTGCCGTCGGTGAGTTTGGTCACGTTGCCCCAGCAGTCTGACATCATGTTTAGAATTATTTATTTATTATTATTATTATTTATCAACAAATTTAATTTTGAATAATTGTAATAGTTTTCTCTAAATAAAAAGGTGAGGAATATGAGGAAAATAGAAAATCATGAAAAGAAGGAAGGGGGAATAAAGTAAACATCTTTCTTTCTCTCTATCATTCGCTGACTCATAACGATACCGCTAAATATATGTAAAGGGGGAATAAAAAAGGATTCGAACCGATAGTTCGACAGCTGTGCAGTTGGCGGGGAATTCTACGGCGAAGACAAGTGGCTTGGAAGGGACGGCGCTGTCATCTTCCCATCGCTCGCGACCAACCGACCACTCCAGCATGCTGGATAAGAAAGAGATGGAGGCGTGAGAGAGAGTAAAGAAGTTTTATGGAGTAAAATTGAACTGAAAGTTTTGAATGGTGCGATTTAATGTACTATTTAATTAAATACACAAGTTGTGAGAAAATGCGCTGATCGAACCGTCGTCCTTGACGCACATTGAGGCCGCATCAGCCAGCGCTCCGAACTGGGCCACGTAGGCCTCCAGCTGGGCGACGCAGCGGGCGCGCACTTCGAACGATACGGCTTGCGGCGGCGGAAGAGTAGCAAGCGGCGGCGGAGTCGGCGCTTTTGATGGTTCCGCAGGCGCCGGAGTCAGAACGACCGCAACAGCGGGAGCGGGGCTGAAAAAATTTCATAGAAACCTGGATTTTTTTCAGTTTTCACCGCCATACATATAAGTATGACTATCGTTGAAGTGAAATTTTTAATTTAACTTCAATGGATGCTTCTGGTCAACTTGAACTTGACCCAACGGAGAAGAAAGAAAGAAAAAAAAGAATGAGAAGCTGTTTAATCGATCGTCGTGGGTGGTGTCCTCACGGCAAAAAAGAAACATTCTCAGAGAATGTGAACGTACGGATTCGGTGTCTACGGTGTCACGCGTGGCAGCTGGATCGGCAGGCCATCCTTGTCCAGCTTCAGTTTCGAATACACGTTACTACCGTCCGAAGGAGTGACAACGAAGGCGAGCACCACGAGCAGACCACGCGCGGACACGAGCATATTCCTGACAAACAATATGCTCACTTTCATTCGCCACATTTATGTGGTCCAATACGTGTACGACTATTATTCTTTTTAAAGTATCACAAAACAAACGGAAACGACAATAATTGATTAAGTGGATTTTACCTAATTGAAAAGAAAACACCTCGGTCGTTCATGCATATTTGGAAAAGAGTAGACAAATATTCGGCAAAAGAGAGGTGAGATGAAGCAATTCTTCCGTCGACAATGAAGCGGCGCTCTTCTTATGCTCCTGCATCATAAATAAATGCGTTTGTTATCGGTGTCGCCTCTTGCGGCATTTCCCTTTCGTTTGCCGTCACAATTGTCTTCATTCACATTATTGCTTCTGGCACAGAGAATATTAAGGAGGAGGAATCCATTTATTTTGTTTTTATTATTTCTCTCTACACAACATTCTATTCACTTTATGTGCTCTTTGATTTGGAAATAAACAAAATCAGTATGGAATTTTCGTTCAATTACCTGTATATAGAGCGCGAAACCATGTAACACAAAGAAAGGTTGTCGTAAAATTCAAGTTGGACCTTTACGGATCTTTAAGCTCTTTTGTTAAAGCATTAACAACAGTGTGAATGTTCGACTAAGAATGGGCCAGACGAACAATACGAGCACTAAAAATACGTTTCTTCCTTTAATTGCCAACCGTTGGCTTCCGTTGAAACGGTAGCGAATCATGTATATAAGTATGACATATAAGTATGACTATCGTTGAAGTGAAATTTTTAATTTAACTTCAATGGATGCTTCTGGTCAACTTGAACTTGACCCAACGGAGAAGAAAGAAAGAAAAAAAAGAATGAGAAGCTGTTTAATCGATCGTCGTGGGTGGTGTCCTCACGGCAAAAAAGAAACATTCTCAGAGAATGTGAACGTACGGATTCGGTGTCTACGGTGTCACGCGTGGCAGCTGGATCGGCAGGCCATCCTTGTCCAGCTTCAGTTTCGAATACACGTTACTACCGTCCGAAGGAGTGACAACGAAGGCGAGCACCACGAGCAGACCACGCGCGGACACGAGCATATTCCTGACAAACAATATGCTCACTTTCATTCGCCACATTTATGTGGTCCAATACGTGTACGACTATTATTCTTTTTAAAGTATCACAAAACAAACGGAAACGACAATAATTGATTAAGTGGATTTTACCTAATTGAAAAGAAAACACCTCGGTCGTTCATGCATATTTGGAAAAGAGTAGACAAATATTCGGCAAAAGAGAGGTGAGATGAAGCAATTCTTCCGTCGACAATGAAGCGGCGCTCTTCTTATGCTCCTGCATCATAAATAAATGCGTTTGTTATCGGTGTCGCCTCTTGCGGCATTTCCCTTTCGTTTGCCGTCACAATTGTCTTCATTCACATTATTGCTTCTGGCACAGAGAATATTAAGGAGGAGGAATCCATTTATTTTGTTTTTATTATTTCTCTCTACACAACATTCTATTCACTTTATGTGCTCTTTGATTTGGAAATAAACAAAATCAGTATGGAATTTTCGTTCAATTACCTGTATATAGAGCGCGAAACCATGTAACACAAAGAAAGGTTGTCGTAAAATTCAAGTTGGACCTTTACGGATCTTTAAGCTCTTTTGTTAAAGCATTAACAACAGTGTGAATGTTCGACTAAGAATGGGCCAGACGAACAATACGAGCACTAAAAATACGTTTCTTCCTTTAATTGCCAACCGTTGGCTTCCGTTGAAACGGTAGCGAATCATGAAGGCTTTATGACCCCCGGTGCTCGAGGACCAGAAAGAGCTTGGATATGGAGAGAGCCAGGCATGGTGAACAGATTCTCAGACAGAAGGAGACCTTGGTCGTTCGGGTGAGAGAATTGTATTATTACAGAAATAATCATGTCATTAGTGACGTTTCTTGGATGAAACGGTGTTCCATACTTTTCGGGTGCATAAATAAGGGAGGGAGAAGAAGAAGAAGCAAGAGAAATGGTAAGGATGATCTTCATCGCCGCCCTGTTCCTCGCTGCTTGCGCGCCAATCATGTCAGTTTTACTTAAAATATACAGTATTTTTTTAATCGTTTTCTCAGCATCAGTTTCTGCAAAATCATGCTCGAAAATTCTTCTTTTAAGCTAATTAATTAACGATCGAAGTCTATATGTATGTATATACGGAAACGAATTTGGTGTAGTTAACCATTCAAGTCTTTTTTGTACAAAGAATTTTATATGCCTGATCGCCAAAGAAGAAGGAAAGAGAAAAAGTAGCCAATTTCCCCCAACCGATCATCGGCCTTTTACACGCCACTCGTTGCCAATTCTGTTGACGGCGCGGCTTGCGCTGCGACCCTCCAGTCCTCGAATTCTAACCCGAGCAACAGCGTGCCACTGGCCAAGGCCATTCGAGAGACTGCAGCGTGCTTGAAGAACGACTGTCAGTCGGAGAGAGCAAGAAGGAGAGAATGAGATGCCGAGTAACAGGGAACGGTCAATACGAGTTTTTTTTTTACAAATTGATTTCATTTTTATTTTATATTTGTTATAAGTGTGCCTAGGAAAAAGAGGCCAGGAGCTCATGGGTTTTGCCTTTGGACTATCGGGCCTTCTTATCGACGAGGTATTCGGATACACTGCGCTCTTCGATAAGATGTGCACTTCTGCCCAAATTACGGTGTGGCACTGTTTTCTGTTTTCTTCTATTTCTCACCAAGAAATGTTTTTTTACTGTTTGTTGTTACATATTTTTATGTACTCTAACAGAAAGTCAGCCACGCCTTTATTCGATGGAAAAGTTGCGGCAGCGGTGCGGGAAAGAGTTCCCGCACCGGTCCCCGAATATTCAGGGAGAAAATCTTATTTGTTGCGGATTTTCTCCCAAAATTTTTTCCTAAGCCTAACCCTCCAGGAGAAAAAAAAATGTGCCACTTGCACTGAGATTACTTTCCCTTTTCATGAATTTGGTTTGTTTGTGTATTTTTTTACTTTGATCTATATTTTCTTATTAGAATTGCGCAGCTCACGCTTCTTCCAAATCCACAACAAAGAGGGCCGAATTTGCCATAGAAAAGACAAATCCAGACATGTAGGCTTGCGTTCAAACAATAAGGATTTGCTTTTTTTGCCGCAACCGCATGGAGGGGTGGCCGGGGGCCGAAAATATCCGGCCCCGGCCTCAGCCCCCAGAGTAGGCCCTTGCCCCGGCCCCCGTGGCCGGCCCCGGCCCCGGCCCCCGGGGTCGGCCCGAAGGAGGCCCCGGCCCCAAATTTTAAAATTTCTCCAAAAAATATCTCCGTTGGAGGCACTTTTCATCATAAATTGGCTCATGCTGTTCAACTGGGGGTGAACTTCGTTCAATTATCCACGGCCCCCGCCCCGGGGGTCGGCCCCTGCCCCTGGCCACCCCTGACCGCATGGGCTCTTTTGAAATCGATTTTCATCGAGCTGCGGGGTCATTATTCGCTACCGCTTTAACAGACGCGAACGGTTGGCAATAAAAGAAAGACACGCATTTTAGTGCTCTTTGTCTGGCTCATTTTCATCAGAGGATTATATCAATCACAAATGAATGCGTAGCAGCAAGAAAGAAAGAAAGGAAGGAAGAAAGAAAGATGGAAAGGAAGAAAGGAAGAAATGAAAGGAAGGAAGAAATAAAGAAAGTAAAGACAGAACATAGGGAATGCAATTAAAAAGAATGCAAGAAAGAAAGATGTGTAGAAAAAATAACCGGACCGTAAAGCGACACGAATTCGAGTATCGCTGAGCGTTATTTTCCGGAGACTGCTTTGACTAATACAGAATATTAAAGATAACAAGAGAGACCAGACTTTGAACGCTATTTCTTATCATTTCAAATGTCCGATAGTCTTCCGAGACTTTTGAGGTCCGCTATCTTTCCCGGTGCGGTCAAGAAAACCTCCGAGATTGCATACTGTAGCATATAAATAGTCCGGGAAAGTTCCCGCACACCTCAGAATTATTTTTTTGACAAGGAAGGTGTGTTTGCAATCAAGCGAGATGACAGTTATTGTACACGTTCGCAGAACGATGTCTTCAGGTTTTCCCTCTGGATTCTCTACATCGCGGTCGGAGAGCGGTCGAAAAAGAAGGAGACGAATGCGCCAAAATACTCACGGAACTTGCCCCCCCGCATGGAGGCCACGACTCGTCAGCTCGTTCTCAAGTGTATCAAAGAAGAAGTCCAAGGTGATTCTGACAATTCATTCTTTCCCAATCTCTCTCCATCTTTTTTCTCGCTCAAACTTTCTCTCTCTCTCTCTCTCTCTCTCTCTCTCTCTCTCTTTCTCTCCCTCCCTTCTAGTCAAGCTTTCTTTCGCTGTCAATTTAAAAAAAAGGCAACTACCGAAATAATGAACATTTTTGATCAAAAAAATGTTTTCACACCCTCAGGTATCTTTCAATCTGAATCCATTTTCCATTCTATTCTTTATATATGTACATGTCTATTTGCTCTCTCAAAGGATGCACCCGCCTGGTCCTTCCTCGCGGAAGGATTGTCGTCATCATAAGCGAAGGCGAAGGAGACACACTGGAAGTGGAAGTGTCGAAGAATTGTGCCTCCATGTCTGTTGGACGCATGTCGAAGCGCGCGGATAAAGTGAATAAGGAGATTAAAAAAAGCAAAAAAAAATAAATTATTTCTAATTTTTTTAGTAGAAATATTTATTTAAAGAGGAAAATTTAAAAACCAAGTGAGAGGTAATTTCTCCTTCTTCTTTTACTCAACATTCATTCATTGTCACTTGTATTAGTTCGAATAAAAATTTAAACCACATTCAACAAAAAGAAATTGCAACATAAATATGTATAATGATTTTAAACAAACAGCACGGCATACAAACAGATGAATACATATCCCGTTCGTCGAACTATAAGTAAATTCATCAAGTCTGGCAGCGGAGATTACGAGCCCAAATTCTTCAAAGTTTAATGTTGTTTTTGGTTTTCTTGTTTTCTTCCAGTTTCGCCATGTTCAAAAGACATGATCACTTCAACAGCAATGACAGCGAAGAGCCATGAAAGGAAGCAAAGAGCGAAAGACATAAAATAATGACAAAAGGCAGTAACGGCTTCTGCCGCCTTGTCGAAGAGACGAAGAAATGAAATGTTGTCTGACTGAGCAATACGGAGGCAATGGCCGTATTCTAGAATTGAATGAAGGATCGTATAAAAGAAGAGCACTCAGCCTTAGGAATAGTCTGGCTGTCTTTCAGCAATCCAAAGATGATGCTTGGCTTCACAATTTTCTTCATCGGATGCGTGACGTGCCTTGCGTGAGTTTTCGTTTTTTAGTATAATGAAGAAAAAACTAAATGTCAATTAGATATCTTATTGTGCATTAAAATGCATCAACTGGAATACGGTAGAATAGAGCAGAAATACTGTATCCACAATTTCAGTGATATAATGGTGCCAATGCCCGATCACGCTGCGTGCGTTGCGTTCACTCAAAAGTGGGCGGCTGGCGAGAGGGCTGCGAACAAGCTCGCATCGCCTGGGGCAAGCAAGGCCATTGCTGACTGCGTCAAGGACATGAGTGAGACACGGGAGAGGCTAAAAGAAAGAGAAAGAGAAAGAGAGAGAGAGAGGGGAAGTGAGAGAAAAAGAGAAAAAAAGGAATAGGGAGGGGAAATTGCAGAAAAGATTGAGCTGACGGTTAGGAGTGGTTAGGAGCATTTAAGATTGTTTCCATCGTGGCCTTCCATACTCTCGGCGGAACAGCATCGTGCTGGAGGGACGCGTCCCGGGCGAGCCATTCGTCTTCCGCGCCGCGCTCAACTTCGAGTGCACGAGCATCGAAGTACAGGTCAGAGCGCAAAGGGCATATAAAGTGCAGAGAAAAGTTCAAAAGTTCAAAGCAGGAACATTTATGTAATCTCATTTTGATTTCATTTGACATCAAAAGTTGCCACAACACGCATTGATAAAAAATACCACCATGGTCGGCTCGAAAAAATGGCAGCACGATTCTCTCAAGCTGATTGTGATACGAGAATCTTTTTTTAGATTGAATACTTTGCCGAGAAGAAGACAAAGGAACAGATCCAAGCGCAGTGTATCAATTTGCTCAGCGGACTCAAGAAGGTCAAGGAAGTCACGAAGGCTGCCGCTGTCGAGTGCATCAAGGCACCTACAGGACAGGGTTTGATTTCAGCTCATTCATACTGCTCTCCCTTTCTCATTAAATGGGCCATATTTGAAAATAAAACACGTGTGTTTTCATTCATGTGCAACACCGTAATAAAATTGAATTGGATTGAATTGAAAGATTAAATTAAAATATAAAACTCTGAATAAAATATATTCGATTACTATGCATATTTTAAGATAAATCTATGAAACGTTCGCTAAAGATAGACACCGAAAGATAAGTTATTTAGACTTCAACTCCAAGACATTCTCGATTACTTAGGCTGCAACGCCGGGACGAAGGCGAACGGTGACTTCAGCGTCGCGGTCAAAGACGAGGATTTCGGTGGTCGGATTCTCTTCACCTTCGACAAGGAATGCACACAGGTGTCCGCAAAATCAGCGTAACTCAACTAAAGCAAACGGTCAATGAATTCCGTGCTTCAAATCCATCAATATAATAAAAATTTCTCATTGCTTTGCATACATACATATATTCCTTTATAACGCTGCAATATTCCTTTATCGCGTTGAAGAGGATTAATTAATAAATGCACTCTATTACATATGGAAATGGCATGCAAATTATCATATCATCTCGATCAAGCATTCAATAACTAGTGAAAAGATAGCGAATGTATGCAACTTTTGAATGCTTCATATTCAATAAGTATTGCAAAGACAATTTTCGTTTGTTTCTTCTCCAACTTACGGATTTATTGTTCTGACAGCTACCTATTTAAGGTTCAAAACTTTGGGTTTTACGAATATTAGAGTTCGAAAATGGAAGCACATCTTGGAGCTTGCGGAATTCGGTAATGATGCAATTGGCAGAGAGAATCATTATAAAAGGATTTTTAGGCGAATTGCTAATACAAAGAAATACTGATTATGATCACCACAAGCCGACAAACTGTCAATTTCCTTTAAAAACTATCGATTTCAGACTGTTGTAGAGACAAGATACAGGGATTGAAGCGGCTGGCGATGCCGGTCGACTGTTCAAATAGTGAATATTGAGATGGCATTGAGGGAGGGGGAGAATGATTTTCTGAAGCTCAAATGTACTTACACGGACCTTTGTCGTGTTCAATACCTTGTTCTGTTTGGCAAAGCGACACAAAAGAAAAAAAAGAGTATTTCAGAAATGATAGGGAAAGAGTAAGGCATCAGTTTCGTCTACTCTTTTTCTACGTTTTCGGCAATGATTAAACAGAGAAAGCAGCATCAGCGACAGCGCTTCCGACATCTCTTTGAAGTCGCTTTTGCCCTTTTTGTATGAACAGTTGCAACAAATCGGTATAAATGCGCGGCATCGAGCTCAATCTTCACTATTCACGGCGACTTTCGACTGCGTCAAGTCCCAAGTCAGTCATCTTTAATATTCATATTTCATAAAGTCCTTAACGGCTTTACATAGAAGTTAAATTGGATTTCTACATACTTGATCTTCATAAGTAAACTGTATCTCCTTTAGCAATGCGTGTCGTCCTCTCTTCGGTTCTTCTTCTTGCCGCTACGGTCTTCGCGGATTCTTCCGTCGAGTCCCTCGAGGAGGACCTCTCTCACCCTCTGGACCTAAACAAGCTCAAGGCTTTCAAGGAGCAGATCAATGACGGAATTTGGGAGAAGCTGCAGAAGGGTCCGGAAGACAGAAAGGAACTGGACGAGCTGCTGGCCGAGATCGGAGACTACAAGCTGCCTGAGGACGAGCTGGACGGAGACGAGAACCAGATCAACCTAGACGCTGGTGTCAGCGACGACCTTTTTGAAGGAGACATGATGCTCACTGAGTTAGTTTTCTCTCTTTAGATCTATGGGGGGATGGAGAAGTTTGACTTGTTGGGTGGATATTGATTGGGTACTCCTTGGGCTTCTTTGAGATGATCAAAGTAGCCAATCGATAACTGAGCAACATATAAAACCGCTTTCAGCGCGCAGCTCGACGAGTTCGAGTTCTTCGATCCGCGTAACATGACTCGCGCTCGTCGCCAGGCCCAAAAGGGACCTCGATTCCCGCGGAACCACTGGGGACGCAACCCCGTCATTCCCTTCAGCTTCGACCGCGCATACCGTTAGTTTTTTTCATATTTAACTTGAAGCTTTAAAATGCCTATTGAATGAAATAAATTGTAGCCAACACCGCTCTGAACATGCCCGCAATCCGCGGTGCCATCAAGTTCTGGGAGGCCACCACTTGCATCCGATTCCGTGAAGGAGCGGCCGGCGCAGATCGGTTAGAAGAATCTTCCACTAGTAAATTGAAAATTCGCTGTATTTTAGTGTCAAGTTCATCTTCGGCCAAGGATGCTATTCCTACGTTGGACGCACTGGTGGTGAGCAGGTTGTCTCCATCGGAAATGGATGCGGATCGGTACGATCTTAATTTTCCCAATAAATCCCGCGATGTCGTATGTAAGGCCAATATGAAAGCAGCAATTAACTAGGTCGGAACTGTTGCCCACGAGCTGGCGCATACTTTCGGAATCTTCCATGTCCAATCCCGTAGCGACCGCAATTCCTACGTCTATGTGAACGAGCAGAACATTGAAAAGAGGAAAATGAACAACTTTGACCAAGAGACCACGTCGTCCACTGACAACTACGGACTTCCCTACGAATTCGGCTCCAACATGCACTACGGGGAGGGAGAGTCAGTTAACGGTCTTTTCATTATATCAACCCTCACCTTATGTCTGATTATAATATACATATTTACTAACACGAAACAAATTTATAATTGATCAGGTCGGAGGTGACAATAAAAATGATTCCATTTAGCTTTGGACTCAACAAAGCACTGCCAGCCCTGGTTGCTCGCCGTGGCCACGAGCAGTACCAGCACTCGATGAAGGGCCGTCTTCCCACATTCTATGACATTATGCTCGTGAACAAGTACTACAACTGCTACGGTAACAATTTTGACATGAAATCTCAAAAGTCAATTCGCCCTGGCTTCCAGATAACTGCCGCACCAAGATTAGCTGCTACAATGGAGGTGTCCAGGACGTTAACAACTGCAACCAATGCAAGTGCCCAACCGGCTGGGCTGGACAGACTTGCACCCAGCGAGTGAGAATCATTACAAATAAGAGCAACGGTAAATCCATGGTTTGATCAATTTAGCCGGCTGGAACCAAGACTATCAATGTCTCGACGACTCCTCAGCAGTTCGTCATGCAAGCAGGAGCGAACTCTCGCAACGAGCTTCTGCACTTCTCGGATAGCTACGTTCTTCTTCAGGCACCGGCTGGCCGCCGTATCCGACTTCAGGTTACAGCTCCATGACTTCCGGCTAGCTCATGAATTCCAAAGGCGAACTTTCTCTTCAGATGAACTCGATGCAAGGTGTCTCGGGTGGTGACTGCCACTGGGGAGGTGCTGAGGTCATCTTCCACAAGGACACGCGTTACGCTGGCATCAAGTTGGTTTTATTCATCGGTTCGAAGTACTTATAATAAGAGAAAAAACTCACAACTTCTGCAACTTCAAGTAAGTATAGATAATTTCATAATTCCTAGCATTCTCATCAACCAACATAGAGAGAATAATTCTAGGTTCTGCGACCGCAACCGTCGCGAGAAGGAGATCGTCTCGGAGGCCAACACCATGTTCATCACGGTCTTCAACCGCCAGTACAACAACGTCTTCACGTTCACCGCTTCCGCTGTTGTATGCCAATTTATTATATATCCCCTCGTTACTACAAAAATGTTACTTTCAGTGAGAAGGTTGGATGGATGTTACGGAAATTTCGTCGATAAATCAGAATGCAATAAAGAATATCTCATTCAATGTGGTCTCTTAATAGCATATTATTATGATCTGTCATTGGACAACGAAAAGCACAAAATAACTTCGTCCCAAGAAGAAATAGTTTTAGAAACATTATTGATTTTCCCAGTGAAAAAGACTTTTATTGCTTTATTAAATCCAAAAACAAAAGATCGTTCTTATCCTGGCCGTTTCGTTCGCATTGCTAGTCGATAACTCAACGAGTACATTAACAGGCTGATGTAGTGATTTAAGTAGTCGAGAAGCCACCTCTCGTCGGCGAAGCAGAGACCGCGAGGTAATTTTTATTTATTTATTTATTCATTACAACATAAGATGTGATGATCTTAAGAGATTTAAATCGAGAGTTGTTGTTTTTCTTATTGTTTCTTCCTGTGCGAAAATGTTCAAAAGACAAAAGACATGGTCGCTTCAACAAGGAGCCATGAAGCAGACAGAGAACGATATAAAATAATGACAAAAGGCAGTAACGACTTCTGACGCCTTGTCGAAGAGACGAAGAAATGAAATGTTGTCTCGCTGAGCAATACGGAGGCAATGGCCATTTTCGAGAATTGAAAGAAGGATCGTATAAAAGAAGAGCACTGAGCCTTAGGAATAGTCTGGATGTCTTCCAGCAATCCAAGGATGGTTCTTGGCTTCACCATTTTCTTCATCGGATGCACGTGCCTTGCGTAAGTGTTCGTGTTTTTAGTATAATGAAGAAAAAGTCAATTAGATATCTTATGGTGTATTTACTGTGCATTACCATGCATCGACTGGAATAGGGCAGAATAGAGCTGAAATACTGTAGCCACAATTTCAGTCATATAATGAAGCCAATGCCCGATCACGCTGCCTGCGTCGCATACACTGAAAAGTGGGCGGCTAGCGAGAGGGCGGCGAATAAACTCGCATCGCCTGGGGCAAGCAAGGTCATTGCGGACTGCGTCAAAGACATGAGTGAGACACGAGAGAGGCGAAGAGAAAAGAGAAAGAGAAAGAGAGAGAGAGAGAGAGAGGGAAAGTGAGAGGGGAAGAAAAGAAAGGAAAATAGGGAGGGGAAATAGCAGAAAAGATTGAGCTGACTATTAGGAGTTTTCACATTTAAGATTGTTTCTATCGTGGCGTTCCATATTCTCCGCGGCGCGACATTGTGCTGGAGGGAAGCGTCCCGGGCGAGCCATTCGTCTTCCGCGCCGCGCTCAACTTCGAGTGCACGAGCATCGAAGTATTGATGTGGGAGATTGTAGAAAATTGATTAATAAACGCACTCTATTACATATGGAAATGGCATGCAAACTATCACTTCATCTCGATTAAGCATTCAATAACTAGTGAAAAGATAGCGAATGTATGCAACTTTTGAATGTTTCATTCTAACTTTCTTATTCAATAAGAATTGCAAAGACAATTTTGGTTTGTTTCTTCTCCAACTTACGGCTTTATGGTTCTGACAGCTACCTATTTGAAGGTTCAAAATTTGGGTTTTACGAATATAAGAGTTCGAAAATGTTAAGCACATCTTGCGGAATAAGGTAATGATGGAAAAGGCAGATACATATGTATACCATTATAAAGGGATTTGCGAGAATTGCTTTACGAGATCCATAAATAAAAGATTGTTCTAATCCTGGCAGTTTCGTTCGCATTGCTAATCGATAACTCAACGAGTACATCAACAGCTTCTGACGCCTTGGTGTAGTGATTTAAGTAGTCGAGAAGCCACCTCTGGTCTATGAAGCAGAGGTATTTATTTATTTATTTATTTATTCATTACATCATAAGATGTGACGATCTTAGGGTGATTAACATCGAGAGTTGTTGTTTTTTTATTGTTTTCTTCCTGTGCGGCCATGTTCAAAAGAAAAAAAAGACATGATCGCTTCAATAGCAATGACAGCAAGGAGCCATGAAAGGAAGCAAAGAGCGAAAGACATAGAATAACTACAAAAGGCAGAAACGGCTTCCGACACCTTGGCGAGGAGAGATGAAGAAATGAAATGTTGTCTCACTGAGCGATACGGAGGCAATGGCCGTTTTCTAGGATTGAAAGAAGGATAGTATAAAAGAAGAGCACTGGGCCTAAATAATAGTCTGTCTGTCTTCCAGCAATCCAAAGATGATGCTTGGTTTCACAATTTTCTTCCTCGGATGCATGGCGTGCCTTGCGTAAGTGCTCATTTTTGGTTTTTTTTAGTATAAAGATGAAAAACTATTGCGTCCCTCAATTAGATATCTTATGATTAGAGCTTTATTGTATTTACTGTAGATTACCATGCATCAACTGGAAAACGGAAGAACAGAGGAGAAATGCTGTAGTCACATTTTCAGTGATGCTTTTTCCGAACCAATGAAAATGCCCAACATTGCCGCGTGCATCGCGTTCACTGAAAAGTGGGCGGCTAACGAGAGGGCTGCGAAGAAGCTCGCGTCGCCTGGCGCAAGCAAGGCCATTGCTGACTGCTTCAAATACATGAGTCAGACACGAGAGAGGCTAAGTGAAAGGGAAAGAGAAAGAAAGAGAGAGAGAGGAAGTGAGAGGGGAAAAGAGGAAAGGAGTAGGGAGGCGTAAAGAGCAGAAACGATTGGTCTGGTTTCACACATACATATGTACAAATCTCAAAATTATGTTGAAAAACTTTTTCCTATGCCCATTTAAGACTGCCGCAAAAATTTTGGGCGCGACTATATCGAGCTGGACGGACGCGTCCCGGGCGAGCCATTCGTCTTCCGCGCCAAGCTCAACATCGAGTGCACGAGCATCGAAGTGCAGGTCAGAGTACAAAGTGTCACATAAATAACAGAGAAAAGTTAAAAAGTACAAAGCAGGAACATTTATGTAATATTATTTTGATTTCATTTGACATCAAAAGTTGTCACAACACTCACTGAAAAAAATACCACCATGGTCGGCTCGAAAAAATGGCAGCATGATGACAATGAGCCGAGACTCTTCTTTAGATTGAATACTTTGCCGAGAAGAAGACAAAGGAGCAGATCCTAGCGCAGTGCATCGACTTGCTCAGCGGACTCAAGAAGGTTAAGGAGGCTACGAAGGCCGCCGCTGTCGAGTGCATCAAGGCGCCTACCAGCCAAGGCTTGATTTCAGCTCATTCCCTCTTTCTCATTAAATATGCACGCTTGAAAATAAATTTAAATTAAAATAAAATATAAACTTTGAATAAATATATACGATTACAACGCATAGTTTAAGATAAATGTAAGAAAGTTTCGTTAAAGATAGACACCGAAAGATAAGTTATTTAGACTTCAAGCCCAAGACATTCTCGATTACTTAGGCTGCAACGCCGAAACCGAGGCGAACGGTGACTTCAGCGTCGCGGTCAAAGATGAGGCTTTCGGCGGCCGGATCCTCTTCACCTTCGACAAGAAATGCAAACAGGTGTCCGCAAGATCCGCGCCACTCAACTAAAGCGAACCATCAGTGAAATACATACATATGTGCTTCAATATCAATATTCCTCATCACTTTGCATACATATATTCCTTTAAAACGCTGCAATTGTGAGTAAATATTGTAGCAGAGGAAAATATAGGTGAATGGCGTTAAAGAACATTGATTAATAAATACTAATGGGAAACTTTTGAATGCTATAGCTTCGAACAAGATAAAATTAAGAAATGGGCACGCATGCATTATGACACATTCCGATTAAGCCGACAAACGTCAACTTTACTTTGCAAACTATCGATTTCAGACTGTTGTAGAGGCAAGATACAGGGATGCAAGCGGCCGATGTTGCCGGTCGGCTCTTCAAACAGTGAATATTGAGGTGGCATTGAGGGAGGGGGAGAATGATTTTCTGAAGCTCAAATGTACTTACACGGACCATTGTCATGTTCAATATCTTGTTCTGTTTGGCAAAACGACACAAAGGGAAAAAAGAGTATTTCAAAAATGATAGGGAAAAAGGAAAGCATCAATTCTCTCCTCGCTTTCTACCTTTACGGAGAGACAAATAGAGAAAACAACAAAAGCCACAGCACTTCTGACATCTCTTTGAAATCATTTTTGCCCTTTTCTATGAACAACTGCAACCGAACGGTATAAACGTGCGGCATCGAGCTGAATCTTCACTATTCACGGCGACTTTCCACTGCGTCAAGTCATCGGAGAAAATTATTCATAGAATGTTGTAAGTATTTTAACTTTAGCACACTTTTGCATGTCGATAAATGGTCAAAGAGTACTGAAAATCTCTAACGTTACGGTGCCAACATTCGGTGGAGTAACAAAGATAATAAAAAAATTCGATCGAGCTAGAGAATAATAAGTTTATCGATTTGGAAAAAAAGTATTTATGTACATATGTACATACATAGATCAATAGATATTAAGAAAGTACCTAGATGGAGGATCATTGAATAAGATGCTGAAACTAGTGCAATTATCGCACTCGTGTGCATTCACAACCAGCAGCGCATTACGTTTTTCAAATGGGTTTCTAGATACAATACGAATATTCTCATCAGTTTCAACTCTTTTTAAGAAACGAATGTTACCGTTGAGTTAGTCTTGATTGAGCAAAGAAAACTCCTTTGAAATGCGTCCTGATCTCTGAAAAATCAATTGAAATTATTTAAATTAATCTGATTAATTTATGTACCTGAAGTGTTGGGCGGGACTTTACATACATACATATATTGGTCCAATTTCCTTACCCAAATAAAATTAAACCGCATGTAAGCGTGAGAACGTGCTCCATTACGTGCAGTTCTGAACCAATCATTCGTCATGAACTTTTTTTAAATTTTGTTTAATAAATAACTCGTAATCTGTTTTAGCAGAGTAATGGATGTATAATCGCGGTTATTTTACATAAGTATATACCATAAATGAAATCATGTAGATCATTCATTATGTTTATGTATGTATGTACTAGTATGAATAGCAAAATCAAGCGTTAATTTTGTTTCCAGAATACTAATACTAGGTAGAAGGGAGAGAGCGTGAAAAAATGAGAGGACGGGGAAGAGAAACACGAGGTAAGAGAGTGTGACATAGAGAGAGCACAGGTAGGGGCAGCCGTCAGAATAAGAGGGATCGTCTGAGAATTCAGTTGGGTTGTGAAGCTCCTTGCTTTGCCTATTAATAATGCCCCGTTGTTAAGGCAAACGCCGACCACGGCGCTCCTGTCCTGTTCACGATCGACATGCGAACTGGACGCAACGCCGATCCGTTTCCCGCCTGGCGGAAGGCTGGTCTCGTCTAGATGCACACTCTCTCGCTCTCTCTAGCTCTCGCCTCTCTTTCTTTCGCTGGTTTTCTCTCCTCTTCCCTACTTTTCCGATAAAAGATACTTCGTCATTCGCGAGCCATTTTGATATATTACGTTTTAATTGTGTTTTTGTGACTAAAAGAGCCAGTCTGTGCGACTCTACAGACTGCACTTTAATTTGGTATGTTAACAGAAAAATACAACGATCAAGCAACAACGAAATTTTTTTGATATTTTATTCCCACAGATGAAATAGTTTTCAAAACACTATTGACTTTTCCCAGGACACTGAAAACTGTAATTTTTTTAAATCCACGTGAGTGGCAGCAGTACTACGTTGATAGAGCGATGTCACAGGAGACATCGTGGGAAAAAGTGAAATGGATGCAAGGTTGAGTGAGGAGATTGAAGAGTGGGATAAATGGAAATAAGAGAGCTGTTGGCTCCATGGCCGCTTTAGCCACTCGTCGTCCGCTTCTTCTGTATTTTGCTCATTTCGAAACAAAATGTAATGATTAAAAATACTCATATCGCATTGGATGCGATATGAGTTTCTCCTGATTCTGCGTTTGCGACAACTTGACCGGCAGCTGGTAACGGCTAGGTGACGATAAAGTTGGTGATCTGTGCCGATGTGCGGTTGCGGTTCTTACTTTCATCGTAGCTCTGCCATCCCGTTTTAGCCCGCTTCTTCTGAGTAGGGTTCTGGTCGTAGCCTCTCGATCACAACTCTGTTTCATCTTATTTCAATCTTCATGCCTATCCTCTTTCTCTCTTGTTCTATCTCAATAATGTTCATTCTATGAAAATTCTCTCACCTATACAACTCGACGTCCTTTACAACTTACCGTACATTTTAATTTTTTTCAGAAAAATTCCGTTCGAGAAACAGTACAGTACCCTTCAAAATATGATGAACCATAACTCGGCTAATTTTCAGAATTTGACGACACTAAAGGTACCGTTCGATAGCCCGTTGGACGCACTTCAATTTTGTTCTTTGGTAAATTTTCTTAAAAAATCCATTTTCGACCCAAAACACGGCCCTGAACAGTTTTATGACCAGTTTTTGGCAAATTTTTTGTTCATTTTTGGAAAGTGTACCCTGCAGTTTTTTGATATGTTGTAGCGCGTGAAATTTGCTACAAGAATTCATTTTCATTATAAAAATTCCGATAGGCACACCTTGCGAAAAATGCGCGCGAGTCGGTCAAAATGGTGCATTTTCGGTCGCCGAGACACAGTGCAAGCGCATTTATTGATCCATAACTGCGCTCAATCTTAATGTTACAAAATCGTAAGTATATCATCTAAGAGCTCTCACGGAGATCTTCAAATGTTACATACATACGTTTATTGAAAAGTTTGGATTTATATGGGAAATTTCGTACTGTATAATAAGAAGGCTTAAAAAACTACTTCAGAAACGTTTCCACATGCCGAATCATACATCAAAAGAAAGAGGATGAAATTTAATACAAGATGAACCCTTTAAATGAAATTCCATGCGTACGATCCTTTGTTGTAAGCCATAAGAATAGGATTACAACGCCTCAAGGAAAAAGTGTAAAAAAAGGAATGGAATATTCCAATTCGAATAAACTAAACTATGAATCCTTGGGCGAAATGACAGTGACGCTACTGGCCCTAGTCTTATGGCTTATAACAAAGGATCGTACGCATGGCATTTTATTTAAAGGGGTTCATCTTGTGCCAAATTTCATCCTTTTTCTTATGATGTATGATTGGGCATGTGGAAATGTTTCTGAAGTAGTTTTTTAAGCCTTCTTATTAAACAGAACGAAATTTCCCATATAAATCCAAACTTTTCAATAAAAGTAGGTATGTAACATTTGAAAATCTCCGTGAGAGCTCTTTGATGATATACTTACGATTTTGTAATATTAAGATTGAGCGTAGTTATGGATCAATAAATGCGCTTGCACTGTGTCTCGGCGACCGAAAATGCACCATTTTGACCGACTCGCGCGCATTTTTCGCAAGGTGTGCCTATCGGAATTTTTGTAATGAAAATGAGTTCTTGTAGCAAATTTCACGCGCTACAACATATCAAAAAACTGCAGGGTACACAAATGAACAAAAATTTGCCAAAAAGTGGTCATAAAAATGTTGTGGGCCGTGTTTTGGGTCGAAAATGGATTTTTTAAGAAAATTTACTCTAGATCAAAATTGAAGTGCGTCCAACGGGCTATCGAATGGTACCTTTGGTGTCGTCAAATTCTGAAAATTAGCCGAGTTATGGCTCATCATATTTTTGAAGGGTACTGTACTGTTTCTCGAACGGAATTTTTCTGAAAAAAATTTAAATGTACGATATGTTGTAGAGGACGTCGAGTTGTATAGGTGAGCCAATTTTCATAAACGAGATCGAAAAAAATTTCCCAGGGCAGCACCCAGTACACACAGAAAACAATTTTGTAGTTTTGGCCGCGGGCCGAAAAAGGTCAAGGACATTTTGTAGTTTTGGCGCTTTTGGCGCGACCAAAACTACAAAATGGGGTGTCCAGGATATTTTGTAGTTTTGCGCACCATGACATGCAGCGTGTATTCCACGAAAAAAAATGCATTTTGCAATACATATACCTCAATATGCCTTTGTTTGTTTCTTTGGCTTTCTTTTCATTTCCCTCTCTCTCTCTCTCTATCTATCTCTTTCTCTCTCTCTCTCTCTATCTATCTCTTTCTCTCTCTCTCTCTCTCTTTCTCTCTCTCTCTCTCTTTATTCTAATAGCTGCGAAACGGTAGCAAATATCGATTTGCAGTTTAATACAATGAAAAAATAAGCAATACATGAGAAAGAGAGACACGGAGGGGGACAGAGAGAGACATAGAGACAACACAGATTGAGAGAGAGAGATAGAGAGAGTGATGGAGAGATAAAGAGCAGAAAGATAGAGTGAGACAAAGTGTTGTCGAACTTTGAAAAGTTACCATTGTTCCGTTTTTTTAACCAGTCCATTCAATCAAAATTTCGAACTCTAGTTTAACGGCGCAGAAATATGGTCAGACGTACAACTTGCAAACAATGTTTTCTATTGTAATACATTGCTGTTTGCATTTCCTTTTTATGTTCATATCAATGTTTCTTTTGCATATTTTATTTTTGAGAAGAGAACATACGCTTTTAGGCAGTTTGCTGTCGATGTCGTGCCGAGGGAAGCAAGCAGATGAGCAGAGCAAGACTACGTCGGGCACACTTGTTCAAGACGGCCACCAAGCTGTTCTTTGGTTGGTGCTTTTAAGCTTTAGTTTCCATTAGGGGTTAAACGTAATACAATGAAGTATTCACGTTTGCTATCCACAATGTCTTATAAGATCTTCTTGTTGAAGAAGGTCGGTAATATTTTTTCAAGAGTAACTGAATAGTACCCTCACTTTGCTTTAATATGGTTATTTCTTTCAAAAATTAAGATTTTCTAAGATTCATATGCTATAAAATTAAATCTATATGCCATCCCAAACAATCATCTTTATCTCTGCGACCCGAGGTTTATACGAGGACATTTTTTCTTCTAATTTTTTTCTCTAACTGTGCACTCATGATTTCCTTCTTGGAAGGCTTATAATTAGCGTGAATATTGTCCAGTTGAGTGCTAGTAGGTCCGGCCGGATGGTACGTCAGCCATTTCTGGAAAGAGGCTGAGCGCTGCGAAGGCGCGAAAGCCTGTCGATGACCATGCGAGGTTATTCCAGCAGCCCGTAATGGAACCGCCTTTTACTTTAGGGTTGCTCAATAAACGAGTTCTTTTTTGAATTATGTTACATACAAAGATTGCAAAATCGGGAAAGACCGAGAGAGACCAGTGTTTATATGTCTTCTCGCTTCAGAGAGTTTCCGAATGGTCCACACACAAAAACCGGGATGGTTTTCTTTACAAAATGGCGAAAACCGGGAGTTCAGTATGGTTCCGTGTTATCCATGTTAATTTTTTTCGGTAGGGCCATTGGCAAGAGTGAGACATTTCTAAAAACACTGACAGACACCAAACTGATTCAGCTCGTCAACGGAGCAGCTAACAGACGCGCAGAAGCAATCGGTTGACGACGTCTTCCGCGAGTTGATTGGCTTGGATGCCATGGATGAGCCCTCGACACAGCAGTCGACGTCCGGTGCTTCAGCCGACGTCAATAAAGACAAAAAGTTTGTTAATTCATGTAATAATACCCTTTTTGCTAGTGCTTTTAACCTTTCTTAGCATAGAAGGAAAGTTTTGAAGGAATGAACTTGCAATATTTTACATAACATTTATGCGCCATTTTCACTCAAAATTCTTGTCCGATGCTAGCGTAGCAACCGTATTCGACATAGTTTCCTTTAGACAAAAAGGACCGAGCGAGACCGCAACGACATCATCAGCTTAGAAGAAAGATGAAGGCAAGAGAACAGTCATCACCGAGGTGTTCGACTTTGCCGGTGATGAAATAAGGTAAGATTATTGGTCATCATTCGTGAATATGTTGTTTGGCTTTCTTTCTTCTTTTACCGATGTCGAACTCGGCGAGCCGTGGGTGTACTGAAATGTTAAGCGCTTTGAAAATAATATTTAAAAAAAAAATATATATATATATTCAGGATTTTTTAAAGGCATTTCTTCTTTTACATAGAAAAATAAAGCTGAAATTGGATTAATTTTCTTTGGAAGTAAAATATTTAAAAAAAATCATTTCTTTTAAAAAAAGTTGCGAATTTTAAGGTTCCAATCGCCTATGCAGACAATCGCCATGGTGGAGATGAGCAGTGGAGTGATGACGAGGTTCGATAGGAGGAAATACCGTTGGAAGAATATCGTTGGAGCAGAAACCATTTTTCCGCTACCGTAAACCGTAACTTACCGCCGTATGACATCGAGGACTTCTCCGACTCGGTCTGAGCTCCACTCTCTTTCTACCTAATTAGGATATCTTTTATCTTTTTCCTGGCTATCTTTCAATACATTAGAGAGCCCAATTTTTGGTTATCGTATCTTTCCCATGCATTTAAAGATATTTTCTATCAGGACCCTCTCTTTTTTGGATTACTTATGTCCAAAAGTAACTTTAATATATTCCTTTTCCTAAGAAAGTATTCAGAGATATTACAATTAGATTACTTGAAATTTTGTGAAGCTCTAATAATTTACCTATCGTTTACTGTAAATGTGCCCTTTCGTAGAAATGTTGGTTATTAGTCGCTTCCTTAGCAAGTACCGATGATATGAAATTTGATTCAGGCGTCTTCTCCATCGAATTGGACAAGGATTCGCTGTACGAGTGGTGATTCAAGCTACATCAGGTAAGGCTTATTATGTATTTATGTTTTTATTAAACTTATTTAATATTCCGTTGTGCACATGACCTTTTTTCTAATTATTTGCTCATTTCTCCTTTTTTTACTTTTGGCCATTTTATTGAGTTTTTTCGTCTCTTCAGTACTAGTTCAAGTACAGTAAAATTAAGGTACGTTAATGTTAGGGTTACGGTATTGCAGTTGAGTTTAGGGTTACGGTAGGGCGATACTGTAGTCGATATAGTAGAGCGGTCTTATTTCACTCCCCTCTCTCTACCTCACTCTCGTTTCTCTCTCTGCTCCATCAGTCGACCATGTCATTTGTTACCTGATTTTGAGTTATATTCGATACGGTAAACGAAGTGCTCTCAATTACAGGAACCAATTGGTTCAGAAGCTTTATTAATGTTACATAGTATCACATTTAAGTGCTTGCATGCTTATTAAATGGCTCATTAACACCTTTATTAATTGTAAAGAAAAAAATAAAACAGGAAATCTCTTAAGTTTTGCCTTTGCAGAGATCTTTTCCTCAGTGGCAAGCGTGTCGAGTTCTGCCACTTTCGTCTAAGGTATTCTGCAGGTTAATTTTATTATGCTTCTATTTTCTCGAATTCTAGTTTTCTTCTGTTTTCTCGAACCCATACGACTCTCCTTTGTCGAATGATTGAGCTCGGTCCATACCAAGTTGACCTCGACCCGAACGAACTCGGAGAGAGAGAGAGAGAGATTGCGAAAGAGAGAGAGAGAGAGAGAGAGAGATTGAGAGAGAGAGTGAGATATTGAGAGAGAGAGAGCAAGAGAGAGAGGGAGAGAGAGAGAGCAAGAGAGATGAAGGAATAAGTGTTCAGGCCGCTTCTCCCGCAGCATCGGAGACGCGGAGGGAGCAAGAGGAATACGAGCAGATGCTGGGGAAGCGAGTTCTGTCGCTGTGGTATTCGCGTGGACGGTTTGGCTCTGCAGCGGGTGCCTCTGCCTTCATTGAATCGTCCAAGTCCATCGTCCAGATCACTATGATGGCGGCCTTTGGTGCCCTCAACCGAGGTCCGCTTTTTACTTCTCTCAATTTCAGACTCCGCTTCTCGCATCATTTATTCGTGAATAGCAAGCACTCGTTCATTATCAACTCTCCCCTTTCAGAGCGAAAGGATCTTTCGAATCTGGGTGAAGAAGTGTGGTAGAAGAAGAAGAAATCTCCGCCCAGTGCAGATTCCAGTGAGAAAATCGACAGAGCGAAATGAAAGATTGGGGGGGGGGGTGAATTTATTCTATCAATGTTCCCTTGTGTTGTTCTTGTCTATGGCTTTAATGCTTTTGTGATAAATGTTTTTTGAAAATTACTCCATTTTCTTTGGTGTGCAAAATAAAAAATTTGTTGTGAACTTCTTTAATGTTTCTTTAAAGGCGATGGGTTACTTCTAGTTAACCTATTCGAATATGGAGGAAGTAAAATTCGGTTTGGGCTCGGGCAGAAGTGGCTTGCGGGCAAAAAAATTAATATCTTTCGGAAAAAAACAAACCCTATGAGGACTGAATATGGCTTCCTCAATGGAGACCACTTTTGTTTTATTTCCTTTACTCTTCTTCTAACTCTCTCTCTCTCTCTCTCTCTCTCTCGCTCTCTATCTCTTTCTCTGTCTGTCTGTCTGTCTCTCTCTCTCTCGTATTGCATGCGATCGATCGCATGCGACCGCACTTGCGAATCTGCAAACAGCTTTCTTTCTTCTTCTCTCTCTCTCTCTCTCTCTCTCTCTCTCTCCTTCTTTTTCTCTCTCTCTCTCCTTCTCTCTCTTTCTCTGTCTGTCTGTCTGTCTTTCTGTCTGTCTATCTATCTCTCTCTCTCTCTCTCTATCGGAAGCGATCAAGACAAGGGGGTGCATGCATACTAGCAATGAATATACAGACAAACCACTTAAACAAAAAAACAAGAGAGATGAGAGAGAAAGAGAGATGAGAGAGATGAATACAGCAAATCGCTGCGCCAATGTCATACCCCCCCCTATCACTAGGTTATCCAATGCCGAAAGTTGCATGGGTGGGTTGGTGGCCTGGTGGTTAACGTGGGAAAATTGCGCACGGGGGGTGATGGTTCGGGTCCGGTCAGGAGCAAAATGTCTTTCTCTCTCTCTCTCTCTCTGTTTACTTTCAGGTACAACCAACGGCAACGACTCAAAACATCACGACGGATCACAGGTTAGCTAAATTATCGACTTTTGCGAATTTTCTTGGCATATTATTCTATTTCATTGTTGTTTTGTTCACAGAAAGGCTAAACGCAGTGAACCATGCCATCGCAAAAGACGATATTTAGCTAACCAGATCTGTATGATGGTCGGGCAGAGAGAGAGAGAGAGAGAGAGACAGAGAGACAGATGAGAGAGAGAGAGAGAGAGAGAGAGAGAGAAGAGAAACTGCTTCGGAAACGCTCGAATACTGAAGAAAAGACACTTTAAAAGTGTTAAAACATACAGAATAGTGGCGGGAAAAGGTACAGTTGTAGAGAGAGATGCAGAGAGAGAAAATACATCGAGAGAGATAGAGAGTTTTATCCAGAGAAGCAGAGAAACAAAGCAAAACGATGCGAAATCGGCATCTGCGTGCATGCGCGGCCGGCTCAGCCGATTAAAAACTACAAAATGTCCTCTGAAGATACAGAATGTGCTCGACCAAACAACAAATAATTCTGTAGGTTGCTATACTACAGATATTTCTGTATCTCATTCTGTAGAATATGACCAAATATTTTTCTGTGTGTAATGCCGTGCTCGAGTCTTATGGAGAGGCTGTCTTAATAACAAATCCCGCTAAATAAGTGTGATATTCTCTGATATTTTCTAATTGACGTACGTCCATTCAAGGATTCATTCATTCATTGCAAATGGCTTCTTACAGCTCGGTCTGCATATAGTTCTCTCGCCATATACGCGAGCCCTTCTACATGCCAATCAGCATTCGTCTGATGATTCAATTTCCTTCTCCTATTCCATCATTTTCGACAGACGAAAGGTACTCAACCGCTTTTTCCTGTTAAACTTTACTGCAATCGTTGCTAAACCATTCAATATCTTTTCATTTCAGCATAGCCTTCAAACTTATATAACACTTGTTTTTTTTTGGAAATATAATCTGACTTTTTCCTTTCCTGCTAAAGCGCGCCGAAGCAAAATTATCGCACGACAGATCCCGTTTCCATTGCGGTCATTAAGGTAATCAACTCTGTTCTCTGCCGTTTCGTCGCCGCGAGGATGCTCTAGGAACTTCACTTTGAGATCTTCATGCCGGATCGGTTCGACCTCAGATTCATGGCCATGGACATGTGGACTGTGAGGGAATTCGGCGCGAACCTCAACTTCTCCAAGATACTTAATGGTGACCTATTCTGGGTGTACGAAGTCTTTACTCGCAACTCCTCACCAGCCGGCCTTACTATGTGGAGCGCGAGCGGAAGGCGAATGACCAACCTGAGAGCCTGTAACCTTTATTATTTCATACTCCCTGACTTTATTGTTGCACGCAATGCAAGTATAATGCCCTGACACACTCCTGAAAATTTAATATATTTTTTTAATATTTTGTTAACTTTCTTGTAAGAACTCTTTGACAGAATAAAGACTTCAACATGCTATTTCATACTGACACTTTGAGGTATGTAAGTACAAATTGTTTTAAAAGGGTCTAATTTGTAATATGATTATCACAATATTCCTTTTTTTTTTTACAAAACTGCTGCCATAGGTGCCAGTAAGAACATGGCAACTCTTCAACTGAATACGATTTGGAAACGGTCGTGAAATTAACCTATGACTGGTTCCAGTTGTCGGTAAAATTTAGAAGAGCTAAAATCTAAACTTTGAGCAGGGGCTTTCAGTCGTTTGGCTATGAAACATGGTAAACGGCTCCATTCAGCCCACGTTTTAGTCAGGACCCATATTCAAAATGTTTATGTTTCTCTAACACAAGAGAGTGACTAAAAGTTAGAGAGAAAAGTGTGTAGAAAACCTTTACTGCGCACTATCTAGATTGTGTTCAGTGTTTCAATATTCACATTGGTGAAGTTCGTTCAAAAAAGTGTTGTCCAATGTGAAGAAAATGTGTGGATTTTAAGTCTCAAATTTTCCACGTATTATTAAATTGTTTAAATTATTGATGCGCTAAAAAGCATAAGGTGAATAGGAGTTTTATTCTTTAAGCCTCCTTCAAATCGTGCAGCAGGCAAACTTTGTAAAATCGCCTACTTACAATTAGACAATGTACATTCCACGATCACCTCTCGATCCCCAGCCTTTCATCTTATTTCAATCTTACGTGCTGGCCTCATACACACGTGCTGGCCTCATACACACGTGCTGGCCTCATACACACGTGCTGGCCTCAGCAGGAGAGGTTGCTCGCTCCTGCTGTGTGTGGTTTTGTCAATTTTTGACTTCCTTGCTGTTTCCGTTTGCCTCCTCATTCCCCCACATGACTTGGGCGCCCTGATGCCGATTCTGTTCGGCGCGTGAGGGGACAGTCTTTCTCCCTTTCCGGTGTAGAAATTCTGCCCTGCGGCATCGTTTTTCGTTGAATCCGCTGGCAACTGTCAGGCGTGCTAACCAAGCATCTGTTGCGTTTGATAGAGAGGCAGCGGGCTTTCAGTAGCCGGTAGCGTGAGTGGCTGGACGAGAGCGTATCTCGTACGTCTATTCTGAGCTTATCCTTTACTGTCTCACTACTCTCTCTCTCTCCTCGTCACATTGCCTTTCTTATCTCCTTGTTTGTATCCTGGTGAGAGGGCTTTGTAAGAGGTTCTGTCTCATTCTCTCTCTCTTTCTCTCCCTCTCTCTCCCTCCGTCACTGTCTCTCTTCCTCACCACCTCCAACGATGGCTGAACCCATTCTCCAGGCCTTCACATCTCTCTGTGACGAACTCAAATCCGCTATTCATTCCCAGTCTCAATCGATCTCCTCTCTGTCTTCCAATCTGTCTGAATTGGTTGCCTCCAACAAGGCGCTAATCGAGACTGTCAACCGTCTTCTCTCTTCTCCTCACTCCTCTCAATCTGACTCTGTCTCAGTGTTTCGGACTTCTCTGCCTGTCTCTCAATCCCAGTCTACCTCTCGCACTCTCTATTCAAATGTTGCCGCGTCTCCCCTTTTGCCGGCTAGCAGCGCCCCACCCTCCATTCAGCAGATCACTGCTGCTGTGTCCTCTGCCCTGTATGGGAGAAGAGACATGCTGGAGGAAAAGGCAAAGCGAGTTGTGCTTAAGGGATTTCATGAAAAGGAAGATGAGACTGCAACGAATGAGAATGACATGAGAATTGTCTCCGAGATAATTCAAGCCTCTCAGCATGATCTCCTTGTCACTTCTCTCAGCAAAGGTGAGATTTCAACTCATCGCCACGGAAAGACGTCCCCACGAATCATCTCTTCTGATCGCATTCTTATTAATAGCAGTGACAAGGCCGAATGTTTCTCTAGAGTTGTCTAGTCATCCTTCTCCCCTTCCCCTCATTCTTCAGCTACCACTCTCCCCACAAGAACCTCCGCCTGAATTGATTATGTCGATTTCTCTTCCCAGAATATTTATCATATGCTTCGCAGATTGCCCTCACGCAATTCCTGCACTCCTGATGGAGTCCCCTATGCATTCCTAAAAGGCACTTCTATTGCCATCTCGGTTCCCCTTACCATTCTGTTTAATAGATTCCTTCTTCATGGCAAATGCCCCTCACTCTGGAAATCAGCTTATGTCAAACCAATATACAAGCGTCAAGGTGATGCCAGTGACCCAGAGAATTATAGACCTATCTCTCTTACTTCCAGAATTTCTAAAACTTTCGAACGCATTGTTTGTAAACAACTGTTTTCCTACCTCGATGAACATAGTCTTCTTTCCCCTTCTCAGCATGGTTTTCGCAGTAGAGAGTCTTGCGCCTCCGCTCTCCTATCCTCCCTATCCACTTGGCACTCTGCTTTAGACTCTTCTTCTTATGTATCTGCTGCTTTTACCTTTCATTCGATAGCCATATTGAGTCCATCTGTAGAAAAGCGACTAGAATGTCGTTCCATATTCTGCGAAATTTTCGATCATGTATCATCAAGTTTTTAACTCGTCTCTATGTTGCCTATGTACGCCCCTTACTCGAGTTTTGCATGGAGGTATGGTCCCTTCACCAAATATATCTTGTTAAGCAGAACGAGAACGTTCAGCGACGATTTACTAGACTCTCTTTTCTTAGATGCGGATTATCTCTATCATATCCCGAACGTCTAGAATACGTGCACTTAGAACCCTTATCAATTCGGCGAGAGATCAATAATGATTTATTTGTTGCAATTAAGATTGTTAAGGGAATATATGGCATCCAGGCTGACCAGATCTTTTGTTTTCCTTCCTCTAGTATTACGCGTGGACACCGTTTCAAATTGACTAAATTTAAGTTTCGTAGTAGTCAGTACATGAACTTTTTCTCCAATAGGATTGTTGAAAAATGGAATCGGCTCCCCGACGAATTGTTCTCTGTTTCTCCACCCAGTGCCCGTGCCTTGATTAGAAGATCTATATTGTCTCTAAATCATTAGCTTTCTTTTTTTACATTAGTTTTTCTCATTCAGTTTTTGTCTTTATTTCTATCGTGTGCCTTAAGCACAAATTGGCCACCCCGTTGTGTGCCTCTTATTATCTGATTGCGTTATCTACATCTTCACTTGACATGCTGCCCTATTACTCTTAAATGTGCAAACCAGATAAACGATATATATCTCTTCAAACTTCTCCCTCGTTGTCGCTTCCTCTCTTTCACTTATTCTATCTCAATCATATTCACTCGTTAGCACCCATTATACAATTCATTGTCGATATCCTCCAAGACAAATCGCACTGAGTAAGTGTGATATTCTCCAATATTCTCTCATTGACGTCCTTCAGCATTCGTTCATTGCAAATGGCTTCTTTCAACTCGGTTTGCTTGCAGTTTCTCTCGCCATATACGCGAGCTTTTCTACATGCCAATCAGCATATACATATCAGATGACTTCAATGTACAATGTCCTGTCCCGTCCATTATCTACGACCGAACAAAGGTACTCAACTGCTGTATGTTTTTCAATTAAATATAATAACAGGCATAGTTCAACCGTGCGCTATCTTTTAATCAATTAAACTTCGCTATTATCTTTGTTCAACCATGAAAAATAGCTATACTCGAGCTTACCATTAGCTTGTATACTTATATAATGTTTACTTTATTTGAAATGTAATGTATGCATGAATTTTTCCTTTCACAGGTCAATTGCGTCGAATCAAAGCTGTCGCACGATGTAACCTCCCTACTTGCTCTGATGCTACAGAAAAGCGAGAAAGAGCGCACGGTGGCCGAATAGGTATGTTCTTATTTGTTGATAAAATGGGAACAGCTATTCTCGGTTTACAAAAATGCCAAAAGAATACCAGTCAAGGGATAGAAGAAAGTTGAAGATTTTTCATCGACAGAATATGTAGAAGTTTTTCTCGTTAAGTGTTATTCCTCCCAGCAACTTTTAATTTTACGGACTCGGGTGACTTCTTCTACGACTCGTTCAAAAGTGTCTTGGTGATATTCCTTAAAGACAGCTAATCTAACATGTTACATGAATTCTTTAGGCCGTCCCGATTCGTCATTCTTCGGAAGCACTTCGAGATGCAGGATACCGATGCACCTTCAAACAAAAGGTTTATATAAGTCTCTTTAAAAACATATAAAGCAATTCATTACAATGCAAACCAGCCTATTATTTCACATTTTTAAATTATAAAACCTTATTTGCTGTAATATATGCTCTTCTATAATAGAAACTCTCTTCTAATAGAGGCAGAGGCCTTAGTAGATAGGTTATTAAAAGTTGGGCCCACTATTATTCTAGCGGGTCCTTCTAATAGATGAGCTCCAACATCGGAATTGTTAGAAATAGAGGTACCGAGAATACTTAAACGGTAATTACCGTATATTAGAGTGAAAAATGTATTTTGGGAAAAAAAAACTTATCTTACAATTAGTGTGAATGCAATAAAAGCAATTACAGTGGCTGACGTTTAGAGCAATCAACGGAGGGAACCGCGTTTCTTCCGTCCATCTACTACTGCCCATACGTGTATCTTAGATAATATTTCCTTGTGTTCGGCTCACATACTTTACATCCCAGATGCCTTCGCTTCTCGTTTCAATGTGTATTTTCTTGCATAAATAAGAAAATTTAAACAAATCTTGTGCATCTTTTAAATAATAAAACTTTGCACATGTATGTACGTAAAAAGCTCTTCCATTAACATCTCAATGCTTGCGTGACATGGAAATGCTTTCAACACCTTTAGCATCTGTGCTCACCGATAGAAAATAATGAAATATAATATGAAAAAATTGCATTTCTTGCAAGTGAGCCTAGGGCGGTAAACAAAAGTGTAAAATGAAAATCAAATTCATTTTTCTCACCTAATATAACCATATGGCACAGTTTTTAGAACAAAAGTTAAATTGGTAAGTATGGGCATGCCCATACTGTGTACATGTCCATACTATGGACATGGCCATACCGTGAGCATGTCCACAGTACGTAAAGTTGTTCTGCTGGTCAATTATATAATTCAAGGTGTTCGCTATTCAATTATAGATACAGTCTCTCTCCCTCAACCCCAATATGTTTTTCCCTCTCAAGAGGTATTGGATCAATGGTGAGGCATCTCTATAATTGTGCCACAGTCAAACTGCGCAGAACTACTCACGGATTCAATGTACACACACCACGATCATCTGTCATGGAACCAGTGCAAATTAACCTCTTTCTCTCCCCCCATGCACTGGATAATCACTCACCCTATCTTCCATTATCACCCTTCTATCAGTAGATATTCTACTTCCTAACTCATAATCGTTGTGTAATAATACACTCCGGTCATTGCCGATGTCATGTTCTAAGGCCTATGCCTCATCGGGGACTAGACTTTTTCCGAGTGTTACCCCGGTATGGACTTGCAGTATCTCGCATGCGCCAAGTGAACTAGACCCTGTGCAACTGATCCGATTTGCTGGTTAAATTACCTAAGTTTGGGACTGCGATAAACGAGTTACTGAAGGACTCGGTCTTCGCGCATCTCAGGGACATCTGAGGATCACCGGGCACGAGAGTGCGACATCTGCCAGGCGCGAGTGCGCGGCAGAGAAGGCAAGGAAGAGTCTTTGCCTGAGGCGCGAGAGCGCAACCCCGGGGCTGGTGCGAGAGCACGCCGAAGGGAAGAGGGGCACAGAGGTGCGCCCTAGGGCTTGACGCGGAAGGCGTGGCCCTGTCACTCTCCACTCCCGGTCATACTTGTTGACTATCCGTCACACATCTCTTGATACTCACCCTCTCTCATCTTATTTTCAATCTCTCGTGCCAAATCTCCACCTTATTTTTTCCGGTTCCCTGATTTTCGCTCAAATGATTATCGCTCAAATGATTTTCGCTCAAATTTTTTTTTACAGTTGATGATTTTCGCTCAAATTTTTTTTATGATAAGTGATTTTTGCTCAAAATTTTTCCAAATGAGGTATTATAGGTTATAACCCAACAAAATTCAAATATGATAAGGCTGCATAATATAATATTCACAACTATAGTATTGACCTGGGGAGAGAGAGAGAAGGTGAGAGAGAACTGAAGAGTACAAGTGGCCTCTCTTGTTCGGCAAAAGGGCGTAGGCCTAATGAAGCAAAATGAATTGTGAGAACTAGGAAAGAATTCTCGAAATAAATATGATTAGAACCAGAGGTAGGAAGGAGCCGTAGACTCTTGCGTGTACAGTCCAAAGCTGCGAAAAGAGTGGAGGAACACATGAGAAAGTTCCATCAACAGCAAGGGCGTCTGCTTTCGACAATTCAACAAGGTTCTCCGCTGTAGTGAACACGAAGACACGCTCTGGGTTAGCTGCGCCTACATAGTCACTTACACATATGCCTATTTCAATAGGATTGCTGGGATAATTAAGCGCAAAATATAATTAGGTTAGTATAAATATAACGCACTTCTTATCCACTTCCAGGATGCACTAGTCAAAAAAAGTTTTGAGCAAAAATCACTTACCATAAAAAAAAAGTTGAGCGAAAATCATCAACTGTTGAAAAAATTTTGAGCGAAAATCATTTGAGCGATAATCAAAAAAAAATTTGAGCGAAAATCATTTGAGCGATAATCATTTGAGCGAAAATCAGGACACCATTTTTTCCTCTCCCTCCCGCACTCTCAAGTCGCACGCTTTCTCTCTATCTCTGTCTTAATCATATTCCTTCATTAGCACCTACTCACTATTTCACAGTCGGTATACTCAACGACTTGATGTGATATTCTCCAATATTTTCTAATTGCCTTCCATCCATCCCAGACCAGCATTCATTCATTGCAAATGGCTTCTAACAACTTGTTTTGCTTACAGTTTCTCTCGCCATATACGCGAACCTTTCTACATGCCAATCAGCATTCATCTGATGCTTCAACTTTCCTTTTCCAACACGTCCATAATCTTCGACAAGCGAAAGGTACTCAACTGCTGTTTTATCAATTAAACTTGGTAGCAAGCATATTTCAAGCTTGATCTTTCCTTTTTGCTATTGTTCAAAGTTCTCGAAGAACAATGACGAAATCACCAAGATGTTCGTAAAGTTGAAGGAAGACACAGCTGACGATGCTCCCTGGCGAGCTGTGTGTCCCTGAACTCTTCGAGAAAGTGGCACGACTCTCAATATCGTTGTTCTTGCCCGGATACTGCAGGCATTCAAGTACTGCGCGAGATTGAACATTTTGCTGTACACTTTTGAAATATCTTCGTATGATAATCGACTCTGCCCTATTCACTATGAAGATGTTTTTTTCGCGTACAGGGAAAACTGTTATGGAGTAGTATTTGGATTTGTCTAAGACACTGTGCAACCTTGGCCTTTTGTTTGGATTGCTAGTCGACTCAACGAGTACATAAACAGTCTGATGCAGTGATTTAAGAAGTCGAGAAGCTACCTCGGGTCAGCGAAGTTGAGGTAATATGATGGAAATGTTTCTAACATTAAACATATGTATGTACATATGTTGTATGTTCCCTGATTTCGGTAACAAGCCTCCGGGCATGCAAAAGATATGAAGATATACTTGTTTCCCATTCTATCCCACGCAGTATTCACGCAGGAAAGAGGATCTTCAGTTCACTGCCGCAGTTTTGCTCTGTGCTTGGTTGCAGTGATTGCTCTGAGAATGTTCATCTTTAACTTAAGTAAATGGCTCGTTTTTTCTTCTCCGTTCATTCTGTGTTATATGATCAGCCTGATTTTCCCTGTATACTCTTGCTTTGAATCGTTTCTTATCCTTACATTCGCTTCTCGTTAAAAGATGTTTTCATGTTGCTGCTGTCAGTGTTTAAATAGGTCTAGATTTTGCCAGGGGTCCCCCTCCCGAAAAATGTTGGAAAATTTTGGTACTGAAATTTTTTTTTGGAAAATTTTCGTACATAGTGGACGAATTTCGAGGCGGGCAAGGGTCCATTCTAAAGAGGAGGAAAAGATCTACAAAACATCTATAGGCTTTTTTTTGTAATTCCTTTTGAGAAGCTCATATCGATATGGGTCCAAGCCACCAGCCTTACACTGACGCGACCATGTGAGAACGATCGCGCTTCACGCGTTCGTTCTCAAGGTAGAGAACGAATTTCAGAAACGGCAAGGGTCCATTCGAAAGTGGAAAGAAAGGGCTACATTCTAACCATAGGATTCCCCCAGATTCCTTTCCACGAGCTCAGGCGGATATGGGTCCGCCAGTTGTTAACTGGCGGACTGTGACGCTTTTGGTTTTTCATTCATAATTTCCTTCACAGTGTATGAAAATTAATGAAATTTTCAGGGTGGCTTCTTTGTACTAATAGAACTCCAGTAGTAGAATATTGGCTTCATTGATAAACTAGAGAATGATAAAAAATTAATAACTCTCATTACCCGGGTTGCACATTTAGGCGTGCTGGGAAAATTGGTTAATTTCTTCGATTTTCGTTTGGTTTTTTATTGGATAAATGGATTAGCTGTATTCTAGAACATCTCTCCAATACGTTTTGGTCTAGTCGATACTTGATCACATGTTTTTGCATTCGTCCTACCCCCAGTGCGCGATCCATGCACTCGGCTTGAGATGGCTCAGAAGGATAATGATTTTTAGCATTATAAAACCCATTTTACCACTTTATATTATTGATTTGGGCCTCCCGAAAAATTTTGACTTTCTGATCTGGACCCTCCCGAAAAACATTTTTTTCTGTCCAAAAAATGGCAGAAATAAAGTGTATTGCAGAAAGGTGCATATTAAAGGAAGTATCCGGCAAGTCATTATACAGTAGCGCAAGAGATCCAGTTTGAATGCGCGCGCTCATAAAGTTGCCTGTCACTCGGTCGAGAGAGCATATGAAAGAGGAGGGCGGCTCAGATCTACCGCAGCCAGTTCTCTACCCGCCCGTTTTAACATTAATACTGCTCTGATTGCAATGAAAGAGGATGTATCTTTTACGATCCACATAAAACAAAACTTTGGTTAATTATTCCCCGGATACCTCCTTTACATTGTGAAATTTACAAAGTAAATTACATATGAGCGAGAGGGTGTTTTATTATATTCTAACAAAGCGGTGCAGGAAGGGTTATCGACAGGCATTTTGGCAGGCCTTCCACAATCCTGTCTGTCATCCTGTTTTTTTCCGGAGATGTTGGACGGTGCTGTGCATGCACAACAGTCACCTCTCCATCCCCACCCTCAATCATCTTATTTCAACCTCTCATGCCAAACCTCTCCCTTGCTCGTTCACTCTCCCTCCCCTCTCTCCCTGGCTCTCTCTCTCTCTCATTCTTTCACTCTCTCACTATCTCTCTCTCTCTCTCTCTCTCTCTCTTTAACTCATAATCACATCATTCATTAGCACGTACTATATATCTATCGTCATCGCCAGATCGCGCTAAATAAGAGTGATATGCTCTAATATATTCTAATTGCCGTCGTCTAACCAAGGTCAGCATTCATTGCAAACGACTTCTTACACCTCGATTTGCTTACAGTTTCTCTCGCCATATACGCGAGATCATCTACATTCCAATCAGCATTCATCTGATGCTTCACCTTTTCCTTCTCCAATCTCGTCCATCACCAACGATAGGTAAACACTGTTTATTCTTAAACATGACGATTGTCGTGTTGACTTGAGGAAAATAGTAATTTGGGAGCGATGAGTGCATGCAAAATTTGAAAAGTTCATATTCCATCCGATGTGCAACTGGTCTTGACGTTTAGTATCTACCCGCTAGTCGATTCGCGCAAACTTCACCATATGTAGGTATGTCGCGGAATCTAGTATGTAGATTCGCTACTCTTTAGATTTAGATATTCTTGCAAGTTGAGTCATCCGATTCAAATTTAAGATGAAGTTCAAGCCACCATCGTTCCCAGGCCCGTATCTGTTTTTGCCATCTAAGATTTCCCGCCGTGCCAGCCAAAGAGCACTCATCGGGCATCCTGCACTTTGTCCTAGAAGAAATAGCGGATGATAGACTACTAAACAGTTTGGCTTCTGTAAGAATAGCATGGGACAGATAGTTAGACAGTAATTGGCTCCTCCCATTCAGATCATTTAAAAGGGAGGCAGATGAAGCCTAAGTTGTCCTTCGCATTCGCAATCCTTGCATTTACTCGTCCAGATCGACTTCAACTTTAACTGTTACTTACTTGTGATCGATTACCTTACTATTGCTGTATCTTATAAACCGCTTATTAATATTCTATTGTCTCTCTCTCATTCATACAAAAGATCAGAGTATTAGGCGAGCTCTCTAAAAAACACATTCTACCACTGAACCACCGAGTCTGCGACAAGGTATTACAAGATCGTTTTGAAGACGAAGACATCGAATTTTGTTTTTACATATTTTGCATTTATTCTTGCTTATTTTGGCTTGATTGTTTTATGGATGTGGTATGATGATACATACATATGGGATCAACGACGTTTTGCTGCTCTAGACGCTTCACCGCAACATGGACGAAGCAGTTGAGAAATGAGTCACTGATCATCTTGGATATACTGACTACTTGCTGTGGCGGATGTTCGCGAGTACCCACGTATTTACTAGCATTAGAGAAAAAGAGTCGGAGACTAGGTGAGACTTTTCCCCTTTGTTCATTTCACTTGCTTTGAAACTTTCAAGTATACTGCTATCCTTCTAACGAACTGAACAACGAGGGAAAATCATAAATTTCCATTGAATAGAAAAGAATGAATTTTCTTTTAATTTTATTCTGTAAGATTGAAGTAGATTCTTTAACCAATCCACTACATTCATCGTTCTTAAGATGTATCTCATCGTGCGAAGGAGACTCAATTTTCCAGTTATCTGAACGGAGATCTTTCGCGTCCCGCTGCATCTGGAGTTCGCAGTCTGTGCTGGTGGCGTATGGCGATTCATCGGAAGACTACGACGACGTTCTCGAATAGTTCGACATTAGGTTCGGTATTGAATATTTTTCCTCCGGTAAGGTTAAGAGACGGAAAAAGTGCTGATTGAACATAAGTGAACAAACTGAGTATATTTTATTAGGAAAGGAAATTTTTTCGTATTTTTATATAACCCTTTCGTTCAGTTATCAATCAATGAACTCGATATCGTCGTTCTTCGCCTTGTTAAGCAGTCGCACGTTAACAACATGAAGGAACTATTCTCGTCATACTGCATGCTCGTGCAGACATACAGTAACGCTCGAAAATGGAAGGTAGGTTTTATATCCACATTTTATTTATTCAATTCACATTCATGCTGTTCAGCGAATTCTTCGACTACCCACTACAACAAGAGTCACCGCCAGCGATGACAGTGGCACCAGTCTTCTACACTCTGGCTTCCAGCCAGTCAACTCACTGTTAGTAACGCCTTTTTCATAATCACAACATCCTACACACTGGACTTTGTTTATACATATTATTTTTTTAAAAATAGATAAAAGGCAACCAAAACAACAAGAGCATCATAGAGAATTAACAATGTAATCAGAGGGGAGGGCTTTGAAATATTTTGGAAATTGCAAAGCAGAGAATGCGATTACGGTGGTTGACAATAGCTAAAAAATTAATGCTCACATTCCCTAGACACGATGATACATACATATATTCATCTCTCTCTCAGTCTATGAATCTCTCATTCTCGCCTTCTCTCCTTTTCTTCCTCGATCTTAATGTTTTTTTACTGGCATTTGTTCAGTAGAAATGCAGTGTCCAGCTGCCAACTGCGAGGAGATGTTCGATTCATTCGCAGCCGCTGAACAACATCTACAATTAAATCGTCGTGGAAAGGAGTGCGGCCCGTCCGACTTCGACTGACCCGAAATTCCCCAAGCCAATCAATTCTGATGTCGCCCTACTTTGTGTGTAACTTGTGGTAAATGTAGAACGGTTGATCTGAAAGTTATTTCTTATAATTTTTAAATGTTTTCTTGTTAAATGGTTGTTGCGCTACTTCTTTCCGTCATTTATTTAATTCAGAATATTCCTTAAAGTGCCACTGGTCGCAATATTTTTTTCATTATTGTTTTAATACAGAGCTTAACAGAAATATAAAATACTGTTTTCCTTCAACAAGTATCATACCACAGTTCAATGCAATACGGTGTTGCTTTATTCCGATGTCGAATTGGAATGAAGTCCGGGGTGCCGAGAGTTTGGCACAAGGCCAAGTCTCCCTACCCTCCCCCTCCTCACTCGGCCTTCTTTTTGCTGCCTTCCTCGTCGATACACCTGGCCGTCTTCACTTGCTCGATTGCCTTCGCATCGTTCAGCAGCCGCTGCGCGCGCTCGAACTCGCCTCCGTACAGAAACTGCAGAAATGAGACATTAATATAGTCAATATTCAGCACATGTCTTCCTGTTTTATCTATTATTCTTTAATTGACCCTTCCATCAATCGATCTTGTTCACCTGGTTCATGCGGAACTTCTTGTCGTCGAAGAAGAGCGCCTCCCAGAATGATCTTGGCGCGGGCAGCTTCTCGGTCTCAACGGATGAGACTTTTGTCATCTCTTGCATGTCCCCATTGACCCACCCATTCCTCTCCTCCTTTTCGTCTCCTTCTGCAATGTTCGATCTCCCCACTTTCCATTCCTACCTCTGTTCCATTGAACGGAGTCGTGCATCCGAGCGCACTCATCACCTCGTATTCGAGCCCGTCGGAGCCAGCCAGAATCGAAGATTCTTCGAAGACTATTGTCTGAGGAAAAGTGGAAGGGTAGGAGAGGCCAAGGAGATAAGGATGGAGTGGAGAAGAATCGAGGAAAGGATTGACTCCTTACACTTCGGTCGAACTTGAGAGCGTGGAAGCGGGTCCACTCCATGAGGAGGAAGAAGGCGGGCAGAGAGAGGAGACACAGCAACGTCTAAAAAAAGGAAAATGGAACAGAATGAACTGTTTTCAGATAAACATTTTAGAAAAAAAATCATATTCCCCGTTGTTGCATCCATTTTTCCCATATTTTCTCAAGGTTATTTTGCCTGCCAAAGTGCTGAAGACCTGAAAGGCGGAAGAATTGAAGTGGATGAGCTGCTGGAGAATGAAGACGCCCACGGCTAGCAAGGCGAAGGTCGCGGCGGAGACAATAAGCGAATCTGGACTTTTTCGTGTAGTATTATCTTGTTTTCCAAAATAATTTAAAATTTCAAAAATTGGATATTTTAAATCAACACTAAATTTCTCGTTGAAGTTAATTCAGCAATTTTTGCAATTTTCATTTATAAACTTGCTTGCTATTGAATTTTCCATCGTCGTCGACACCTTTTCAGTTAACAATTTTACACTACTTTTTTTTCTTCTTTCGAGTTTCAAGTAGACACCGACCACTTGATATCGAGTCATTTGAGATCGCCTCCAGCGACCCGCTGCCGTTCATGAAGAGATTGACAGTTCTGAAAACAGGTAAATGAAGAGAGATGAGTGAGGGCTGAGGAGTCACAGAGGTGGGGAATTGATTCTGAAGGTGGACGAGCTTCCTCATTCAGGCCTTTTTCTTTCTTCATTTCGGTTTAATAATTTAATTTAGTTCATTTCACAAATTATTTAGTGGTCATTCATCCAGACCAGCCCAAGCAATCTGAAGAGACTGACGAGTCAACTGTTGAAGTCGGGGTTCGAGAGGACGACGAACTACTCGACTTGGACGAGCGCGCCGTCGAAACGACCGAAGAGGACATCATCTGGAAACAGCCAGGATAGTTGGTCAATTAATACCATTGGTTACATTTATCATTGTATTTAATTTACTATCATATAGTTTATTTCTTATATTAAGAAGGTTTCAGCTTCTTGTTTCTTATTTTTTTCTAATTGCGAAAGCGGGAGGGTGTTGGGTTGGGTAATGTGAGATGTATAAAAAAATAATAGAAGTTGCGATAGCTGAAGAGGGACAAAAGGAAGAAAAGTAAATTGAGGAAGATGAAATGGAAATGGGAAATGAAATCTGGAGGAGAAAGAGGGAAAGCAGGAAAGTCGACCGAGCAGGAAGATCAAAGTAGAGTAGAATGAGCTCGTCCATGCAGTCGAACTTCTTTTATACAGTAACTTTTGCACTTTCCCTGCAAGAGTTGAAATAAATTTTCCAAATGACAAGTCCGATTTTCGGACAACAATGGAACGCAGTATTATCACGCTTACTTTTATTTCAACAACGTAGTTTTAGGTCATATTGCAGTGAAGTGAACTTTGATATGTTCTAAATCTAAAATATTTAGGAGGACTATTGGGGAAGGGACTGTTGATGTTAGGAGAAGGACAAAGCGAGCAGAGAAGAAGAAAAAGAAGAAGAAGAAAAAGAAGAAGAGAAAAAAGAAGAAGAAGAAAAAGAAGAAGACGAAAAAGAAGAAGAAGAAAAAGAAGAAGAGAAAAAAGAAGAAGAAGAAAAAGAAGAAAAGAACAATGAGATCGAATCAACCGCTCCGTCAACATTGCCATTCATTCTTTGTCTTTACCAAAAACATCGGCGAAATGAGAATAAGATGGAATCAGTTGTTCAGATATTGTAGTCATTGTATTCATTTTCAATTTTAGTGTCGCAAAATTGAAAATGAATGCAATGACTACTTGCCCAGTGGCGCAATATTTTTAAAAACAAAATTCAATCGAGAGAGAGAGAGAGAGAGAGCAGAATGAAAGAATCTATCGCAATAGGTGGGGCTAATAAAAACAGGAAAGAAGAACAGGTATCGTCCAAGGTTAGAACAGGTTGGCGTGCCTGTTCAAATGATTTCTGTTGCTTGCTGTAACATACATACATAGATTATGGCGCAGTATTTCGTTACCAGACCTCTCTTTTCCATTACTGTGGTCCAATCCAGGATTCCTGTGTTAGTCAGTATTTTAAAAAGCTATGTTCTATTTCTTAGAAAATAAAACATATAAAACGAATTAAACATAAGTATACATTTTAGACCAAATTGATTTATAAGCAACTTCATATAAGTTTCTTCAACATATTTCCTATTCTTATTATTTACATATATTTCTCAGTTTTTCGCTGCGCTCATGGCAGACATCCTCATCCTCCTTGGTAATTCCTCGTCCGGCGGCTGCCTTTGATTGGGCGGCTCCCTTTGATCACGCGGCTCCCTTTGATGTCGAGCAAGCGCGTTGCGTCGCCACGGCCCGCGAGTTCAGCCGCACGCGTCGCTTCGCGTACGAAGGCGTGCCAGAGGCGGTCATCGCTTGCGTAGAGGATTACTGTTCGAATTTATTTGTTTATCTTTATATATCTTATATTCCCATAATTTTTTATTTCAATTTTATCTTCATATGTAAATGAAGTCAAATATTTCGATAAGGCAATACATTGAAGATTCGGGAGAATTGGACAGATAATTCACACAATTTGGTCATTGATTAGCATACTGTATAAAGATGAACTTTTTCTTAGCCTGTTGGCGGCTAGAAGAGGCTCGTACGGGCGGTGAGATTGTCTTCTATGGCGAGCACTACGGAAAGCAGCATTATCTGTACGCGGCGACACGCAACTGCGAATGTCTGCACATTAAAGTGGGAAAGAGTGAGAGCGAGAGAAAGAGAGACAGAGAAAGAGAAGGTGAAAGAGAGAGAGAAGAGAATGAGACAGAGAAAGAGAAGGTGAAAGAGAGAGAGAGAGAAGAGAATGAGACAGAGAAAAAAAGGGAAAGAGAATGGAAGGGAAAGGGGAACGATAAGAAATGAAGTGAGCGAGAGTGAGATAGAACAGTGATTTTAAAAAGAAAGAAAAAATACATTGAAATTTCAGAGGTTAAGAGAGCTCGTGCGCAGAGAGAGGACACAGAAATAAAACTAGTTTTGCCAGGCAGGCTACGAGGAGAATCGAGCTCTCTCTGCTCCCTCTGACTTCGTTGCAACCACCCCTGCTCGCGCACCAACTACGGACACTCCGCGCGTCTTTAGCGCTCAACAACCGAGGTATTAATTAATATTAATTATATAAAAATATAAATACTTAAATCTGCTAAAATGAAACTTCTTTATATATTTTCAAATTAGCATGCTTTCCTCGTCATTGCCGGGCGATCGTTCCAACTGTATTGTAATGCTGCGTCGAATTCGGCTGGACCGACTTGCTGCTTGGACGGTTGCACGCGCCATCGGATGTGTCAACGACTACGGTAGGAAGAATTATTTATTTATATTTTTATTTTCATTTATTAATCTTTTTCATTCAACAATTAATTGAATTCCGAATATTTAACAGACTCTCAAGTAAATTGGTTGTACAGAATGTTGGATGGCAGCTTTGCGAAATGGAGAAGTCGCCTTTGGAATCCCGGACGAGAAATATGACGAGATTCGATTCCGATTTGAAGTGCAGTGCAAGATGATGGAATTCCACTCCGTCAGACATTAAAGGAGCTAAGAGATGAAGAGGAACAACGACAGAAAGATAGATAGATAGAAAGAGAAATACTGGGAATCACTGAATAAAAAAAAGGAGTACGAATAGAGTAAGAAATACAGAGATGTAACTTCATTGAAAATTGATAATCATTGATGATGTTCTGACGAAAACACATATGTACATAAACTTTGAGTCTTATAAACTTATATGTCATCGTTACATATTCCTATGTTAATCTGTTCTTTTTTTTCAAATTAAAGTGTACCATGTAATTGTAATGTTTTCAAGTTGATCTACTTCATGATCCACATTTTTCTTTAGCCTGATATAATAATATTGGGTGTGAGGATTCAGCATGTTTTAAATGCAAAGTCGAAGATAAGGAAGACTTTGCAACCAAATGAACACAACCGCGGCAGAGTCTGAGGTTCAGCGCTACTGTAATGATGTGCGTGAAGGCTTACGGAACTGCAAATCAAAATCTGCGAATAATTTATCCTCAAATATAGTCCTAGTTTTACTGCACTCTTCGATTTGTTTTTGTTGTTCTCTGCCAAATAAGTACAGCTGTTAAAAAGTGCATGGATGTAAAGACATGCATATTCGATACTCTCAATTTCTATTCTCCTTTTTTGGTAGCTTCATTTCCTATAGTTTTACCCTAGGCGCCCGGCAGTCCGTTCATGAGTTCTCTTCATCTTCGCTCTCTCTCGGATGTTTGTTTGGAAAATAATTTATTTATTTATTAAACTAACAATAATACTTAATAATTTGAAGCTGTCCGATGTTCCCGGAGGTCTGCCGCTCCTCTTCGCAATAGCGAGTGGATTGCTTGTTTTATTGGCAACTGGTGCATTTTACGCGTATAAAAATTCTACTTTTCAAAATAGAAATACAGCTTTTATTCACTTTTCTCATAAATAGATGCGAGAAAAAGAGAAGAAAATAAAAACAATAAATGACCTTCTTCAATATCCAGGATGCGCTTGGAGAAAGCCGTCTGCAACCAAGTCCTCTACTGCGTCTGGGGTTCCGTCTAAGTCGCCGCCGGTTAGGGATTTATTGGTTACTCCATAGTAATCTCTCCTCGCTAGTCAAACGAGATTTTTGGAGATTTATTCTTCTTTCTTCCTTCGAATTAATTGATCCAATTTAGAGCAATAGTGTGGAGAGCGGAGTCGCCCGGTCGGCATCGTCAAAGTGAGAACAACTATGAGATTAAGATTTAATAGATATTCAGAGAAGATCGCCATGAGAAGACTTAATCAAAGGAAGCATTCAGTCAATAATCAAATTAGCAGAGAAATGAAAGAATAACATAAAGTCTTCTACCAGATCTGTGCATGCAATGAGCTCCACTCCGTCCACCTGCTCGCCGTTGTCGAATCGGGCAGCGTCCGCGAGTAAGGGCCGCTCCGCCACGCGCAGGTTTCACTTCTCATTTTCATGAGAAGAAACACTGAATTATTGACAAAACAATCAACAAATCAATATTCAGTCGCCGCTCTTCTACTCCGGCCGCGAAGCAGCCGCGTCGCGTGCATATCGTCGCCTCGCCTGATGTCTCGTCAAATTTCGGTCATTCGTCCAACGAGATTGTCCTTCCGATAGGGCATGCTATCGTCAGCGAAAGGCCAGCCTTATTTTGACGGGAGTTAAAATAAAAGCAAACTGTAAATCATAAGATTAAAAGCCTCAGTTAGATTCTGCTAACACCAGAGCAAAAAAAAAAAGTTTGTTCAGTAACGTGAAGAGCAACCTCGCGGCGCCGCATCAACTGAAGCAAGATCCGAAGAGGAAAAAGTAGCCGGAAGAGGTTCGGCGAGTGCAAATGTATCGCGTCTCCTTTGCTGCAAGATTGGGTAACTGTGCTGCGAGTGTGGACGAGGGGCAGAGAAATGGATCGAGTGATTCATATTCCCATGTCATTGCAGGCCAATCGCGTCCGATTGGAAAGCAGCACCTCTGTCAAATAAAGAGTACTTGTTGCTCAACTAATGTTGTTGTCTGTTTCATAGCTCTTTGCTGATACGAGAACTTTCAAAATGTTCTTGGAGAATGTTATTGGTACAATACCAGAATGGGAACCAGATATGGACGATAATATCATGAATTCTGTGATAATTTACGAAATGAGCTAAATAAATGATTTCTCTGAACTAGTATCTTGAAGTTCCTTGTTAATTTTTCAGGGAACCCTAAACTTAAAGGACTTTTGAATGATGTGGCAATGTATAATTCGCAATATTAGTATTGTGAACCGAAATATAGGATCCAATTTCGATTATCTTCCTCTCTCGAACTTTCTCCTTGATTTATTGATTCTATCTTCCAATCTCTCTCTTTTTTTCTCCTATCTGTTGCTCGCTCTTTAATTTTGATCCTAGTCATTCGCACTTAATCTTTCTTATAGTAATATGTAGTTCCCAAAGGCTCTGGGAGAACCTAACAATAAAGTCAATACGCGTCCATTCTTGCGTACGATTCGTTCCGTTCAGAGGCGACAGGGTTCAGAGTCAGACATATTTATCGACAGGGGGTTAATCGACAGAGAGAGATCGAATCGAAGCGGGCGAGGAGAAGGGATCCTCGCTGGCGTCAGGGAAGGGAGTCGGGCCCGAGGCGTGGTGGTCGTTGTGGGGAACGGGACGGACGGCGGGGAGGACGGAAGAAGGAAAGAGGCAGACCAGCTTAAGGCCGGTCGCCCCCGGGGAGAAGCCTCTAGATTAGTCATAATCGGGACTTAAGTACAGTACAGCTAGGGGGCGGAGTTACCTAGAGCGAGAGAGAACGAGACAGCGAAAGGGGCGAGAACAAGAAGGAGAAGAGGGAGCGTACATACAGAGATAAATAGAGTGCAACTACAAACTATACATAGTCCCCTTTACACCTTACCCCTTTTAACGAGGTCCGTCCTCGGACCGATAAAGAAAAACCCAAAAACAATATATATAAACTAAAGGTATTTGTAGTGACTAGAATATTAAGTGAAAGGTGAAATGCATTGTTACAAGTTAAGTGAGATATGTGAATGGAAAAAGAAAATTATGAGTTCAACTATTCATCGTCTAAAGAGTTCTCAGTGAATGACAAATGGAAGAAAGCTGAGAGAGAAAATATGATGAAAGAAAGAGACGAGACAGCGCGCAACAAGTGGCAAGTGGGTAGCTCGAATGATGATTTTGTCAATAAGTTGAATGAGGCGTGGTAGGCCAGAGAGGTGTGAATACCATGAGTGGTATTCTTAGACAAGAAAAGAGAAAGGAGAGATTGAATGCGAAGCGGGTAGAATGAGGTTTGGGCAGGTGTGTGCTTGGAATAGAGGTTTGTTATATGTTATTCTCTGGAATAACATTTGGAGCGTACGTGGAGCTAGTAATACCGAAAGAGGAAACGAGGTTATAACCACTACCTGTGCATTCCTTGGAAAGCCAGGCCGCTGCCCAAGAGGGATCTTTTTGGATTTCCCTTTTTTTTTTGAGCACACACCGAAAAAGATAGTTGGATGAAGTTGCGTCCGAAAAGGGAATGGACTGAGAAAGTAAGAAAGTGAGAGTAAAAGAGTAAAGAGAAAAGAATGGGAGCCTCCGGGGAAATATAAACGGTAGTTTCCGAGCTAGTTGCCAACTTGTGCTTTTGCTGCGCGCGTTCTTGATTTAGTGAGAGAAACGAAAATGCGAAAAGAAAGAAAGTGGAGAAAGAGAATGTACATATGTATGTATTCATTACTGCTAATAAATTTGGGAAGAGCAAATCATGGGAAGAATTCAACTTAGTAAAACTCGCATGAATCTCAAGGAAATTTGGAAGAAGAAGGATCAATGAATGAAAAAAAATTATGGGAATGATAAAATAATGTGTGACTGGTGAGAAAATCACATAATTGAGGGAATACTGGGAGTCGGTTAACTGGAGAGGTTGGAATCGGACAAGGCTGGAAGGGTGGGCTGGGCATGACGTGTCCTTCTGTGGGATTGTTGACTCCTTGGCTTGGCTTCTCGTGTGAGGGGCAGAGGGCTTGGGGCGCGATGAATTCGTCTCGTTGAACGAGGGTTGTGATGACGGCCTTGCTAGCTGCTTCTCCTGAGCGAGCCTGCAGACGCGCGGTTGCTCGTCCTTGAGTGCCCGCGATGGCATTGCTTCTTTCTGGAAGATATGTTATGCCAGCTTTGTTCTGTGAATTGGACTCTAACTCTGAATCAGAAATCGGCTTATTGCCTTAGGAGTAAAATAAGAAGAGCTGTAACTAAAATCAAGAACAATTGACTACCGGAAAGACGAGGCAATGGCATAAAATAAGAAGGAATAAAAGTTGCGAGCCTATATGAAGAGTCGGGCACGCGGAGAGCTGGTGACGCTCGCCGCTCGTACGGGATGAGCTCGGACACACGTGAACTCGATCTGTAAACCCAGAGTGCGGAAGGACGAGGTTTGACAAAAAAGGAAAATAAAGCTGCTATTTAAATGGCGGCGTTCTGCTTTTACCAAAATAATGAGAAAGAAAGAAGAAAAAAAACAATTGAAATTTGAATTATCACCTTTCGGAGTAGGCGCCTCTTCGAAGGTCAGCAGGCTGGCTGCATGTGTGTTATGAGCGGTCCACTGGAATGTCTGTGCGAGCTGGGCAGCGAGATTTCTTGTTACTTCTGCTCGTATTCACTGCAAGGGAAAAAATTAACGACAAGATGAGAATTTTCAAGGAGTGAGAAGGAGAGAAAGCCGAAGAAAGAGCGAAATTGGTTTAAAAAAAATAAACTCAAGAAATAGAAGAAAGTTGTAAAAAGGAATGGATAGCCAGACAATTGATGTTTCAACTGGCGGGGCAGCTGTGGTGGCCGAATACGGGTGTCTGGTCGGGCTCGTCCTAGTAGATGTTGGGAGTCCATTGTGATGTCGGGCGGGTGAGTCTACCAGACAGCAATGACGTTGTGCTCATCATCGTTCGCTCTGCAATTAGAAATATTTAAGCTGCGATGTAGTTAAAGGAAAGATAACTGCAATAGACTGATGGGAGCCCAAATGCGCATAAGAGATAATAAGAAAGAAATGTTGGATGAGACAATTAAGGGTTAAACTGGCGATGCTTCTCTGGTCGGGTGTGTGAAGAAGACTTGGTTGGGAAGACTGTCGCGAATTGCATCGCAGTCGTCGGCGCGTTCGAATCGTGCAGACTCGCAGTACTCCACGGAGCTTCGCATTGAATGGGCTCCTGCTCGTTGACCGGCTCTGTCGTCGGGAGCTACAGTCGTGACTGCTTCGGCGGCGAGGTTGATTGTCCGGGCAGGACGCTTCTCGTCGTTGCCGTTGAAAGGAATGATGTTTGTCTCCGTTTCATCTCAACCGTGGGCTCAAAGAGGGATTCTATAACAATTATTCAGTGTTAACTTAAACTAAAGCATTAATGCTTATTCGAAAGCTTTGGTTTTGATTGAGAAAAAAAACGATGGAGAGAAGAAATAACTGAAACATGAAAGCTCTGAACGCTCTAGCTTCAAAATGTTGAAAGAGGAAAGAGAGATTACCTGACTTTTGAATTCCACGATCTCTACGAGGAGTTGGATGAGCTGAGCTTCTGTGGAGTAGGCCGGATTCGTGAATGTCTTTGTTATTTCTTGCAACACTCAGTACGCGCGTGCGTCTGAGTGAGCGGCACTGACTGTGGAGCGTGCGGCTCCCTTTTGTGGGTTGGGGATCGTGTCCTCTTCAGCTGCGACGCCTGTCGCTCAGTCATGCTTGTTCTATTTGTATCTGTATTTGACTCTTTTTCCCATGATGAGGCGACCCGCTGCGAGTGTAGCCTCTTTTGCGTAGCATATTGCTAAGACTGCCGTCTTTTCCTGTGGCAACTTTTGTTAAGAAAATGAAGAACTTGTGGCCTGAAAATGCGCATCTCGATTATTTGTTGTCGGCCTAAACTATACTCACACGAGAGGAAAAAAAATCATTGGAGTTGCGACAAAGAGAAAAATAGAAGGATAACAGAGAAGAAATCTATTGAAAATGAATTCAAGATGTTCTAGGCCGGACCGAAAAGTAGGTCGGCTTAAGATTCATGCTAGTATCGTGCCAGCTTTGTAGGGTGGCTTCTGTTGGGTGTGCGCTCGATTGTGCGGCAACGAGTTGTGCTATGTTAGCGTCGGCATCCTGGCTACCTTTAATGCGGCTCCGTTTCTCTGAATTGGTGTGTGCGAATTGGAAAGAAAGATGAAATAAATTAAAAGGAGGAAATTCATTTCAAATTTTGTCTTAGGTAAACTGATTGGAAAGGTGAACAGAACTTTTATAATTTGGCTCCGTTTACACTTGTATGTAGGCTAAAGGAGTATCTATCTGCTTACCTGTTAGAAGAGAAATGACAATGAAAAGGTTAATGAATATTGTTTACCGGGGAGGGTCACGCGTACTCTCCTCCGCGGTGTTGTCTAGCATTATTTGCTGCTTGTTGGCACTCTTGTACTTCGTCTAGCGTGAAAAAAAAATTAGAAGGTTCAAGGACAATGCGAGAAGTGGATGCCCACTCTGAATGAGAAGCTTGACTAGAATGGTGAAGCTACGAGAAGGTGAACAGGTGTGCAAACGATTTGTGCTGCTAATTGGCTAATAATTATCGGCCTTACGCGCATATGCATGTCCCTTTTCTAGTACTAATAGAGTTTGGCATTATCTATATATACATAGGTGGGGACTAGCCATATTACTCTCTATACTATGCTTACTCGTGATTTCTTCGTTATCGATTAATTGCTCAAATATTTTCTAACTTTACTTAAACAACTGTAAAATATGGACTGACATTATTCCTTTTCGCACGGTGTTCGTCCTCGTGAGGAATACGGTTGCTTTTGTATCCGCGTCACTTCAGTGGCCGGCGAGCTTTCTGATGTACCTTGGTAGGACGCTAAATCTCTATGTAAAGAGTAAGAAGGAATTAATAATAAAAGGAAAAATAGAGAATAGAAAAAAAATTTAATGGCTCAAAATAAGATTAGAAAAAGGTGGCAAAGAAAACGAAATAAACTGAGCACGTACTGAAGTAATCATTAACTTCGTGGTAGGATCATCAAGAATTTATGGGCCTGTGCCGGCATAAACTAAATCTCTGCGTAAAAAATAGCAAATAAAGAAAGATCAAAGAAATAAGGCTGCTTAAATGATGCGAGAAAATAATAAATTATCCTGCCAAAGAAATGTTTACTAACTCTTTATCTTCGTCAAGGCTGCGGCGTGTAGTCGACTTCTTGAGAGAGAGCAGGCTTCACTACCATCTTTGTTTGGTGTACGTCCTCGCGAACGCATGGGCCGCATTCGTAGCCGTGTTGCCTTAGAGGCCGGCTGCCTTTGTGAGGCTTCCGTTCGGGATGCTAAATCTCTATGTAAGGATTAGAGATTGCACAATGGAAAAAAAATAAGAAAGGACGAGAACGACGAGAACCATCAACAAAATAGTAATGATTTGACTGATTGAAGCCTGCTTGAGTGAACGCATGAAAAGTAAGAAAAGAAAATAAGAAAATCAACATGAATGATCACTGGCTTTCGAGCCGAGTTCACCAGGGACGTTGGTGCTAGTGGCGGCCTGGAGACGGATGGTGTCGTTCGAGTCCTGTCTGCTCGTTATTTGTTGAAGAGAGGGCGAACTAATGATTAATGTTAACCGGGGAGGGAAACGCATGTTCTCCTCCGCGATGGTTGGCGAATGGCGGCAGTATGCGTAAGGTAGGAGGAAAAATAAATAATAAAGTGTCTATGGTGTGCTATATGGGGCCAAATTTGAGCTTTCTGGGATGACAGCGCTTGCCGGTCTAGAGTGTGTTTCCAAGAGAGAGAGGTATCTATGACTCCAGCTCTCAACGCTACTTTTTAATCTCTCAATTTCTTCCTGTTGAATCAGCGATCTGTTAGTGATGTTTAAACAGTGACGGGAAACTTGCCCACTGTTAATGATTTGAGACATTTCCGAGTCATTTTGTCTCTTCCGCCCGGGGTTAAAAGCTCGCTTTCGCGGGTTGTTAGTACGGCCCCGGTTATAATTCTGATATTGATTGAAATTGCTATTTCCCAGTTTTGGCTGGACTTTTAGGCCATTGTTTCTAAAGTATTGGTTATTCCATGAGTTTCTAGGTGGCTGGGCGGGGCAAAAAGTTTGGAAGTGCCCCGGTCTGCCACATCTGTAACAAATAATGTTTCCCTTTGGTGTGGGGGATCTGGAATTTGGCCAAAAGAGTGTGAAGAAGTGGAACTAACTTGCTGCTGCCCGGGGGAGACGGTGAGCGAAGGCCTCCTTATCTCCCGCACAGCATCCTCGTCTGATCTCGGAGCGGCGGCATTCATCTGGAGGGCCAATGCCGGGCGCAGACAGTCCTCGAGTTCATCAATGCATCGCTTCTGCATTTGAGGTTCGGGAATATCGACCATAATGAATCTTATAAGAGAAAAGAAACGAGAACTCAATGATTGGACTGACTCGCTGACTTCTTGTCCATAGGTAGATAACCTCTGGTGTGTGACAGGAGACATGATGAGTGCCGTTATCGCTGCCTCGTAGTCAGCTATCTCAGCTTCTGTGTACGCGGCCGCTGAATCGAGCATGGTTGTCGTGTGGTATCGCGAGTTATCAGGCGGTAGGGTGATGTCGCTGGCGGGATGGCGAATCGGCCGCGCTCTGTCGAGAGATGCGGCCCTTGGGTCCGCGTTCAATGCCTTCTAGCGAGTGCCCATTTCCCCCCAATCAGGTATTCTTTAATCTCTCTTGTGCGCGCGTGCTCGCAAGAGGATTTTACTCTTCCACTTGGGAAGGAAACTCCTTTCGGAGTGTGACTTTAGTCACCTCTGAACTCGCGTGAGTTAGAGGGACTCTCTCTCACTTTTCTTTAAAAAGAAAAGAAACAAAGAAACAATTAAGAGAAGTGGACCAACCTTGTGTCTTTAAGTGAAAGTTAAAAAGTTTTCAAGAATAGAAAAGGAAAAGGAAGAAAGAAAAAAAAATTAAGTTAACCTGTTGTCGTTGAAGGAAGTTGGGACGAGAAGAAGAACCGGCTCCTGCCGATGAATTTGCGTGAATGACTGCTTCTTGCCTGTGGCTGTGGGCGGAGACAAAGGAAGGAGAGAGAGAGAAGCGTCAGAGAAAATAGAGACTGAAGTGAGCGAGAGAGTGTTAAGAAAAAGAACGTCAACATATCGCGCTGTTATCGGTCACTTGAATCTTTTTCGCCGGCATCCGGCTGCTTTCCCAGACGGGGGCGCTAATATCGCGCTATATCATCTATCCATTAGCGAGAAGAAGGAGAAAAATAAAAGAGAAAAGCAAAAAATGAAAGAATTTGATAAACAACGCCTGACCGGAAGAGATATTTTTCTCTCTTTTGAACAAAGTTCAAATAGCTAGAATTTAGAATGACGCAGATGCAAATGGCGAAAATGCGAAAAAGCGGCGCTTCTCTCTATGTACATATGTACTTATCTATTCAAACTGTCTTCTAACTTATCTAGAAGCAAATTCTAGTGCAAAAGAAGAGCAATTGTGCCTAATAAAGGATGCATAAGTTATGAGAGCAGTGGCGGCATAAACAGTTGCGAAGAAAATTGTGAATTGAGTAGAATATCAAGGATGTCCGTCCTTTTCCTATTTTAATTTACCAGATGCTTGCGGGAAAGAGAGAGCGAGCGAAGAGAGAGATAGCAGACGACGAGAGAATCAAAGAACACGGGCGCTGACCGGCTCGCGCTGATACTACGGAGAGAGTTAGGAGAGACGACGAGAGAAAAAGTGAGATAGGAGAGAGGGAGAGAGACATACCAGAACTGACTCATAGCGGCTAGAGAGGAAGACATATGTACATACTGAAATCCCTTATTCTTTTGTCTCTCTGTATTCTATCGTTGTCTTCTATTTAACTTATACACTCGTGGTTTTCTTTTCCACTCTCTCTTCCTCTTGGCTCTCTTTTAACTAATATTAGTCTCTTTCTTTTCTCATCTTTGAGCCAAATAATACATATGGCAGTTCATCAGAATCATCTTGCCACAAAGAGTCACGGATGTGCTCTATGCAGACGAAATAAACACTTACGATGCACAATTAGTGGCTATCGCTCTTAATTTCTGGCTCTTTACTACTTGGCCTTTTGTCTCTCTTCTCGTTGGCTCTTTGCCATGTGGCCTTTATCTCTTCTATCTACTCTCTGCTAGTGGCCTTTATCTTTCTCATTTCTTTAGCTCTCTGCTATTGGCCTTTTTTATCTCTCTTTTGCTCTCTGCTTGTGGCCTTTTATCTTTCTCATTTCTCTAGCTCTCTTCTAGTGGCCTTTATTTCTTTCTTTCTCTTCTTTAGCTCTTGGCTATTCACTGGCCTCGTACATGCATACGTAAATACTACTGATATAATAATAATAATAAAATGATGTATGCTTTGCCACAGGGAGACGCGCGTGCGCTCCCTGCGGTGGATCGAGAGAAAGTGGACGCAAATGTCTCACTTTAGCTGCTTGGAAAAAAAGTGTCTTTTTGAAAAGAGAGGTGGGGGGGGAGGCTTCTTTACACGAACAGATAATTCAAAATAAAGACCCACCTCTATGCTACGATTTTTTTTTGTTTTGTTGGGAGGAGGGCTGCAGTCCCTACTACCCGAATTTTGAAAGAAATATAAAGTGACACAAATTAACTAATGCGACGTCGACTTGTTGAGGTTGCGGTTATGGGATACATTCCCATTCTAAGTCCCCTACTCTCACCGCTGCAGCTATTCTGCTTTTCCTTCTATCCGCCCGGGAGCTAATGGATGATTAACTCGAGACTATTGAAAAAATACACCCGAAAAGAGAAAAAGAAGATTTGTCCCATAAAGTTGTCCTTAATGGAAGGTCCAAAATATTGGATAGAGGAGAAAAAAAAATGAAGACCCCTTTTTTGGAGATTTAAATAATTTAACTTGACTCACTGACCTGTTGTCGCTTTCCTTGGAGTAGAACCACTCGCTGGCTGCCAGTCAATACGCGTCCATTCTTGCGTACGATTCGTTCCGTTCAGAGGCGACAGGGTTCAGAGTCAGACATATTTATCGACAGGGGGTTAATCGACAGAGAGAGATCGAATCGAAGCGGGCGAGGAGAAGGGATCCTCGCTGGCGTCAGGGAAGGGAGTCGGGCCCGAGGCGTGGTGGTCGTTGTGGGGAACGGGACGGACGGCGGGGAGGACGGAAGAAGGAAAGAGGCAGACCAGCTTAAGGCCGGTCGCCCCCGGGGAGAAGCCTCTAGATTAGACATAATCGGGACTTAAGTACAGTACAGCTAGGGGGCGGAGTTACCTAGAGCGAGAGAGAACGAGACAGCGAAAGGGGCGAGAACAAGAAGGAGAAGAGGGAGCGTACATACAGAGATAAATAGAGTGCGACTACAAACTATACATAGTCCCCTTTACAATAAGTAGGTGTGAGATTGTATAATTGCCGTCCTCAACACTGGCCAATCATTCACTGCAAACGCCTCGTCCAACTCGGTGTGCTTCTTCTTCCTTCTCCTCTCGCCATACACGCGAGCAGCTTTGATTCTGCCCTCTATCTGTATACATTTGATGATCGCGACTTCATTGACTACCGCCATCTGCCATTCGTCATCCAAGCACGCTTAATTTCTCATTATGCTCCATTCATCGTCTTCGACAGTGGAAAGGTTTTTATTGAACGATGAATGTATATATTCTTTTTTTCAAATACAGAATATCTAAGGCAATAGCCGAACATATTTTTCAATATTTAAAATTTTTTTTCAGACTTGGGTATTTTCGGACCAGCATCCAGAACAGAACATTAGCCCATGCTCAATTTCACCATGACGTTTCGCTACATACATCCATGACAAGGAGCAGGAATCCCCTGAGAACTCCCGAGACCGGCTTGATTAAATAAATAATTTTATTGTCTACAAATTGTAGATTTACTTTACGAACTTGAGTGACACTTTTCTTCCTGTCTGCGTTCATCGGTCATCGTAAGAAGATAAACAAGAATGTTTTGATTGTCGGATTTAGCTCTTTGAACACTTTTTCTTCTACGCGAAAAATTTCAAAAATTTATTTATTTATTTATTCATACATCATTAAGATGTGACGACATTAAAAGTAATTAATAGAATAATATCGAGTCAGCAAGTGTGATGAAGGGGAAAGGGGAGGGGAAGGGGCAGCAGACCGCTCACGACATCGCCGGCACGGGAGTGGCAAGTTCCCGGAGAGGGGGTGGACGAGGTCCCCTAGGAGGTGGCAAGGCTCCATTGACTGTGCTGGTTTGGCTGCAGACACACTTCGGCGACTCGAGAACGGCTGCTGGGGAAGAGATGATAGAAGGGCTTAGATTCGGAGATAATTGGCTGACTCATTGAACTTATATAATCTTTCTTATACTATAGATTCTCTACTCTGATCTGGAGCAATTCCAAAATTGGCAAGCTATAAATGACTTTCTTAAATACTTTGACTGTTAAAGATGAAGTGGGAATTAAAGGCAGCTTATAATAATATGATGCAGCTCGAATGGCAAACGAGAATTGAGAAAGAGTAGAGCGTGATCGAGGAATGAAAAATGCATATTGCGATAAACGCCCATTGGTTGCTCTGAATACAAACAGTCTGATAATAGGAATGTCTACATCTCCGTGTAATAATTTGTATGTATACGTCAGATCGGCACGCACACGTCTAACAAGCAAACTAGGCAGATTAAAGAGTGAAAGCCTAGATGAATATGACGGAATGTCTTGGAATCGAGCAAAACCATTAGTAGAACACCTAATAAAGAGCAAGCGTGTGAATATATGCTGAATTCTCTCTAATTTACGAATTAGACCAATTTGATGTGGAGACCAAATAACGGAAGCAAACTCCATGACAGGAATGACATAACATAAATAACAGAAAATATAAATATCCGAAGACTTAGAAGGGAGAATGCGAAAGAGAGAATAAACTAGATTCAGAGATTTACGACATACATATTCTATATGTTCCTTGAAAGAGAGCTTACTATCTATAAGAACTCCTAGGTCACGAATAGCAGACGTTGAAACAGAGAAAGGAATAATAGGAGCAAGATGGGAGACATAATACGGGTATCGTGGATTAAATTTGCCTAGGTGGAGTGCGTTGCACTTTTTGTGTGCTACGCGAAGCTGCCATTTTATGCAGTAGGACTCGAATAGATCAGTTGCTTCTGAAAGTTGAAGAGAGGGTAGAGGGTCAGAGTGATGAAAATTTGCATACATTTTGATGTCATCAGCGAAAGATGAGATTCTCACATGGGACAGGTGCACAAAAATCGATGGTAGATCCGAAATGTATATGTTGAAGAGTAATGGAGAAAGCACCGCTCCTTGCGGAACACCACTTGTAGCAAGAAAAGAGTCAGATAAAGACTCCCCTACCCGAACTTGGAAAGAACGACACGTGAGAAAAGACCTAAACCATTCTAGTAGTGAACCCGCAATACCGTAACCCTCAAGTTTAATTAGAAGCTTGCTATGAGATACCGTGTCAAAAGCTTTGCAGAAATCATAATACAAGATGTCAACGCAGTTAGCAGAGCCGGATTTAGGATCAGAATCAATAGCCCGTATCCATTCAGTCGTGCATTCTAGGAGATTGGACTCAACCGACCGGCGCGAGCGGAAACCATGCTGACTAGGAGGAACAATGGAAAACAGATTGCACCATCTAAGCAAAGCGGGACGGAGGCAGCGTTCAAGTACTTTTATTGGCGGCGCAGAGAGCGTCACAGGGCGAAAGTCTTTAACCGAGGAGGCAGATGGAACTTTATTTATTGGAACTACGATCCCCTTCTTCCAGAGAGACGGGAGGGAACCAAGCATGATAGAATAGTTGAAAATGTAGCTGAGCGGTGTACATAAAGAGGAGGCACATTTTTTATAGACTATTTGCGGGACTGGATCGGCAGTTACGGTAACCGACGGTTTAAGCTTGAGGAGGTTCTTTTTAACCAACGGCGGCATTACAATGAAATCAGAAAAAGAGTGAGAAATGGGCACATGGGGGGAGAATGCAGGCATGCTAGCATCGTCACCAGTAAATACAGAGGAGAAAAATTCACCAAACGCATTAGCCTTATTACCGTCACCGATGCACACCCTACCGGACTGATCCCTCAGGGCGCCTATACTAGGTTTAATTTTCAAACGACAGCCAACAAACGAGTATAATTTCTTCTTAGATTTCATAAGGGCGGCTTCATGATTGCGGTTGTACTTAGACATCATTTTAGATAATTTAGCGGTTACACGCAGATATTCAGCTCTAACAGGCAGGCAGTTTAATTTCGGGAAAAGAGCAGCTCTATGCGCGAGAAGAGATTGAATATATGTAGGGTATCTATCGCAAGAAAGGCGTCTAGTTAAGAGGGGCGTGAAAGCGTGGACAATATCACAGAGAGTGGATGTAAATCTGTCATGCATGCCATTTATGTCAGTAAAGTTAATAAACACACTGATCCAGTCAACATCAAGCAATGCCCTATTCATACTCTCGTAGTCTGCTTTCTTGTAGTCGAAAAAAGAATGGGTCAGATACATGTTGGATTCGAGAGAAAGAGAGAAAGAGACAGAGGCATGATCAGAGCTTGAAAAATTCGGCGCGATATCGCACTTTGACACGACACCGGCAGAGCTTAGAACAACGTCTAACACATTATCACCGAGCGTGGGACGAGGAACGTGCTGAACGAAAGAAAAGTCAACGGAGAGGTCACACAATAACTTAGCTTGGGCCTTGGCAGGGATGAGGTCAGACCAATTAACAGCTAGGTTTAGGTCACCAACAATAAGAGATTCATAGGGGACAGTGAGAAGAGACTGGAGAGTGTCAAAGAAAGATTCGTTCTGAGCAGCAGAAGTGTTTGGTGGCCTATACGCAAGTACAAGACGTGTTTTGACAAAAGAAATGGGAGATATAATGTCGATGCAGAGGATATCACAGACAGACTTACAAAAGTGCGCAATTAATTCAACTTCAAGGAATTTAGAGCACAGAATGGCAACTCCGCCACCACGCTTGGCCAAACGGTCAGAACGAAATAAAATATAAGGAAAATCAGCAACTATTTCAGAATCAGAAATACGCGCGTTTAGCCAAGTCTCAGTCACAAGTACAATATCGGGGCGAGAGATCGAGAGTAACGCATGCAGATCGGCTATTTTGTTTACTAAACTCCTTGCGTTAAAGAGGAAACATGTAACATCACGAGTACCTTGGTTCACTTGTTTCCCGAGGATGCCTGGGGCTGCACGGGAGCGGGATTCAGCGGAGGCGGAAGAGTCACACGTACTCTGCCACTGATCTCCGCCTTCACCCACAGCTGCTCCCTATACAGCACCCAGCCGCGACCCGGGTCCGCTCTACGGAGTTCAGCGAGCTGCTTGCGCAAGTCGCTCCAACGGGCGCGTTCCTCGGGCAACATGCTTCTCCTTATATACACGCCATTCCATCCTTGGTCCTTCAGGGTAGAGGCACCCATCAGGCACCTCAGGAGATGGCCCCGAGTGGGCAACAACACTTTCAGCAGCCGGGGGCGGTCAGACTGCTTGCCCATCCTGAACACAGTGACGGGCTCGCATTCCACTCCCAGTGTCGAGAGGAGGCTGGTGACCTGTGTCCTGTCAGAGGCCAGTTTGGCTGGGAGATCAACGTCCGAGGGCTCGGCAATACCGATGACGACCAGGGATCGCTCCCTGGCATGCCGCTCTTCCGCCGATTCACCAGCCGCGCCAACCCCAACAGGCACAGAGGAGGCAAGGACACGCCCGGACGGAGATGGAGAGAACAGAGACGCATTATTATCATGTTGCTTCGACAAGAGTTCAACCGTGTTAGCGAGTAAGACAATTAAAGAGGAAATGGACTGCCACGCAACAGAATTCATACCCGCAGGAGCCGGCCCGGTGGCGATGGCGATCGCGTCGACAACGACCTTCTCGAGTCCAGATGCCGTGACTTCTTTCGAGGGGGATGGGATGGGGCCAGTAGTACGTTGGCGCTTCAGATTTGGGGTCATCTCGGGAGCAAAGGGGGGACACAGCCGCACTCTACGTGAAGAGAGAGGGCAAGTGAAGAGAGAGGGCAAGTGAAGAGAGAGGGCAAGTGAAGAGAGAGGGCAAGTGAAGAGAGAGGGCAAGTGAAGAGAGAGGGCAAGTGAAGAGAGAGGGCAAGTGAAGAGAGAGGGCAAGTGAAGAGAGAGGGCAAGTGAAGAGAGAGGGCAAGTGAAGAGAGAGGGCAAGTGAAGAGAGAGGGCAAGTGAAGAGAGAGGGCAAGTGAAGAGAGAGGGCAAGTGAAGAGAGAGGGCAAGTGAAGAGAGAGGGCAAGTGAAGAGAGAGGGCAAGTGAAGAGAGAGGGAAAATACAATACCCTTTAGTCCCCTCTTGACTTACTTAGAGCAATAAAGCCCTACACAACAATACTTTAGGAATTCCTGTGTCTTTCATGACTATTTTGGCCATCCATGTATGCTGATTGATAACGTTTGAAAAAAACGAATAAATACTTTTGGTAAAACGCCTAAGTCGAAGTGTAATGTAAAACCCAAGCATGGCGACAAGTACGAATGCGTAGAGAAAATTAAGAATGTTCATGGTGCCGGTTGCAAAGAAAACGTGTCAATTAGATTTTCAGCACCGCTATATTTTGGAACTTTAATCCACGATTTGCTCATGCTCAACTTCACATTCAGTTAAATACATGACAAAAAAGTACTGGAATCTCCACATGGGTAACTATTTAAATATCTCCATAGACCGACTTCATTAACAAAAAAAATTTTGTTAATGAAATTGTCTTCTGTAGTAATATCTTCTTTTCGTGCAGTTAAAGGGCACATTGAATGAAAAATTCTTTATTGCATTCCGGATTTAACGACGAAATTCCAGCATCGCGCTTCTCACTGAAAGAAAGGACAGTAATTCGAATAAATTCACAGAACTGAGAAGTCCATGAACAGACAGCAAGGGACGCAGTGAACGTGTAGGCGTTGGTGTACTGGCGGTTGAAGACCGTGATGAACATGGAGTTGTCCTCGGAGATGACATCCTGCTCGCGACGGTTAATGTCGCAGAACCTTGACATTTCTTATTATTTCTAGATTGCTAATTAATGGACAATCTGTTCGGTTTTCATCGCGGAAATTCAAGAGAGTCACATAATCAACAAATATGTTATAAAGAGTACGGAACTAACTTGATGCCTGCAAGTCGCGCGTCAAGGAGGAACTGAACCTCGGCTCCGCCCCAGTGGCAGTCTCCGCCAGAGATACCATCCATTTTGTTCATCTATGAATTGACTAATAATTCTCATATCTCAACAACCCGTAAGACCTGAAGGCGGATTTTCCGACCAGCAGGAGCCTGGAGGAGAACGTAGCTGTTTGAGAAGTCCAGGAGTTCGGAGCGAGAGTTCTGTCCAGCTTGCATAGCGAACTGCTGAGGAGTTGAGGAAACAATAATGGTCTTGGTTCCAGCAGGCTGCAATGAACAAAACGATCTTTCTCTGAACTGTGATCTTTGCACTCTCACGCGCTGGTTGCAGAGCTGTCCAGCCCAGCCAGAGGGGCACTTGCACTGGTTGCAGTTGTTGACGTCCTGGACTCCTCCATTCTGGCAAGAAATCTGGTTCCGGCAGTTATCTACGGAAGAAAAAGAAATTAGAATACTCTTAACATTTCATGTCAGAATAGTTACCGTAGCAGTTGTAGTACTTGTTGACGAGCGAGATGTCGTAGAATGTGGGAAGACGGCCCTTCATGGAGTGCTGGTACTTCTCGTAGCCACGACGGGCAACCAGAGCAGGCTCGGTATTGTTGAGGCCGAAGCTAAATGGCGAGGATTGTTAGGAGAATGTGGAAAGATGTGAGGATATGAAGGACTGCCAACTGACTCTCCCTCTCCGTAGTGCATGTTGGAGCCGAACTCGTAGGGAAGTCCGTAGTTGTCAGTGGACGACGTGGTCTCTTGGTCAAAGTTGTTCATCATGTTTCTGTCAATATTACGCTCGTTCACATAAACGTAGGAATCACGATCGTTACGGGACTGGACGTGGAAGATTCCGAAAGTATGCGCGAGCTCGTGGGCAACAGTTCCGACCTGGTTAATTATAGTTAAAGTAAGAACGGACTGGAGGAAAAGAAAAATCTTACCGATCCGCATCCATTTCCGATGGAGACAACCTGCTCACCACCAGTGCGTCCAACGTAGGAATAGCAGCCTTGGCCGAAGATGAACTTGACGCTAAATACAGGAAATTGTCAATTGACTAGTGGAAGATTCTTCTAACCGATCTGCGCCGGCCGCTCCTTCACGGAATCGGATGCAAGTGTTGGCCTCCCAGAACTTGATGGCACCGCGGATTGCGGGCATGTTCAAGGCGGTGTTGGCTATAATCAATATAATAAATATATTCATTAATTCTTTTACCCTTCGAAACAAACAAAGAAATACTAACGGTATGAACGATCGAAGCTGAAGGGAATGACGGGGTTCTTGCCCCAGTGGTTTGTCGGGAATCGGGGTCCCTTCTGGGCCTGGCGACGAGCGCGAGTCATGTTACGCGGATCGAAGAACTCGAACTCGTCGAGCTGCGCGCTGAAAGTGGTTTGATTTGTTGGGGAGTCATGGGTACTTCTTGGGCACTTCAATAGAGCCGAATGAATTGAGTAGAGAGAAAACTGACTCAGTGAGCATCATGTCTCCTTCGAAGAGGTCGTTGCTGATTCCAGCCTTGAGGTTGATCTGGTTCTCGTCTCCCTCCAGCTCGTCCTCAGGCAGTTTGTAGTCTCCGATCTCGGCCAGCAGCTCGTCCAGTTCCTTTCTGTCTTCCGGACTCTTCTGCAGCTTCTCCCAAATTCCGTCATTGATCCGCTCCTTGAGAGCTTTGAGATTGTTGATGTTCAGACGGGGAGCGAGCTGCTCCTCGATCGAAGAAGTTGCGAAGGCCGTAGCCGCGAGAAGGAGAGCGGAAGCAAGAAGGACGCGCATTTCTTAAGAAGTTCAAATTTGTTCAATGAGCAAAAATAATTTTCAAATAATTTTTATAAGGAAAATTAGGTCAATGGAATCAAATTTAGTTTTAATTCAGAATTCATTTTCAATAGATAATGCTAATAAAGCCATATTTTAACCGACTGGGGACCTGACGCAATGGAAAGTCGCCGTGAATAGTGAAGATTCAACTCGCCGCTTCGAATTTATAAAGTTTTGTTGCAGCTGATCAATCAAAAAGGGTAGAGACGGCATCGCGGGGGATGTCGGAAATGTTTTGAATTAGCTTCTCTCTCCCAGGCTAAGCGAGCCCCCATCATTTATTTCTATTTGAAAAAACAACTGATGTTCCTTTCCTTGTTTTATTTTTTTTTATCTAATTACTCACAATTATTTGCTATGAAATGTAATTTCTTCCGTTTTCGTGAATAAGTGAAATTTCGACTTTACTTTTCTGGTCAAGTTAGTTAGTTAGTCTTTTTGTTAGTCTATTTGAAAAAAAAAACTTATTATCAATATGTTGCTAGCAATTTTTGCATCATAAAAATTAAAACACGTTATTTTTATCCAGTTTCATTTTAACCTATCCGAAGAGAACATGATACTCTTATTTATTTATTTATTTATTCGTACATCAGTATATAGATGTGACAACATTAAGATTAATAATACCACGTATGTGCAGGTGCAGACTAGGGAAATAGTAGGAAGGGGAAGGGGGAAGGGAAAGCTGAAGCCTCCACACCTCTCGGCGTGCGACGGATGATATTCGGGGTGAGCGACTTCCCGAGGGTGGGCCAGACCCTTCAGCACGAGAGCAGAGTGCTGCCGCCACACGCCGAAAGGGCGGAGGGCAGCCAGGGACACTTGGGACGAAGGGATAGAATATATGCATTTAGCATATAAAAGAATTACAAAATATAATAGTATATAATAAAATTTATGCATGGTACAGTGGGGTACGCATTAAAAGAAAAGATATAAACTCTGCCCTGCTGTATAATAATAATTAAAGATTTGACTGATCAATGCGTAGAAGGTCAAGAAGCGGTAAATTCTCTATGCAATTCTTAAAAGAAAAAAGATTCTGTGACTGAACAGCTGATGCTGGAAGAGACATATACCAGCTAGGCACACGAAGAGCAAAACTATGATGTCTTACGAGAAGTTTCCAGCGAGGAGAGACTTAGGAGATTGTAGAAGGCGCGCCTCGCGGTTTCGATTGAATTTATCTACATCGGAATTGATCCTTCTACAAACACAATAGTATTCGCTACGAACAGGGAGACAATTCAGCTTAGAATAAAGAGCAGATTTATGTGGTAATAGAGATTTAATATGTGGTGGGTATGAATCAAAAGGAATACGTCGAGAGCGCAGAGGCGTACAGTTATACAGATGGGAAGAAAGTATAGCTAAAAATCGTTCGTGAAGATCGTCTATGGAAGTGAAATCATTGAGCACAGTGATCCATTCGACGGTGAAAAGGCAACTAGAAAGACGCGAAAAATCCGTATTGCGAAAATCATACATAGGTGCGGCTACGACAGGATGATAATCTAGAGAGAGGAAAAAGTTTACAATTGCATGGTCAGAAGTGGAAAAGGGAGCAGACACGGTGCAAGAAGAGACAGACCCTGGGGAGGCTAATACGATATCTAGATTCTTATCACCTCTTGTTGGGGAACTAACATGTTGAGATAAATTAAGATCAGTTGCGAAATCAAGTAGGACTTTCGATTGGGTATTGGGGGCAACAGATGATGACCAATCTAAGTGAAGGTTGATATCACCAACAAGAACAGATGCATGGAGAACTGACAAAAGGGTTTCAAGGCAATTAAACAAAGTGGTATTCTGAGAGGAGGTGGTCCTTGGTGGACGGTATGCAACAACTAATCGAGTGCTTGAGACATTCAGAGGCGAGCTAAGATCAATAGCAAGTAAATCACAATTAGATTTAATGGTGAATTGCACAGCGTGCGAGAGGGTCATCGCCTGGCTCAGAGGGACGAGCAGAGGACAGGGCAGGGAAAGCACGAGACTCTGCATCAGAAGCATTGGAAACAAGCGGCCAAGAGGGAGAGGAAGACGGCAAAGCAGCGAGTTTGGAGACGTGCTCCAGAGTGCTTGCGAGCAGCGTCAACATCTTAGACAAAACGCTCCACGTGGTTTCAGGAACCCCCTCGGGCCTCTCTCCGGTTGCCAGACTCATGGAGTCAATGACAAGTCTGTTAAGATCAGACGACGGAGAGAAGGTCAGAGGATCCGTCCGTCCACGCTTCGCAACGTTGCGGGTCATAATCAGATCAGATAGGGAAATTAAAATATACAAAAAAAGAAAAGCCCGTCACCCTAGAAAAACCGTTTTCCAAAATATGCCGTAATGACAAAGTTCTGTCAATTTGACAAACTCTACAAGAACCTTCACAACATCACTCTGTCCAAGAACACAATGACTGTTTATTCAGCTGGGAAGAATCCTCAGTCGCATTCATTTGTGCCTTACATACAGTACCGTCCAACATTGTTGGGTCCGAAATTAATCCGATTAATTAAATTAATTTAAATAATTCAAACTGGAATTGCGACGTGCTGAGGACATGCCATGCGATTTCCTCCGAGGGTTTTATGTCTTTTTTCATTGCGCGTCACCCTAGAAAAACCGTTTTCCAAAATATGCCGTAATGACAAAGTTCTGTCAATTTGACAAAGCTACGCTGTTTAGCGGAATTTTTTGCTAAGTGTTTGGCTGAGAAACGAGCTGGCTGAATCCAGCAGCCAAACTACAAACAACAAATTAGAGTGAAATTTTCTAAGCACTTCTTATTTTATTTGAGTTTCTTTCTTTGTTTTGCTTGAGTTTCTTATCATATTTGGGTATAAATGATAATAAAAATGGAAAATAAGATTTTCTGTTGCGAGCAAAAAAGTCGCTCTTGCAAAGCATCGAACCACGGACCTTGGGACTCCCAATCAAACGCTGTCGCAATACACCACACGTAGCTTGGGAATGGGGGAATGTACCTTTTCTATCCTGACCGGACCCGACCAAAAATCAACCAGAAATGCAGTTATCGCCTAGAGTAAAAAGAGATCGAAATAAGAGGGAGAGATAGAGGGGGAGAAGGAGAGAGATAAAACGAGACTGAGAGAGATATAGTGAACAGAAAGAGAGAGAGTGTGTGTGTGAGAGAGAGAGAACGACAGAGAAAGCGAGGAGGGGATAGATTGACAGAGTGAGAGAGATTGAGAGGGAGAGAGGGAGAGAGAGAGTATTTGTAAACGAGACAGAGAAAGAGAGAGTGAGAGAGAGAGAGAATGAGAGAGAGAGAGAATGAGAGAGACAGCGAAGAGAGAGGTCGATCGCAGAGATTATCAACTCTTCGCAATGAAAAGTGTTGCGGTCTACGCTTTACAAAAATTAACCAGACAAGCCCCTTGAATCGTCATCCTCCACGCTTCTTTGGTGAGGCTGCGGACAATGTGATAGGAAAGGTACGTTCCATTATCCTCATTATCCTCGAGCTACGTGTGGTGTATTGCGACAGCGTTTGATTGGGAGTCCCAAGGTCCGTGGTTCGATGCTTTGCAAGAGCGACTTTTTTGCTCGCAACAGAAAATCTTATTTTCCATTTTTCTTATCATTTATACCCAAATATGATAAGAAACTAAGCAAAACAAAGGAAGAAACTCAAACAAAATAAGAAGTGCTTAGAAAATTTCACTCTAATTTGTTGTTTGTAGTTTGGCTGCTGGATTCAGCCAGCTCGTTTCTCAGCCAAACACCTAGCAAAAAATTTAGCTAAACAGCGTAGCTTTGTCAAATTGACAGAACTTTGTCATTACGGCATATTTTGGAAAACGGTTTTTCTAGGGTGACGCGCAATGAAAAAAGACATAAAACCCTCGGAGGAAATCGCATGGCATGTCCTCAGCACTTCGCAATTCCAGTTTGAATTATTTAAATTAATTTAATTAATCGGATTAATTTCGGACCCAACAATGTTGGACGGTACTGTATCTCCATCATCCTCTAATATTAATTCCTTTCAAATGTAACCTTGATGAAGTACAATAATTGCCCTAACTATTATAATTTAACAGATACTTTTTTTCATATTGACCCTATTATGTCCATAGTAGACATTTCTAACTTATGCGAACTAATTATATGTATTGCCACGCACCGAATTATAATTTAAGCTCCTTCCTGAATCACCAGATTATTCACACTGGAATGCATGTTTCGTAATAATAACTGCTTACTTTGTAGTTCTTACTTGCTCTTAATATAAGCCATCGACAAAGTAAAAGAATAATACAAACGGTATCTATGTATTCTCTAGTGAAATGCTTTCTTCGTCGAGAGTGAAGTACCATGAATGAGTTACAAAAGGGCATCTTCGAGGCGAGTTAAAGATCTATTTTTGCATGCTTACTTACCTGATTTAAATTTTTTGAATGTTTGTATTATTATTTTGCAATTTGGGAAATTATTGAACATTTCATCCACTTCATGGGGTAAAAAAGAACTCTCGTCGGTGACGACAGATCACACGAATATGTTCCCTGGAAAAACTGATAATAGTCTGGTACTAACTCGACAATTCATTTGCATGGACTATGTACCACTTTGAGTCAAGCGTTTATCTGTCTCACTGTATTAAGAAGACATGCGTTTGTATTCTGATAAGAGTTGTAGGGAAATCGGCAAGTTTGACCGAATTCTGGACTGAATCTTAAATGTGGATGTTCGTAAAGTTAGTTGTCGAAGTTTAAGCTAGAGAGTCAGTTCTTCATGCTTAGCTTTACAGTTGAAAGAAATCCAAATTCGACATATGTAAATGAATAGGGGCTTCAATGCGCACTTTTCAACGTCGTTCTCTGGTTGAAATGCAATAATGAAAATGGTAATTAAACTACGACAACAACCATGCATGTTGCCTATGTCGTCGTTGAAAAAAAAAACGAAAAATATATGGAGATGAAGTCTTTATTGTCTTACAAATATATAGGGAAGATAGAATTATGAAGTGCTAGGTTGTATTTGAAAATCATAGCATTCATTGTATTCGTATTTATATTTAATATACACTAATTGTCTCGCTTTTTGCGCCAAAAGGGAATTTGGTAGAATTTAAAATGTGGGAATTCGACTTTTTAATTGAATATATTTACATTGATCTCTGCCTTAATTTCAGTTCAACAGGATATTATGCAACAACTACACATTATGTTATTATGTGTCTCGGAAAAGAGCCTGTTCCGAGGGGGAAACTGGTATTCATGACTCTTGATAAAGATGCGAGGTTACAATGGATTGACCTGATTCAACTGTGAAAGATGAGAAGAATGAAATGTGTTTCAACACATAAACTCTGAGTAAACTCAATCTGGATTTATTATATTGTGAGAAGAAGAGATGCAGGAGAAGTGTATTGAATGAGAGCCAAAGAGAAAGTGAGAGAAACAAAACAATTAAGACTTAAATCTTCGAAACTAGGAAAGAAAGAAATAAGACGGAGAGAAAAGTGAAAAAGAGGTGCAGAAGGTTAAATTTTCATGGAACTAGAAAACTCAGCGCAAAGTGTCCAGGGCGATTCCCAAGAGTCCGTTGCTCGCTGCGCTGGCACTGACGCCAAACAAACAATTTATTAGTGCAATAATGCAGGCAGAAGTAAAATGAAAATATTTCGAGTTTTTATACATTCATTTATAAATTTGACTGTGACCAGTTGGATTAATCGTGCAGCAGATGAAGGACCACTGATGATTCTTGAAATTACAGGTATTTCATGGTTCTGAAGAACCAAATGCGTGTATAAATACAGCCATATTCAGCCCATCGGTGGGGGTAGAGGGATCGGAAGGAGAGTGAGGACCGGCCCCAAGTGAGCTGGACGGAGGGAAAAGGCTCCCTACTTGCTAACTTCCTGGGCAGCGTACGGCTCGTGCGAGCCGAAGAGGAAGAGGCCGAGATTTATTTATAAAATTCCGAAAATTCCAATATATTATTTTGTGAATATCAATTCCAATGATATAATATTACTCCGACCGAGCCGAGAAAAACGCAAACTGCGAAGAGCGCAGCGTACGCTCCACCGAGGGACGCGGCGAGCAGGTTCACGCGGGAAGAGCCGACGGCGGGAGCAGCGTACTGTACGAAGGGATACGGTAGGATGTGGGAGGAGACTGGATACGGTATCATTCGCAGGGAATCTCAGATCAACAGACGTAGTAGGCAGATCCAGCGACGGCAGGGAGGAGGAAGGCGTAGGGTTCAGCGTAGATGTAGAGATGAGAGAAGGCTGATCCGAGCAGGAGACCGGCGAGACTGGCGTAGCCGAGGAGAGCGAAGCGGGCATCCTTGTCCGCCAGAGACGACTGTAAAAAAATTTCAGTATTTCATAATCATTTTATTTACTTCCTTTCCCATCCTGCATATTGCTCAACTTTTGGCAACAAATAGAATAGCAGAAATGCACGTACTCCCTTGAGGGAGTAGTGGTAGGCGTAGAGGGGCACGGCGACGAGCGCGGCGAAGGCAGCACCTAAGCTGCCGAGGAAGGCGCTGACAAAGTAGTGTAGGAGGTTGGCGCCGAGAGAGAAGGACGCAGACGCCCCGAGCACCAGCACAGACGACCAGAGGAAGATGGAGAGGACCTGCAATAATTGAAAGATTATCACAAAGAAATGACTCTAATTGATTCGTGATTCCATCGGCTTCCAAATTCGAAATTCGCTGCAGATATCTGAAACCTTGGCAGGCGGCGCGGAGGCGTCGGCCTTGTTGGAGAGGACAACAAGGGCGGCGTCCCTCTGGGCGAGCAGCGAGGCTTGGAGGGAGGCGACCAGCTCCTGGGCGGACTGCAATGGCAAAATGATTCCTTTTCAAGATTAGAATGAGAGAGTGTAGGGACAAAGCAAGAGGAATGCAAGGAAAAGCTGACTCCTTGGAGGGCGAGTGTCTTGGCCTTGTACTCGTCGCCGGCGCTCTGGAACTCGGCGCCGTACTGCTTGAGAAGGGCCGCGGGGTCGGCTGCCCCGGAGGCGGAGGCGGGAGGGGCCGGAGCGTCTGCGGCGGGTGCGAGGACATCCGCGGGCGCAGGAACCTCGGCGGGGGCGGGGGCAGCGTCGATTGCAGCGTCAGCCATGGCAAGAGGGAGCGAGGGACGAGAGGAAGAGAAGGAAGAGAAGAGCTGTGAGTGAAATGGCTGCCGAAGCTGCTTTTATACTGCCCAATTTGTACTTTCTTTGCACTGGAAGTGCGTTTTCTTGACAAAAATGAAAGTGCGCAGAACTTTACATTTGCGGTGTCGTGATTTTCCTTGATTTTAACAAATATAAGACTAAATTTGAAAAAATCCCTTAAAATTTTTCGATTTCCATGTACCTTGCACTTTCTTTATATAATCCGAAAGAACGTTTCAACATAAATTTGATAATTTATTCTAGGTTCATGATTATTTAATAATAAGCATAATGTTTCCAATTGTGTAAGTAATTTCTGTTATTTATTTCATTTCTTTTAGAATTTGCCTTGTCTTTCCGTTGTTAATTAAATGCATATATAATTCCGTTCTTTGCAAGTGTTCTCTGCCGTTCATCACTCGTTGCTTCGTATTTGAAAATCACAGCATAATTTGTATTCATTTCATAATGCCTTAATTTCAGTTCACCTCGATATTATGCAACAATTCCAAGGTATATTATAATATGTCACGGAAGAGCCTTTTCCGGTGGTGAATCTGGAATTCATGACTCTTGATGAAGATGTGAGGACACAATGGATTGACCAGATTCAACTGTGAGAGATGAATGGAATGAAATGTGTTTCAACATATAAGAGTAAACTCAATATTTATTTATTTTTCTTGTGAGAAGAAGAGATGAAGGAGAAGTGTATTGAATGAGAGGCATAGAGAAAGTGAGAGAAACGAAACAACTTAGACCTGACTCTTAGAAATGAGGAAAGAAATGAATAAGACGGTGGGAAGAAATGAAAGCTAGAGTTAGAAAACAAATGATCTATTAACGGCCGACGAAGGGAGAGCAAGACGAGAACCGCCCGCATAGAGGCACATGCCAAGTAGAGAATGAAGAATGGCAGAGAATACTAGCCAAAGAATGGAATTATATAGGCATTTAATTTTAATTTTAAAACAACAACAACAGGAAGACAAATGCAAATTCTAGAAGAAAAGGAATAAATAAAATAAATTTCTAATTCAATTGGAAAGATTATGCTTGTTATGACATTATGATACTTAGAAGTTATTTGAAATAATAAAATTAATTTTGAAACGTTTGGTCGGATTGAATGTAGAAAGTGCAAGGTACTTGGAAATCAAAATGTTTTATGCCAGTTTTTTTTTTCAAATATATTTTCTAATTTGTTAAAAATCACGGAAAATCACGAAATTTGCAAATGTAAAGTTCTGGGCACTTTCATTTTTGTCAAGAAAACGCACTTCCAGTGCAAAGAAAGTACAAATTGGGCAGTATAAAAGCAGCTTCGGCAGCCATTTCACTCACAGCTCTTCTCTTCCTTCTCTTCCACTCGTCCCTCGCTCCCTCTTGCCATGGCTGACGCTGCAATCGACGCTGCCCCCGCCCCGCCGAGGTTTATTCTGAGGCTATTATAATAATTGAAATAAGTAAAATCGTAAAATTGTATTAGAATTCTAGAAATATATGGTAAATAAAATAATAAAATAAAAGAATTCTTTTGAGGTCTCTGTGTCGTACCTGGCGTTCGCGACCTTCTATTCGCTGGCGGGCTTCGCGGTGTTCCAGTACATCTACGCCCACGGTGCAGAGGTAAACGATTGCTGTGGAATAACAATATAAAAATAAAAATAAAAGAAATTCAACCAGTAATCCCTGTAGTTTTCAGCCGGCGCACGTCTACCAGCTGGCGTACCTGACGGGATTCCTCTACGCCAAGGCTCTCGGCCTCTTCCTCTTCGGCTCGCGTGAGCCGTACGAGGCCTAGGAAGTCGGCAAGTAGGGATCACCCAGACGCCCTTCCCTCTAAAAGAACCCACTTGAGACCGCCCCTCCCTATCCTTCTAATCCCTCTAGCCCTACTTGCAAAAATAAAGGCCAGTTGGCTGAATATGGTGCTATTGGACAGATATAGAAAAGAAAATTACATGAAGAATGTCACGCATCTGTCGCACAGATAAAAAAAAAAGGTCTTTACTAAGAATGTTCTTTTCCTGCATTTGAATGACACCTTGAATGTGCATAGAAGCTAGGGAACGCATTTCGTCCTGGCTGTGTTCATCGTTCTTCGGAGGATGAAACAAGTTTTTTTTGCGACTGATCCAGCAATGACTGATGAATGTTGATATATAAGTGCGTTGTGAAATTTAATATTCCCATTGTGCGTTTTGCAGAAAGAGCGAAAAGGTTTATTATGGTGGGCGACGGAATGAACGAAGTGACTGTTGGGGCCGCCATAATATGATATATTCTATAATTTCATTTGCTGATATATTCCCTCCGTTTACCAATTTTATTTCAGAATTATATATTTTGGAACCAGAAATCACAATTAGCCCCTCTCAACTTCACAATGACGATCTGTTAAATAGATGACAATGAGTTGGAATATCCACTTGGATAACTATGAATTTAAATAAATCCGTAGACCGACTTGATAAAATGAATATTTTTTGTTGTCGAAAATGTTTTCTGCCGTAATGTGTCCTTTTCGTGCACTTGAAGGGCATATTGAATGAATAATTCTTTATTGCATTCCGGATCTAACGTCGAAATTCCATCATCGGGCTTCTCACTGAAAGAAACAAAGGAAATTCGAATGAAGGGAGAAGACTAGTCAATGAACAGACAGCGAGGGACGCAGTGAACGTGTACACATTGCTGTACTGGCGGTTGAAGACCGTGATGAACATGGAGTTGTCCTCGGATACGACGTCCTGCTCACGACGGTTAATGTCGCAGAACCTAGATATTTTTGATAAGTTCTAGTTTAGGGAATGAACAATCAATTCGGTTTACCTCCTGGAGCACACTATTCTTATTATCAATAAACAAATGATCAACCAACTTGATGCCTGCAAGTCGTGCGTCACGGAGGAACTGAACCTCGGCTCCGCCCCAGTGGCAGTCTCCGCCAGAGATACCATCCATTTTGTTCATCTATGAATAGACTGATAATTCTCATATCTCAACAACCCGTGAGACCTGAAGTCGGATTTTGCGACCAGCAGGAGCCTGGAGGAGAACGTAGCTGTTTGAGAAGTCCAGAAGTTCGGAGCGAGAGTTCTGTCCAGCTTGCATAACGAACTGCTGAGGAGTTGAGGACACGGTAATGGTCTTGGTTCCAGCAGGCTGCAATTCACACAACGATATTTTTCTGAACTGTGATCTTTGCTCTCTCACGCGCTGGTTGCAGAGCTGTCCAGCCCAGCCAGAGGGGCACTTGCACTGGTTGCAGTTGTTGACGTCCTGGACTCCTCCATTCTGGCAAGAAATCTGGTTCCGGCAGTTATCTGCGGAAGAAAAAGAAATTAGAATACGCTTAACATTTCATGTCAGAATAGTTACCGTAGCAGTTGTAGTACTTGTTGACGAGCGAGATGTCGTAGAATGTGGGAAGACGGCCCTTCATGGAGTGCTGATACTTCTCGTAGCCACGACGGGCAACCAGAGCAGGCTCGGCATTGTTGAGGCCGAAGCTAAATGGCGAGGATTGTTGGGAGAATGAAAGATGTGAGGATATGAAGGACTGCCAACTGACTCTCCCTCTCCGTAGTGCATGTTGGAGCCGAACTCGTAGGGAAGTCCGTAGTTGTCTGTGGACGACGTGGTCTCTTGGTCAAAGTTGTTCATCATGTTTCTGTCAATATTACGCTCGTTCACATAAACGTAGGAATCACGATCGTTACGGGACTGGACGTGGAAGATTCCGAAAGTATGCGCGAGTTCGTGGGCAACAGTTCCGACCTGGTTAATTATAGTTGAAGTAAGAACGGACTGGAGGAAAACAAAAATCTTACCGATCCGCATCCATTTCCGATGGAGACAACCTGCTCACCGCCAGTGCGTCCAACGTAGGAATAGCAGCCTTGGCCGAAGATGAACTTGACGCTAAATACAGGAAATTTTCAATTGACTAGTGGAAGATTCTTCTAACCGATCTGCGCCGGCCGCTCCTTCACGGAATCGGATGCAAGTGTTGGCCTCCCAGAACTTGATGGCACCGCGGATTGCGGGCATGTTCAGAGCGGTGTTGGCTACAATTAATTACTGTAATGAATACCATAATAATTATATTCATTAATACTTTTACCCTTTGAAACAAACAAAGAAATGCTAACGGTATGAACGATCGAAGCTGAAGGGAATGACTGGGTTCTTGCCCCAGTGGTTGGTCGGGAATCGGGGTCCCTTCTGGGCCTGGCGACGAGCGCGAGTCATGTTACGCGGGTCGAAGAACTCGAACTCGTCGAGCTGCGCGCTGAAAGTGGTTTGATTTGTTGGGGAGTCATGGGTACTTCTTGGGCACCTCAATTGAGCCGAATGAATTGAGTAGAGAGAAAACTGACTCAGTGAGCATCATGTCTCCTTCGAAGAGGTCGTTGCTGATTCCAGCCTTGAGGTTGATCTGGTTCTCGTCTCCCTCCAGCTCGTCCTCAGGCAGTTTGTAGTCTCCGATCTCGGCCAGCAGCTCGTCCAGTTCCTTTCTGTCTTCCGGACTCTTCTGCAGCTTCTCCCAAATTCCGTCATTGATCCGCTCCTTGAGAGCTTTGAGATTGTTGATGTTCAGACGGGGAGCGAGCTGCTCCTCGATCGAAGAAGTTGCGAAGGCCGTAGCCGCGAGAAGGAGAGCGGAAGCAAGAAGGACGCGCATTTCTTAAGAAGTTCAAATTTGTTAAATGAGCAAATAATTTTCAAATAATTTTTATAAGGAAAATTAGGTCAATGGAATCAAATTTAGTTTTAATTCAGAATTCATTTTCAATAGATAATGGTAATAAAGCCATATTTTAACTGACTGGGGACCTGACGCAATGGAAAGTCGCCGTGAATAGTGAAGATTCAGCTCGCCGCTTCGAATTTATACCGTTTTGTTGCAGCTGTTCAATCAAAAAGGGTAGAGACGGCATCGCGGGGGATGTCGGAAATGTTTTGAATTAGCTTCTCTCTCCCAGGCTAAGCGAGGCCCCATCATTTATTTCTATTTGAAAAACAACTGATGTTCCTTTCCTTGTTTTATTTTTTTAAATCTAATTACTCACAATTATTTGCTATGAAATGTAATTTCTTCCGTTTTCGTGAATAAGTGAAATTTGCCGACTTTACTTTTCTGGTCAAGTTAGTTAGTTAGTCTTTTTGTTAGTCTATTTGAAAAAAAAACTTATTATCAATATGTTGCTAGCAATTTTTGCATCATAAAAATTAAAACACGTTATTTTTATCCAGTTTCATTTTAACCTATCCGAAGAGAACATGATACTCTACAAGAACCTTCACAACATCACTCTGTCCAAGAACACAATGACTGTTTATTCAGCTGGGAAAAATCCTCAGTCGCATTCATTTGTGCCTTACATATCTCCATCATCCTCTAATATTGATTCCTTTCTAATGTAACCTCGATGAAGTTCAATAATTGCCCTAACTATAATAATTTAACTGATACTTTTTTCATACTTGCCGTTGTATTGACCCTATTATGTCCATAGTAGACATTTCTAACTTATGCGAACTAATTATATGTATTACCACGCACCGAATTATAATTTAAGCTCCTTCCTGAATCACCAGATTATTCACACTGGAATGCACGTTTCGTAATAATAACTGCTTACTTTGTACTTCTTACTTGCTCTTAATATAAGCCATCCACAAAGTAAAAGAATAATACATGTAAAACGGTATCTATGTATTCTTTAGTGAAATGCTTTCTTCGTCGAGAGTGAAGTACCATGAATCAGTTACAAAAAGGCATCTTCGCGGCGAGTTAAAGGTCTATTTTTGCATGCTTACTTACCTGATTTAAATTTTTTGAATGTTCATCCACTTCATGGGGTAAAAAAGAACTCTCGTCGGTGACGACAGATCATACGAATATGTTCCCTGGAAAAACTGATAATAGTCTGGTACTAACTCGACAATTCATTTGCATGGACTATGTACCACTTTGAGTCAAGCGTTTATCTGTCTCACTGTATTAACAAGACATGCGTTTGTATTCTGATAAGAGTTGTAGGGAAATCGGCAAGTTTGACCGAATTCTGGACTGAATCTTAAATGTGGATGTTCGTAAAGTTAGTTGTCGAAGTTTAAGCTAGAGAGTCAGTTCTTCATGCTTAGCTTTACAGTTGAAAGAAATCCAAATTCGACATATGTAAATGAATATTTGGAGTTTCAGATATTGGCAGATCTGTGATTTCTCCAGAAAAAAGCTCAGGTTCAGTGGGGCTTCAATGCGCACTTTTCAACGTAGTTCTCTGGTTGAAAGGCAATCCTGAAAATGGTAATTAAACTACGACAACAACCATGCCTATGTCGTCGTTGAAAAAAAACGAAAAATATATGGAGATGAAGTCTTTATTGTCTTACAAATATATAGGGAAGATAGAATTATGAAGTGCTAGGTTGTATTTGAAAATCATAGCATTAATTGTACTCGTATTTGTATTTAATATACACTAATTGTCTCGCTTTTTGCGCCAAAAGGGAATTCGGCAGAATTTCAAATGTGGTATTTGTATTTAAGAGAGGATGTCAGTAAGACTCGAGCATGGCGGCCCTATTATGACCTGCCCTAGGAATTTTTTTTCGAAGTTCTTAACCAAAATTGATTATAGTATACAACTCGACGTGGTGAACACAATAGGCTGTATTTCAAAGGTGAAAAAAATTTTCCGCGCGAGACCCAGTACCGTAATCTTATAAATTCGATTGGTCATAAGTCGCTTCAAACTTATTATTAGAAAACCATCGAGCTATCATTGGATAGCTGATTGAACGGGCTTTAATTTTGATCTTGGAAGATATTTTCGAAAAATTTGAATTTGGCCCTCAAACACGGCCCTAAACATTTTCGAGGTCGTTGTTTAGCCAGATTAAGTATTTTATGCTCATTTCCGCACAACCGCTCCTGCATAGGCTTAAAGTACGTGAAATTTGCAACAGCATATGTCTCTTTCAGGAAAATTGAAGGTCCCAGCCTTAGGTTCCCAAGCGCTCGAACATGATCCTGTGTAAACTGTAACACCGTGCAAGCGCATTCTTCGATCCATAACTGCGCTCAATGTCAATATTACAAAATCGTAAGTATATCATCTAAGAGCTCTCAAGGAGATCTTCAAATGTTACATACATTATTTTATTGCAAAGTTTCAATTTATTTGTGAAATTTCGTTACGTACAATTAGAAGGCTTAAAAAACTACTTTAATAACATTTTTGCCTGTCAAAACATACATCATAAGAAAGAGGATGAAATTTATTACAAGATGAACCCCCTTCAATGGAATTCCATTCATACGATCTTTTGTTATAAATCATAAAAGTAGTGCCAGTAGCGTCGCTGTCATTTCGCCCAAGAATTCACATTTTAGGTTATTCGAATTAGAATATTCCAATCCTTTTTTTCTACAGTTTTTCAATAAGGCCTTGTTATCCTACTCTTATGGCTTATAACAAAAGATCGTATGCATGGAATTCCATTGAAAGGGGTTCATCTTGTAATAAATTTCATACTATAATCAATTTTGGTTAAGAACTTTGTAACCTCACATCTTTATCAAGAGTCATGAATATCAGTTATGAATACACCGAGACCTCAAATGAACTTATGAATTTAACATTTTACTTAAGATTTATTTACAAAATTCCAAAAATTGAAATATATTATTTTGTGAATATCAATTCCAATGATATAAGTGAGAGAGAGAGAGAGAAATAGAAGAGAGAGAGATATCTGGGAAAGGACAGGAAGAGAGGGGAAAAGACACGAGCAAAGTCGTGACTTGTCCATATTACATATGTAATATATTTGGGACTTACAGAAGAAAAAAGGAAAGAAAAGATATAGAAAGAACAAGGACGGGGGACATGGTAGAAGAATAGTATGAGACATACCTATATTAATTCTTTTAGTAAAATTATTTTATGAATTTAAAAAGAAATTTCATTTATAAATAAAGCTTAATTGTAAGTAAAATAATATTTGCAAGCAGCCGGCAGCGCTCGCTTTTGCTGCGACTGCCACAGCGGACCCCCTCTTTCTCACTCCTCGAATGCATCAGTTTAGCTGTTTTAATTAGAACGAAATTTCATTAAAATTAGGATCTCATATTTAATTAATAGATACTTATATTTATTTTAAAAAAGAAAAATATTTTGATATAATAAAAGAAGACAAGCTCCAAAACATGCATATATATACATATGTATATTAATAATTCACCTATTTAAAAAAAAGATATTTTGCACCATAATAGGCGCGAAAGGCTAGAAGTCGAAAGGTTTTTCATGAAATAACAGAATATTATGTATATCAGCGCAACAGGTGGTTCGCTTACCAAGTAAGAATGTATATCTGGTGGGGCTAACAATTCCATGTTACGGAAAGGATGGTAATCGGGAAAGAAGAAATACTGCATAAATTCTTATCTTCCAATTTGTTTACACCTTTAAAGAATTAAACAAATTTTAAGATGCCAGAATTTATGTACTATGATTTACATTTAGGATTTCTTTTTTCCCGATTCCCATTCTCCCCGCCGAAACATAGGATCACGCCATCATTTCCCGCCTTCTCTCCTCCAATATCGTGAGAGCAGATGCTCAACGCTTCCGTTTAGGCTTGGTTTTTTTTTTAAATTATTCCTAATGCCATGTGAACGTTTGATTAAGCAGCATATTTAAAAATAAATTAGCAAAAAATTATTGAAAGGTCGCAAACATTGTCCAAGGAAACAAAATTGGAAAATAAACACAAAATGGAAAAAAAGAAGAGAAAATTACACAAAAGAAAATTAACTGACATCAGTTGTCTGCATAGGTAGTTTTTTTAAGCTAATTAGAGGAGGAATGCTGTTGGTCTTGAAAAATTTAACACTAAATGAGAAAAATATATAAGTGGAAGAGACGATGAAGTATTGACATTCAAATCCTACACTGGACTTCATTGACACTTTGCTTGAAGTCGTGGTTCTTCATCGAATCGCTAGAGTGAAATTTGGTGGTTCCATGACGTTCGATGATATGGCGAATAAACAAGAGTATTATTATTTTTTTAAGAATGAAGATAAGAAAACGATATTTTCATGTAGGCCTGAACCTAATCCGGTGGTTCCACTCATACAGGGTATCTTTATTATTAAAAATGCAACCATGTTATATCTATGGTGTTGTTGTTGTCATTCCTGGAAAAAAAATTAATTATAACAACGGCAATTAGAAAATAAATCATATGCGAATATGCTATTATCATTTAGATTATAGAAAAGTAAGGAAAAGATGATACGTTGAAATAGACTATCTTAGTAACTCAAAATTGACCGTTTTGTTGAGCAGAGACGATTTTATTAATAGTAGGCGTGTAGGCGGAGCTTACGGATGTGAAGACAGTATTTTTAAACTTGTTTTTCTAGTACTAGCTTAAGGCGAAGTTAATTGGCATTTATTTTGACCCATTGCTTATTCATAGTTGTTTCTTCCTTGTTTCCTTGCTCGTGCAGTGTTCTCATAAGTCTAGCTCAAGGACCACTCCATCACTTCTCTATTCGCAGATTTTTTTTAGCTTGGGTGAGGGGTAGGAGTAGAAGTAAATGTACTGAAATATATGTGTTCGCGCCATTAAGGCAACCTGTTCGTATTATCGCCTCTCGTTGTCTATTTTTTTTTAGCTTGCGTAGAGGGGTAGGAATAGAAGTAAATGTACTGAAATATATGTGTTCGCGCCATTAAGGCAACCTGTTCGTATTATCGCCTCTCGTTGTCTATTTTTTTTTAGCTTGGGTAGAGGGGTAGGAGTAGAAGTAAATGTACTGAAATATATGTTTTCGCGCCATTAAGGCAACCTGTTCGTATTATCGCCTCTCGTTGTCTATTTTTTTTAGCTTGGGTAGAGGGGTAGGAGTAGAAGTAAATGTACTGAAATATATGTGTTCGCGCCATTAAAGCAACCTGTTCGTATTATCGCCTCTCGTTGTCTAATCGACCGTATCGTTTGACAGTTATCCATAGGGAAGTGCCACTGTATTATGTGCGCTTGTGTCTGCCTTGTTTTCTTCATCCGCGCCCAACCGCTCACCAGTTGACCGAGCGATCCCCATCTGACATCTCCCGAGTGAGCCGCAATGCGTAGCCCGGACGCGTTGCGGCTTTCTTATATTCATTTTTTTTACCGTCATTGCTTCTATGGTAGCTTCCGACGATGAAAACCCCGGCGAATCCTCTTCACAATCGTCACTTCTCGTAGTTGGCCCCGCGGAACCTGGTCGAAAGTGTTGAATTTAAGGGTAGAAGACAATTAGTCATTAGGGTCTCGATATACATATGTCGTCGTAGCATAAGAAGGCTTAACTTGTCTTTGATTACGTGACACGCTGTATTTCCCGTATTGCCTAGGACTGTCATCTCACAATCAGTTTATTTTATATTCGCGGATACTCGTGCATTTGATCTTAATAAATGATGATTTTTTTAGAACTCGAACACGTTCCTTGCCCGATAAGAATGGATGAAGGACTTCGCAACTCGCTGGATCACATCGCAGAACACGCCGACGTGGTCGGTTAATGATCCAATCACTGATCATTTCAATAAATTTGACTTCATCCTCTTCTTTTCTTCCTTGATCCGAATTCTCCATGATTAGGCACCACTCTTCTCTTTAGATTTCACAATTGATACAACAGTGAAGAATTTTAAATTCCCGCATAAACCGCCCAGTTGAATAACAAAGCCATTTTTTCTCTCAAGGCAAATCATCTCCTCCTTACCGACGGCGCACCAGAGCAAGAGACGCGCCTCCTCACTCCCGCACTCGCTTTTCTTAAGACGGTCAGCGCTATGCCAGAGGATCAGAATGAGGTTAGAAGTTCATGGTCATGATATTTATTTGGTTTCTTTTGATTCTGAACAACATTTGTTTATTGTTAACTTAAGCTATGCTTTAGCCTTTTTTGCAGTACTTATAGTACCTATTTGTACTGCAAAAAAGGAAATAGATGGTACCTATTAAACCCTGAAGTGAACCAGCTACAATTATATTATCTAGCTTTATGATAATCGTTTAAAGTACTTAATTCAAGATGGGCGCGTGGCTGGCGGAAGCCCGCCTCTCCGTGGCTGCCTTCGAAAATGCTGCGCCCCTACCTCTCCTGGCAGATCCTTCGCCCGTTCTCTCGGCCTGCAACATCTTTGGAACGCGGCTGCCGCTCTCGGAAGGTTTTCCGTCGATCTGGTTGCCAAGGTTCCGCTTTGTGAATGAGCACGATTCCGGGCGCGGTCGGCAGTACGACAACATTCCAAACAAAACGACCACTCTCACTTTTCTCTCGCTCTCTCTCTTCTCTCTCTCTCACTTTCTATTCTCTGTTTCTCCAACTCTTTCTCTTTCACTCTCTCTCTCTCTCTATCTCTCTCTCTCTCTTCTTCTTCTTCTTTCAAGGATGATTGCATCAATTGGTTACTGCGATTGTTATAGGCATAAATCGCTAGTCACATGATGAAATGACTCTGAAGGTTTGTACCGGTTAATCGATTAAATATATTGCATTCGTTATCAATCGATATCTTTTTCTTTATATTACATTAAATTCCCGAAAGGAAGTCGAATCCGATCTTTCTCGCCTTCAACGATAGTTCATTCAAGAAACATTCAAGAACGACTCAATTCAGTTCTTTTTAAATAACTTTCCGCACACTTTCCAACGTCCTCGTCATCCTTTTCAGTTCATCAAAGTTGAATGCCCGTGTTGCTGATCTATGATTCATCTCTCCTTGCAAATAAGATTGGTGAAAAATAGATTGGTGAAACATCGGACGAAATGCTATGAACACAATGCATTATATACTTTTCAAGCTCCAAAGTATGATGAAGAAAAGTTTTTATTAAATAAAATCAAATATGATTTAAAAATAATAATACCAAAATTATTTAAACTTATATTTATGTATGTAAGCACAGTTTTCCCTTCACTTATATCATGCGAATTGACTAGGTGGTTCTGAAGCGCTCATTCGCCTGAAAGGCATGGGCTAAAACCCGAAGGCGGTGGGGATGTTGTTCGGATGGAATTGAAAAAAATAGTAAATATGTCCGTTACAACTTTATATTCATTTCGTAAATGGTAAACACTGACAATTATACATATGATTAAAAAATATCTTTAATAATATGCAATTCAAAGCTTTTTTTAACATCCGTTGTTTTAAACTAGTGCGATAGGTAATTCTTCGAAAAGTAGGTGGCCACGAAACAAATTTCATATCTTTTTCTCCTCACGATCGGTTGTGGGCAGTGGATGGAGATGACGTGACCAACGAAGCTTAGGCGAGATGCGTTTATTGCTGGTTGAAATCGTGTGGTGGTTATGTGCAATTTAAGTACGCCCGAGGGACAAAAAGGGTTGAATACTAGGGATTAAGTTTTTTTTGTATAGTGTGTTCAGAAGAACTCACGTGATCTCTCTCTCTCTCTCACTATCACTCTCGCTCTCTCTCTCTCACTCTCGATTTCTTTCACTCTTGGTTTACAATTTTGGATATCGGGGATACTGTATGATCGTTTGGCAATAATATATTGCGTTTCAGTTAGCACAGATTTCCTAATTGCCAAGTTCACATCTTTGTGAATTTTCTCTAAAGACAGCAAGTGCCGTCCTGCATGACATCGGCCTCCAACAGATGGCGCTTCGCATTACAAATAATGCATTATTCATATTTAAAAAAAGTTGTCTTTTTCTAAAAAAAAAATATGTTTCACCGAGCAAGTCGCCTTTCCAACATCTCTGATGCTGTCACTTTTGAGGTGCTTGCCAAATATTCTCTCTCGCTCTCTCGATCTCTCTCTCTCTCTCTCTCATTCAATTTTCTGTTTCTCGCACTCATTCTGTTTCACTCTCTGTCTATCTCTCTCTCTCCTGACGGGATTCCTCTACGCCAAGGCTCTCGGCCTCTTCCTCTTCGGCTCGTACGAGCCGTACGCGGCCCAGGAAGTCAGCAAGTAGGGAACCTCTTCCCTCCGTAAAGCCCACTTGGTCCCACTACCCCCACTCGCAGAAATAAAGTCCCATGGGCTGAATATGGTTGTGTTTGTATACGCATTTGGTTCTACTGAGCTATGAAATACATATATAGAAATGATAATTTCAAGAATAATCAGTTGTCCTTCTTCTACAGCACGATTAATCCTACTGGTCAGAGTCAGATTTAAAAAAACAGTTGTGAGTGACTGCTACACAACAAACATTTAATAGATGATTAATAGTCTTGAATGAATCTATTAAAGCTGGAATTAATTATCCACTTATTTTCATTTTACTTCTGTCTGAATTATTGCACTTATAAATTGTCTGTTTAGCGTCAGTGAACGCTTTTTGGGTATCGCCATGGACACTTTGTGCTGAGTTTCCTAATTCCATAAAAAGCTTTCTGATGAAAATCTGCCTTTGACATGTCTCCAAGGTGTCTCCGAAGTGTCTTGAAAAACTAAGGAGATTGAGATATCTTTGTCCGAGAAATGCTTTGAACAGGTAAGATTACGCTGTGATCTTTCACTTAATTCAAAGCGCAAGAAGAGAGAACAGGGAGATTTTTAAATTCGAAGATGCATTCATCATCTCTGGTCGTCACTTACAGCGATTGCCTTGAAATGACCGATGACCCAAGCGATAGATCCGGCGAGAAAAATAGATTAGCATACCATTTCGCGTTGAGGCATATTCAACTGACTATTTGGGTTCGGCCTGTGCACTTTATGCTCCATGAGCCTGGAGAGCTTGTAGCCTCTAGACTTCGTAAATTCAAACACCTAAGGTTAGTATGTTCACGTCTAGACTGCCTGTTTGAATAGGAACTCGAATAAATCTGAAAAATCACAAATAACTCTGCGAAATTTAAGTTGGTGAGGACTCTTTAGAAGGCAGAAGCAGGAAATTTCCGGTTGTTTCTGATGTGAGTTTGGATCGTATATGGATTCAAATATTTCATCTGTCTCTTCTTTCTTTCATGCAATAAACGCAAATCAAACTTTATTCATTAACAACACATTTGTTAATTTTAAATCAACAAATCCGCGTGATTGGCAACGGAGAATAGGCGGGAAGAATTAGCAATGAAGTTGGCTGCCGTGGAATGAAAAGGGGAAACTTGGACGATTGCTCATCGGAGAGTCTAGTCGAAGACGCGCTGGATTCCCTTCGATTTGCACGTGTGACAGAGCTCGGGATTTTTGATCTTCGGCCTAGAAAAGTGTCATTTCTATTGGTAACAATTATAAAATGTGGTGTCCGCGTTAAAAAATCTTTGTTTTTTTTTCGCTTTGTCTACTTCTCCAAAACCGTACGCATTCTTGAGGGCGTCGTTGTACTGCGCGAGAAACTGCTCGTAGAGACGTCGCCAGAAGTGGCTGCTCGGAGAGAGCGCGCGGTAGGCGAGCTTGATCGAGCAGAAGCTCAGCTGGAGACGAAAGGAAAGAGGTTTGAGGAGAAGAAGAATAATTTAATAATTACTGTTTAAAATGTTGTTGATCATATGGGTAGCATTTTTAATAAACTAGTTTTTTTTAATAATAAAAAACATATTTATATCTTTAAAACGCACGGAAGAACAGCCCGATCGACGATCAGCTTGCGAGAGAACCGACACGCAGGGCTGGTAAAGAGAGAGAGAGAGAGAGAGAGAGAGAGAGAGTGAGAGAGAGAGAGAGTGAGAAATAACTAATTGATTATAAAAAAATATGAAATCTCCAAGGCTTCTTATTTCAAGATTAAACTTCTTTTAATGTCATGAATTCAGGCTTTTGGCCTCTTCATGTATTATGTCGACATATATAATTCAATGCCCATGTCTTAGGGCGGTTTAATCTCTGCCCGCACATGGAAACTGATGGCTTCGTCGAAGGCGACAGCCCCGCCCGGCCTCGCCTGCCGCGCCATTCGCTGTGCAATCGCGCCGAACGCGAGCAGCGCGCCCTCGACGATGCTGCCGAGTGCGCCGTCCTTGCTCACGAACTGCAAACGGAAACTGTGGCTGTTACAACTTGTATTGTTACTAGTTACTTGTATTGTTCACAGTATGCCATAATCATGTATATCGTAGTGATATTTATGGTACTTGTCAGAAGTTCAATAAATTCTCACGCATGGCCGCTTTCCGGTCGAGCACCAAAGACGCCACGCAGCGTTGACAACTTCCTGAAATGAGAATTATAAATTTGGCTATTTAAGCAATTATCTATGTATTAATACTTTAAAACAACAAATTTGTGAAAAAAATCTTGCTCAACCACTGACCGAGAGAATTGCGCAGTCCATGCTCTGACGGCCATGACAAAATTGAGAGGGCGGCGCCGTGTAGCGAACCAGCGAAACGTTGCGCGTGGACGCGGAGGAGCCGCGAGTCACTTCGATCTTGTGCAATTCGGGCTGAAGATTGTTGGGGACATGAAGAGATGCGAGAAGCTAGTCAACTGACACCTTTGCTAAAGGATGCTAAAAGAACTGCCCTTGGAGTGGCTGGTGGAAGCCAAGACAAGAAAACACTTTTGAACATGCAAAGGAAGCTCCTACTAATAATCGCTTTCTTATCACAATCATCAGGTCTAGTCCTTGCTCGCTTTCCACGAATACCTCTTTTGTATCGTTTCTCGACGACAGCCAAATCACGGGGCGGCCGTCGCCCAGCCGAAGGAAGTAGTTACAGAGCGGCAAGCAATTATGTATTCAAAAATATATTATTCTTTCAAAACTGCCTACTTCACTACCTTACTTCCTCAAATAGAAACCCCACTCCCTCCATAGCGGTCCTCAAGGAACGGGTAGAGCGATATCCAAATTAGGAAGATTCTATGATATCAAAACCTCTTCCTCCTCTCCGTGATGCTTCCCGGCCAATTTCCAACTTTTGACGACCTTAAAATGAATATTACACAGTAATATTTATGTATGTAAATTTCAACAAGAAGGTGTTTTATGCCCTGCACGTTTCCTAAAAAATTCAAATAACGATTAAAATGTCGAATGAAACGTTATTGCTGTTGTCGTTTTGCATTCTGACCTGGTCGGCGAGTTTGTTCGTGTGCCGGAGTTCGGAGGCGTCGTCGAGCTTGAGTCCTTCTCCAGAAGGCACCTTCTCCCCCTCATCCTTCTCCTCATCTTCCTCCTTTACCTCAACTCCAACCCCTTCGTTCTTCTCAGCTTCTTCCTTAGCTTCCACCTTCCTCTCTTTCTCTGCCCCCTCTTTCTCCTCCACTCTTTCTCCTTCCGTTTGCGTCTCTCCCTTCTCTTCGCTCTCTCCCTCCCGCTCTCTCTCCTCGAGCATATCAATGTATGAGTCGATCCAGGCCGTCCACACTCTCCACGTGGCACCCATAACTGCAAAAGTCGGAACAATTATTTAAACTCAAACTAGTTATATACGATGACCACCCCAGTCGGCTGGAAGTAATACAAACGATGAAATCTTTGTTTTTTTTTTCAAATGTTCTCCTCTCACCAGCTATCTGGGAGAGAACGGAGCAGATGGCGATGTCGTAGTAGATCCATCGAGGCTGCGACGCGTACTGCTCGCTCTCCTGAAACCAAACTAGATTTTAAAATAAAATTTAAATTTCCCACCAAGTTTTTTTTAAATAAAATAAATAGGACAGCTTACCTGGACATAATATAAGATGTCGTCGATTCGTCCCATGGCTACGACCACGCGAGAAAAGGGGCGAGGGCCCGAAGAAATAAAGCGGGGAAATGAGAGCGAGCGAGAAGTCGACCGGTGCCCGAAGCTGACCGATGGCGAAATGGCGTGAAAACTTCTCATTTCTCCCTTTCGCCGATTTGCCAATTCAGTGGTGCTATTAATCTAGGAAGAAAACGGGGCGAAAGTTGAGCTCAACTTTTTAACAAAAAAGATTGAGGGTGAACTCTGAAAAAAGCGGATTAGTATGGAAAAGAAGAAAGATGGGCCCAACTTATTCCAAAAAGATCCCAACTTTAAAAAGCGTGCTTAGCCAAAAAGTGGTCAACATAGTGGTCAACTCTTTTTCTAACTGCAAGAGTGTGGAAGACGAGAGAGGGAAAAGGAAGCTATAAATCATTGCTTCGTTTGGTCTCTCATTTTTGTGTACTCTCTCGCTGAGAAAAAAGGTTGACCTTAAAATGCCAGTGAAAATGAGACATCGCGTCTCGATGCCTCCGTTTTCGTCCATTAGTCCCAGCCTCTCACCTCGGCCTATGAGCATGCTATGGAAAACCCGCCCGACATCGGTTGCTGCCGAACCCTTCGCATGCTTGCTGCACTGAGCCGGTATAACTACCCAAGTTTGAGGTATGCATTGAAAGCTTAGAAGAAAACTCGACACGATTGTATTGAGAGTTGAACTCAACTCTGAAAAAAGTTCCAGACAAAAGAGTCGAGCTCAGCTTTCTTTCTTCCTAGATTAATAGCTCCACAGATTGAAATAAAGTGAAGTGCAAGGATGCGGCAGTAAATTGATTGCTAAATAGCTTCACTGTTTCTGGCAAGAGTTCGCTATTATCAGGTTTATTAATACGAGCAATTGTGATGACAAACAAGATTATCTCAGCGGAAAGTCAAGCAAAACGACAACAGAATATTGCAGTTGAGATTTATTACAATTTAAATTAAGTTCTCAACGACTCTGCCCGTAAGCTTCAAGCAATTTCAAACTAATTTGTAGTGCCTAAAGCGATAATTCATCAGAAGCGGCTCAGCCAGAATCAGAAGCCGCTTTCGCTGCGCCACTCGCACTGGAAGAGCGCATGCCATTTCATTAATGGTTTTAAACATTTAAACTAGCGGGAAGACATAATTTGATATTGAATAGCGAATTCCCGCTACTGACATTCACACGAAAGGTGAAAAAAATTTTCTCAATAAATCAAGCTCGTGAAGCTAGAAGTGTACAAAGACGCAAGAAAAGAGAATTGCAAAAATATGCGTTCACATACATAGGTAATGACAGTGAATAGGAGATTCACATGAGATTCACATGAGAAAGGTAAATAGTGAATAATGTGCTATAAGCATTGCATAACAAAAATTATACAACCTTTCTCTCTCTCTCTTTCTCTCTCACTCTCTCTCTCTCTCTCTCTGAGCTAACTACCTTGTCTTGTACCAGCTATTCACAAGCTCGCCACTCTGGTCGAACCACGCAATGTATCCACAGGTGGCTTTTCCACGAAGCCCGAACAGCTCGAGTTTGTCGCATCTCTCGCCCGTGATCTCCGACGCATTTTGTGCCTCAACGAATTGTTATTTAACTAAATGCTCATTTTTTTATTTGCATTTTTTGTCGTTTCAATGTGCTGAGGGAATGCATGGGATCTATCACATAAATGTTTATTGATCGATGACCCCGATGAGTTCACCCAAGTTGCCGGCGAAGATTAGGCAGAATATTCCCGGACACCCAAGCGCTTTCTTCGGGAGTCAAGATTGATTCAAAGGATGATTAAGGGCGGTAGTACACACAAAAAAACATTGTTTGATATATCAAACAATTTCATACAAACAATTTGTTCCTTATCTGCGCCAAAACAATGCTGTTCCATATAGCCAACAATCATTGTTTGTTGCGCGATTGTTTGGCATATCAAACAATTTGTTTCAACGAAATTGTTTGACATACCAAACAATCACAGCGCAGCCGTGTTGGCTCCGCCCCTTTCTGCTTGCGCACCCATTTTTCATTGAATTTTAGCAGTTTTCTTATATTCTCCGATAAGTTTCGATGCTAATTACCAAACTTTTTCGATATCTAATTAGCTAACCCTCTTACACACCCTCTCCTACATTCTCTCCGTCTCTCTCTCTCTCTGTGCTATCAGGAATCTCAAACACGACCCACAAACTAGCCAGTTAATCGTCTTTTGCAGCTATTATGAGAGCCTGTCTGAGATATTCGACCATGGCCATAGCAGAAGATGCAGGGAACAAAAATATTTTTTGATTTTAATTTTCTTTGCAGGGCTTATGTAGCATCATGAGAGCTTCCAAAAAAACTTTTTTTCAAAAAATATTTTGAAGGTATGACTACAGTATGCCTTGATTTACCAAAAATATTCAATTGACCATAAAGTTCGTAAAAGCTAACCAAATTAAATTTTGAAAGCATCGTTAGATTCGTCATCTAAAAGCGCATAAAATTGCCTAAACAAGTTTTTCATTAAAGTTTCATTAAAAGGTCGAAATGAGCATTTATATTATTGGAATGTACCATTAGAGTGCCAAGCCGTAGAAACTACGCGATGAAACCATATCCATTTGATAGAGCGTCATTTGTTACCCATAGAAAACTGCCTCTCATGTGGATCGTCCTACAAGAACTTACAATGTACGGGGGTGAACACCTCATAGAGTAATAACCTGCAGAACAAAAAAAGGCTATAAAATGCGTTTTTCTCGCTCTTTTCAAAATCCAAGGATACCATTGTGTTTATAATTTAGAAATACATAAAAATGTCATACATAATTTGTTCATACGATTACATTCTCAATCACTTTTTCGGCAAAAACTGTATTTCTGGCCTGCTGGAGAGAGGTTAGCGCATGTAGTCAGAAAACAAAGAAAGACTGCGACTAAATTCGTATGCCATGTGAAAGCCCAGTCTTTTCTACGTGTAATATACTATCTTCCTCCCGAATTGTGCTACAGGAAAGTTTCAATATATCCCTTTGAAGCGCGCACTGACAGTGCGGCCTGCCCAGAAAATCCCCTTTAACCTAGCTATCCGGCTTCATACGCGATATTAGGGGAAGTTTTGCAAAATATCTCATTTCACATGTCCCATCACACAAAAAACCACGTAGATGACTTTATCTTAGCGAATCTTCGCTATTATTTTCGGCAGATACTCTTTTTGCCTTTTACGCAGGTGAGAGAAAAGTGCACGTAAGCAGAAAAATATGAAAGACTACATCTAAACGAGCACTCTACGTGCAAACCCAAACTTTTATACGTTGAATTTACTTCCTCAAAATGTAATTTGTTAACGTGAATGGTTTGATAAGTCCGTTCGAATAGTATAACGTAAATTCTGCTGTATTCGATGTTACTGTCCCACTCATCAAAGATCGCTTTATTAAAATAGGGAAGTGACAACTATAACTGATGAGAGTATTTTTTCCTTTCTTTAGAAAAGCTCGTCATGAATTCTCCTCTTTCGTTCCGGAGATGTAGTTGTCGCCGTTCTACTTCCGTCGTCAATTGCTCTCTCTTCGGCTGGCTGCTGCTCTTCGCCCAGAATCTCAAGCCCGAGCTTCCTGTAGTGGTCAAAGGATGTACCCCATTGAGGATCGGTTTTATACTCAAGCTCAATATCCCCTTCCTCTTCGTAGAGTTCGTCGACTGGATCTGATGTCTTCGTTTTCTTGCGTGATTCTGGAACTTGGTCTGATAACCCATGCGATCTTTTTTTCGCAGTTGCTAGTCGACTAAAGATCGACGCGAGTTGCTGAACTGTCAGAACTTCACCAGTCGTGAAACTGAGCTTTCCTGTGTCCGCTTCTCTCTGATTTTTCATTCGCTTATGGGCTTCACGGGGGTCGATCTTCACGCCAGTCCTTGTTCCTTCGTTGAACTGTTCAATGGCCCATTGTTTTGCCCTTTCGGGAAGCCTTTCATTCTTTTTTTTCTCCTTGAGCGCCCATCCTTGGCTAGCAATTTTTCCGTGAGAATTGTCGTCCACGAAAGATTCAAGGGTATCGTCCACGATAGTAAATACGCTGTGTTGCATCGGTCCTTCCAGCCCATCTGCGAACAGCAGCAGACTGTTGTCTCGAAGAGTGGCTCGCTCGGCTCTTCCTTTGTGCTTGCCAACGATAATGTGCCTTTCTAAATTTCTCGATTCAATGAATTCCGCGGCACATGTCTCTTCGGGACACTGAAATAGAAACTGTTTCCAGAATCACGCAAGAAAACGAAGACATCAGATCCAGTCGACGAACTCTACGAAGAGGAAGGGGATATTGAGCTTGAGTATAAAACCGATCCTCAATGGGGTACATCCTTTGACCACTACAGGAAGCTCGGGCTTGAGATTCTGGGCGAAGAGCAGCAGCCAGCCGAAGAGAGAGCAATTGACGACGGAAGTAGAACGGCGACAACTACATCTCCGGAACGAAAGAGGAGAATTCATGACGAGCTTTTCTAAAGAAAGGAAAAAATACTCTCATCAGTTATAGTTGTCACTTCCCTATTTTAATAAAGCGATCTTTGATGAGTGGGATAGTAACATCGAATACAGCAGAATTTACGTTATACTATTCGAACGGACTTATCAAACCATTCACGTTAACAAATTACATTTTGAGGAAGTAAATTCAACGTATAAAAGTTTGGGTTTGCACGTAGAGTGCTCGTTTAGATGTAGTCTTTCATATTTTTCTGCTTACGTGCACTTTTCTCTCACCTGCGTAAAAGGCAAAAAGAGTATCTGCCGAAAATAATAGCGAAGATTCGCTAAGATAAAGTCATCTACGTGGTTTTTTGTGTGATGGGACATGTGAAATGAGATATTTTGCAAAACTTCCCCTAATATCGCGTATGAAGCCGGATAGCTAGGTTAAAGGGGATTTTCTGGGCAGGCCGCACTGTGAGTGCGCGCTTCAAAGGGATATATTGAAACTTTCCTGTAGCACAATTCGGGAGGAAGATAGTATATTACACGTAGAAAAGACTGGGCTTTCACATGGCATACGAATTTAGTCGCAGTCTTTCTTTGTTTTCTGACTACATGCGCTAACCTCTCTCCAGCAGGCCAGAAATACAGTTTTTGCCGAAAAAGTGATTGAGAATGTAATCGTATGAACAAATTATGTATGACATTTTTATGTATTTCTAAATTATAAACACAATGGTATCCTTGGATTTTGAAAAGAGCGAGAAAAACGCATTTTATAGCCTTTTTTTGTTCTGCAGGTTATTACTCTATGAGGTGTTCACCCCCGTACATTGTAAGTTCTTGTAGGACGATCCACATGAGAGGCAGTTTTCTATGGGTAACAAATGACGCTCTATCAAATGGATATGGTTTCATCGCGTAGTTTCTACGGCTTGGCACTCTAATGGTACATTCCAATAATATAAATGCTCATTTCGACCTTTTAATGAAACTTTAATGAAAAACTTGTTTAGGCAATTTTATGCGCTTTTAGATGACGAATCTAACGATGCTTTCAAAATTTAATTTGGTTAGCTTTTACGAACTTTATGGTCAATTGAATATTTTTGGTAAATCAAGGCATACTGTAGTCATACCTTCAAAATATTTTTTGAAAAAAAGTTTTTTTGGAAGCTCTCATGATGCTACATAAGCCCTGCAAAGAAAATTAAAATCAAAAAATATTTTTGTTCCCTGCACCCTCATGATCGAGTATCTCAGACAGACTCTCTTATTGCGGTTTTCGCTATAAAACAGTTTAAACTGTAGGTAAATCATGAGAACAAAAGCTGCAAAAGTTGAAAAACTAGCTAACCTGGTTTGTAGAGAAGTGTTGGCGCCGTCATCGTTGTATCTGGAATTATTATCAGAATTCTGCTCCCGACCGTACCCGAGCCACCACCCCACGCATCCCATACCCAAGCGACTACCACTGCACTACCCGCGCTAGCGATCTGAATGTTGAAGAACTAATCCAGAAGAAAAGAGAGAACGTTGAGAAGAGAATGGAGAAAGAGAGACAGAAAGAGGAAAGAGGCAGAGTAAAAGAGAGAGAGAGGGAGAGAGAGAACTCTACGAACTCGGTCTCGCCATCTGCCAATTTTGCTAAGAGCCAAAAGGTTTTTTTCGAGAGTTTTGCTGCTCAACGTGACTTATGTTGATTCTCTCTCAATCCTACATTTTTCTACAGAAAAAGGCGATTCTTTTGAGCTATTTAATATTGTATAAAAGTAAGTCTGAACGATTTCCGCACTCGAGGTCAGAGGAATAAAATATGCCCGTTTTTGTGTTTCTTTTGAGAAAATCATTTAGAGGGAGCCCATAAGTTGCGTCTCTCTCTATCCTACATTGTTCTACAGAAAGAGGCGATTCTTTTAAGCTATTTAATGTTGTATAAAAGTAATTCTGAACCTCATCCGAGGTCTGAGAACATATATGTGAACACTGTTCGTGATGTCATGAGTTGGCCGTGTTCCTCGCTCTTGTGCGCAAACTTGTAAGTGTAAGAACAACACTCAACGTGAATTTTACACATCTCTCTGTACCTCATTAGAACCGCCTTTCTGTGTAGAATCTAATGACATAGAGAGAGAGTGACCTTTCCGTCTCTTTATAGCGATCACAGCAAAAGAAACACACAAACTCACAAATCTCAGAAACAGTCGTTTCTGAGATTTGTTAGTTTAGTAGAGAGAGAGAGAGAGAGAGAGAGAGAGAGAGAGAGGGGAGAGAGAGACCATATTGATTGATAATTGAGCGCAGAAACGACTGCGTGTGAGATTTGTGAGTTTTTGTGTTTCTTTTAATGTGAAGGTTATAAAGAGACGGAAAGGTCACTCTCTCTCTCTCTCTATGTCATTACATTCTACACAGAAAGGTGGTTCTAGTGAGGTACAGAGAGACGCGAATAAGTAAAGTTGAGCGGTTTGATTACACGCACAAATGCGAGGGATCCAACTTTTGCAACACGGCCAATTCCTGGTTCACTTATAAAGAGAAAGAGAATATGTTGACTAATGGTACCCAATTGAACGGCGTACTGTCGGTTTTTATGAAAGATAAAACGGGCAAAACATGTTGGGAAAACATTGGCCACAAATGGGTTTGAACCCTTGTGCCGCTGCTCGACGTTGCCTAACTCGCCAGATCGGACGTGATCGCTACTTCGCCATCGCGGCTGCGCTGCTGTTGTTTGATATATCAAACAATTTCCATGAAACAATCCAAACAATTGCCTCGGGATGGATAGCGTGCAAATCGGTAAAACAAATTGTTTGATATGCCAAACAATTTTTTTGAAACAATTGTTGTTTCAAACAATTCATAAAACAATCGTGCACCAAACAATGTTGTTTCAAACAATTTTTTTTTGTGTGTACATTGAAAAAGAATTCCAAATGAACCTTGAGCGTAAAGTGATTGATCGAGCAGTCAAGCGAGCCGCAGCGACCGACGTCGTGGTCATATCTGAAACGGGAGGAATATTTTATTTCTGATTTGTTCATTTGAAAACAGAATTATTCTTATAGATTCCCGGACCCTGAAGCTAAATAGACACTCTATGGACTAAAAATGTAAGCACGTTTTGTCCTGGCTTGATTGGCAGTCAAAGTTTCCCAAAATAAGATGAAATCAACAATGAAATGAATATTTGAAGTATATGTAAATAAATAAATTATTCTTATATAAATAAATAAATAATTCATACAATGAAATGAATATTTCAAGTATAAATACATAAATAATTCTTATCAACAATAACAATTTAATACCGGCAATAGATATTGTGCGCCGTATTCGCGCCCATCCACCTTCCGGACCACGCACATTCGGCAGGATCACTTCTTCAAGAACACAACTATCAGTTTTGTTGAAACCCGCGCACCCACATACACTCTCTCGGCCGCCTAACGGCCGCACACTCTCTCTCCCTCTCTACGCTCCGCCCCCTCGGGAGAGGGCGCGCCAGAGAGGGGCTCTGCACGACTGCAACGCGGCTGGTTCGAGCACCGACCGCAAGCCAGGAGGCATATTATCAGGTCGGTAATTACACATTGATAGATCTAGATGAGGAGTCAGGCTTTAGGCGGCCTGGCTTCTTACATGGAGGTCCCGGGTCGAACTCTTGCCGCAGGGGCAAGAGGGAAGCCCAGTGAACAAGTAAATTAATTTTTTTTACCAAAAATTATTTCATTCAAAATTTTTAATATTTAAACTATACTTGTTCACAAGGACTAACATAATCTAGTGAACTCTTGAGCCTCTAGCCGGTGAACTCACACTCCTAGGTTCTAGGTTAGATTGTCTGAGTTAACTAGTCACCCCCCAGTAGCATGTTTCGTGTTTTGGAATGACTCCGTTTATTTGGTTATAAGGTAAGCGTTATTTGCCGGTGGTAGCACGTCCCACCTATTGAGAGTGACCCAAGTGGATAGTAACTTGCAGCACGGGGAGCTGCAAGGCTGGGCACCTCCATCCTAGAATCCCCATAGAGCAGACGAGGGCCCCCAAGGTAGCTGTATCCACTGTAGTTCCTCTCCTCCTACAGTGGCTAGGCAAGGCGGTAGCCTGGGATGGCGCTTACCGCCCTCGAATTCATATATAAGTCTCTCTATAGTCCAAACTAGGATAGGCAAACGGAGTTAGCAACTGGGTTTTATTTTGGTGATAGCGGACAATCTCTCTACCAATAGCTTTGATGGATACGATTAGAAGGATAGCTAAAATAGAGGTAAAAGTGTGACGTTCATTCCACGCTGGCTGGAGTACCTTTAGAGAAATGTGTATGCTCGTTCCGCCTAAGCCGTTTTGTAGAAGTGCAACCAGCACTGTTTCGGGTATTTGTTTTTTCTTGTTTTGTTCACAGTGCTGGTATCCTATCCCTCTCTCATCCTCTCTTATTTATATATATGTCGTACAAATTGCTATATGTATGTATATTTCTATATATCTGTATGTATATTTCTCAACATCTCTCTCTATTATCTCTCGTTGTTTCTTTCTCTGATGCAGGCGTACACACTCTCTCTCTCTATCTCTACGCCGCTGGCCTTGATTAATTGCCTATGGCCGAGAGTACCCGGTCGCAGCCGATCGAATCTCTCATTTGACTATCAGCCACCAGGCATTAGAGGAACACAGAGTAAACAACAGAGAGCCACATTTTCTCTCTTTCTCTATCTAACTTACTCTATCGCATATGTATCTTATATCTTTCTCGTCTCATTTACTCTCGCTGCTGCCCGCTGCCTCCAACTAGGTCAAGATTGATGATATTAGGCTCAGTGCGCCTGTCAGATTAGACGGCGCACACAACATTTGCATACCAGCCAGTCCAGCTGGCACGGAAAATCGTCAACAATCTCCACCTAGCTAGATCTTCCTTTCTTTCTTTCTCTCTCCATATCTCTCATTAATTAGGCCCCACCCACTCTCTGCCCCACCCGGTCATTCTGACCTCGAGCAAGCGCAGCAACCACCCGCACGCAGCTTCCTGTTCTTCATTGCACCCAACCTGGCACCGCAACTCTACAAATCCGTCTGCCTCACCCGCGTCCCTTTCGTCAAGAGAAGGCCGGCTTCATCGCCGACCCTCCTCATCGGCCAACATGGAGCAGTTCATTGGTATCCAGCAATCCATGTTGGAAGAGCAACGACTTCAACGAGCGCTACAGCTGGAGCCGTACAACCCGCTGAAGGAGACATTCGGAGACTTGAACTTTTGACTCGCGGACCACCTTCAAGCCCTGTTGCCTTCCATCGCCATCGCCAAGTTCGTGGCGCTCTCAGCCTTGAGAGGAGAAGAGCGAGCCAAGGCGCAGAACATCTCGGATGAGTTGCGAACAAGCGATAACAACTGGGAAGAATTCGTCATGGCTCTGAAGGCCGAGCTCGGAGGAAGCGCAGCAGACCTTCTGGCGGTCGAAGCCGAACTCGAACCGACAGACACACGAATCTGTCGCCTGTTTCGACAACCGGCTCACTCGCTCGCAGAGCCATCCCAGACAAGGCGAAGCGAGAAGATCGGATGCTCAAACTGTTCCTGGCTGGTCTCAAGGACCCTCTCCAGCTCGAAGTCGAGAAGACAATGCCTGGAACATACAAGAACGCCGTCAACAAGGCAAAGCACCTCGAAGCCATTCTTGGCAAGGCTAATCGTCGGCGTGAAGTGAAGTCTGTCAACTTTGCCGACACTGGAGAGTCCCAGATGCTGGACTCTATTGAACGCCTCACCCAGGCAGTGTCCAACATCCACGTCCAACGCGACGATCGCCGCCGAAGCTAGAGCCGAGACAGAAACTTCAGAAGCTCCTCTCGTCATCGAAGCATCTCACCCCGCGGATTCCGAGGTCGCCCGAGGAGCCCATTCCGTGGTAACTACTCTCGCAACGGCTACGGCAACTCCAACTATGGCAACAACAACTACAGCAACAATGGATTCGGCTACAACGGCTACAACCACAACTACGGCAACAACTTCAACGCAGACAGAGGAAATCGCAGAGGAAGGGGAGCCAGAGGAGGCCGAGGCACCAGAGGATACAGAGGTGGCTACAGAGGAAGAGGAGGCGGCGGACGCGCTGCAGCCTATTTCTTCATGGCCATCGTCGTCACAGTTATCCAAGCCGCGTCCGGACTGCAGATCTGTCGTCCCGATGCAGGCGGTGTCCTCATCACCCCTCCCGCAATCAGAGACTGCACGCCGAACAATCCGAGTGCAGTAGTTCCCATCCTCACCAACGTCTTCGTCCGAAACGAAACCTACCGAGAATTCACCGCGTATCTTTGCACTATTGAGAAATACGTGCAGTGCGCCAACTACTTTCTGTGGATTGCAACTGACTGGTCATCAACACAAGCAACGAGCCACCACCAACCACCCACAGCTGAAGATTGTCGGAAAGCAGCTGAGAACAAGCAATGGAATAGCAAGCCTTTGCTCCTCAACAACACTGCTCCGAACATCTGGCTCACGGAATGGGTGGACAACTATCCATCTCGCCACATCGCTCCTGGTATCGCCTGCGAAACGCAAGAGCAATTCATCCTGGAGAAAGGAGTCGGTGGAACCATCGGCGAAGACGAAACCATAATCAGTTCTCTGATGACCAACAAGAACGGATGTCGTGTGGACGAGCTCTCATGCACGAACGACAAGAGCACGATGATCTGGGAGAGACAAGAGCCAGCGCATAGTCGTTGTTCCTTCATGAAGGCAATGACTGCTAACGCACTTGTCAGTGATAAGCAGGTAGTAATGGAAAGCACTCAAAGCGCATTCACGTTCTCTAACGAGAAGCTTGCTGACCATCTCTATCCTTGCTTCACCACCCCTCCACATCTGACAACTGGAGGCGCCGTCCTCACCTTTCCCCACTTCTCTTAGATCTACAACATGTCGCAAGAAATCGCAAGAACACGATTCTCTGAGCACACGTTTTCTCCAACGACTACGGCAAGACCATCTGACAGAGAACTCGAAGATCTGGCATACCGAAGACCCACCACATCGACGACTACTCCACCTCCATTTTCCGACGAAAGAGCAAGGCCGAGGCCCATCGCGCAACTGAATCGCACTCGAACTTCCCGAGGAGCCGAAGAAGGTAGCATTGGCACAGAAAGCCACATTCAACTGATGAAAGCTTTCTACGATGGTGAAGAAAACATGAGAAGAAGGCTAACGGACATGAACATCAACCAGAAGATCAACTATGCGAGCGAGATAATCCGTGAAGAATCAAAACAGCTCTTCAACACGGCATTTCAGACGATCTGTGAGATTCAGAACCGACAAATCTCAATCTGGAACGCTCTCACTCGCATTGACGCCACCGTCGGCATCAGAACCATCCTCGGACGAGAAGACGTTGCCGCTCAATTCGTCGGACACAACATCATCAAGATCACCAAGTGCGACTCTGTGCAGATAAAAGAAATCATCCGTAGCAAGGAGATCAAGGGCGTGTGCTACGGACAAGTTCCCGTCATCACGAACAAGAACGACACCCTCTTCATTGTTCCTGGCACTCAAGATCTGACGACAGTACATACTGTAATCGACTGCCGGAACGCTGTGGAAGAGGTGTGGCTGAATGAAAACGGAACATTCGTTGACACATTCGGCAGAAGGAATGTCACATCCTTGCCCGGCCCTGGTCTTCCTGACCCACCAGAAGTACGACATCTCGACATGGTCGCCGGAGACTTTTACCAGAACGTGAAGACTAGCAGTTTCCCTTTGATGCTAGCAGTCAGCTACGGCGCAAGCCTCTCTGCAATAAGACGCCAGCAAATCCGATTCCTCAACATCGTCGGGCGCAGAGGGCCACCAGCCGCCAAGTCTAACGCTGAACTCATCAAGGAAGGCCTGGAGAATTCATCTGCTGCAGTCCGAGACGGCATCTCAGGCATCACATCCTTCTTCACAACGAAGGTCGTCGTCATCGTTGGAATAGCACTAGGCGTAGTGATTCTCGTCGTCATCATCGGATTCCTAGCCAAATTTTACATCTTCCGTTCCATGACCACAGCAGTAACCGGACTTCCTCTGATGAACATCAACAGCACCACTGTAGCCAACAGTACCACGTCAGAACCCGCCACCACCAAGAGGACAGCTCCATCAGCGCCACCAGTAGATAGCGCACGTCTCCACAACAACATCAGATACCAATCTCTGCCGGAAAATGCGCAAATCTTCCGCTTTATCGCGAACATCAACGAAGGTTCGGCCAACCTTCCGTATGTTCCCATCTCAATCGAAGATCGCAGAGTCACGGCGTTGTGGGACTCTGGTGCCGCTATCTACATCATCAGATTGTCGTTCGCCAAAAAGATCGACAAAGGAGGCTCATTCCGACCAACGAGCACTAGGGCTTTCGCCGCAAACGGCACCCCGATTCACTTCATAGCCGAAGTCGACCTGAACCTCCGAATTGGCAACGAACATCTCAAGCAAACATTCCAAGTGGCCGCTGACAAGGACTGCCCAGCCGCAGCCCTGATCGGACTGGACACGATGCGAGCCCTTGATGAACGCGAAAGACCAGCTCTCCTTCGTCCAGACAAACACGAACTTCACCTTGGAGGCGTCATCATCCCACTGGTAAAGCGTGATGGCTACAACGAAGAGAAGATCCACATCGGACAAGTCAAGACCACCTCGAGATCGCACATCCAAGCGAACAGCAAAGGCAAGGTGGAGATTGCAATGACTCTCGACAACCACAACGACAACCAGAAATTCTTGATCTCACCATTCCAACGGACGGAGTGGAGCTTTGAGAACTTTATCTTCAATCCACTTCCCGGTCAGACAACAACCTTCGTCACTGTGCACAACCACAATGCAGTGCCAATGGTCGTCCACGAAGAAACTCCAGTCGGAGACATCTTTGCTATCGCCCAGGAAGGCCAAAGAAACGACGAAGCGAGCCCAGAAGCTGACTGGGAGTCTGACCTACCAAGCTTTCCCGAGAAAGAAGAATTTCTGCGACAAGTCGAGAAGGCAACTGCAACTCTGCCAAGTGAACATGCCAAGAGACTCCACGGCATCATCCTTGAACATCGGAATTCCTTCTACAGCTGGGACAATAAGCTGGGTTGCTTCAACGGTCCGATCGAGCACAAGATCGAGCTTGACAAAAGCAAGCCACCGCTCCGACCACGCACTCAGCGCATCCCACTGTCGAAGAAGGAAGAAATCGAGAAACAAGTAAGAGATCTGCTCAACGAAGGAGTCATCGAGCCAAGCGACTCGGCATTCGTGAGCCCAGTCGTCCTCGTCAAGAAGAAAGATAGCACTTGGAGATTCACTGTCGACTACAGAATGCTGAACTCAGCAACAGTGAAGGAATTCTATCTCATTCCAAACATCCAAGATGTCGTCGACCTGGCTGCCAACGCAGTCTACTTCACCAAGATGGATCTCCAAGCTGGATTCTTCCAACTCCCTCTCAGGAAAAAGGACAGACATCTGACCGCCTTCGCAACGGGCTCTGGCATTTATCAATTCAGACGAATGCAGATGGGTCTCTGCGGAGCACCATCGTCCTTCCAACGAGCAGTCCAGCACATCAAACAGCGAGTGAAGGCTCGACTGTTTGTCTACCTCGACGACCTGCTTGTTGTAAGCGACAGCATGGAACAGCATTTCCAAGATCTGGCAGAACTCCTGCAAGCACTTCACAACTTCGGTTTCAAGGCCAAGCTCTCAAAGTGCGAATTCGCCAAGCAAGAAGTCACCTTCTTGGGAATCACCATCTCCAATGGCGCGATCAAGACGGACAAGCAGAAAGTGCAGGCCATCAACGACTTCCCCAGGCCCACTACCATCACTGCCATCCGCTCATTCATCGGCATGTGCAGCTACCTGCGCCGATTCATCAAGAACTTCGCACAGATCGCCGCCCCACTTCACGAGCTGACTAAGAAGGATGAAGACTTCTGTTGGACTGATGAACACGAACGCGCGTTCCAGCAACTCAAGAACTCCATCTCAACATCACCCGTGATGGCAGCTCCACTTCCTGGTCGCCCGTTCATCATCGAGAGCGACGCTTCGTCTATTGCCATCGGAGCAGCTCCACTTCAGAGCGCCAGGGACACAGATCCGCCAAGGTCAATCGCGTACGCCAGCAGGAAGCTAATCGGAGCCGAGAGAAACTACCCTCCCATCGAGGCAGAAGCTCTCGCGCTCGTCTTCGCAACCAAGAAATTTAGAACGTACATTCTTGGAGTGCCCTGCCAAGCAATCGTCGATCATAGGCCTCTCGAAGCCCTTCACAAGAGGAAGGATCTCGAAGGTCGCCTGGCGCGATACCAGATGTGTCTGATGGAATATAATATGACCATCAAATATCGGCCGGGGAGGGAGAATAACATCGCAGACGCACTATCGCGGTACACCCTGGACGAAACCAAGGAGCCGAAGACCATCAAGACGACAACCAAGAGAACTCTGCCACTCTCTGCCAACGAGATTGACGTCCCCGTCAACATGCTCGCCAAGGACACAATCTTGGAACTGCAGAGCAAGACCAGCTGGATGAGGGAAGCTGTCGAGGATCTCAAGAATAAAACACTGTCAGCAAACAGAGCGAAGACCAAGGCACGGTACGAGCTCCACGACGGAATGCTCTGCCGCAAGCCGAAGAACTCACTGAGTCCTCACATCGTCATGCTTCCACGCGACGAGACCATTGTCAAGCAAATCGTCGAACACTTCTACTCATCCCCAATGCTAGCATCTCACGCTGGCATCGACCGCACCCTCGCGTGCATCCGGCGCAGATACAACTGGCCGGAAATGAAGAAGGACGTGGAAGAAGCAGTCACTCTCTGCCTGAAGTGCAGGAAGAGAAAGACGTTCTCCCACGAAGAGACCAAGGAGCCTCTTGGCACCTTCCCGTAGCCCAGTCTCCCTTTCGAGCGTCTCCACGTCGACATTCTGGGTCCCCTGCCCCAGACAATCGACGGCAACCGATACATCCTCTCCATGCGTGACGCGCTGACCAGGTTCGCCATCGCCGTCCCACTTAAGGACCAGCGCGCTACCTCCGTCGAACGCGCATTCATGGAAGAAGTGATCGGCAAGCACGGAGCGCCGAAGATGATAGTCACCGACCGGGGGTCGAACTTCCTCGCCGGCGAATTCCAAGAATTCCTCGGAACCATGAAGATAGACCATGCAACATCGACCCCGTATCACCATGCCACCAATGGGTTGGTAGAGCGTCTCAATCGTCAGATCGAAGAAATCCTGGCGAGCCACGTGAACGAGACGCAGGACGACTGGGACATCCACCTCGCGCTCGTCATCTTCGCAATAAACTCGCTTCCAAACCGTTCAATCGGTACATCACCATTCGAAGCACTCTTCGGCAGAACACCAAGGATTCCGGAAGATAATGGCAACGATCCCTGGAACTGCCAGTTCTTCATGGAGCCCTCGTACACAGACAAGCTCAAGGCAAACATGCAGAGCGTCTGGAAGCTGGTCAAAGAGAAGCTCAATGTAGCCGAGCTAGAACAAGAGCGTCTCTATCAGCAGCAGCACAATGTGGCGAAACGCCAGGTCATGACCGGTGATCGTGTCCTGGTGAAGCGGCAACCGCCAAAGCGCGCTACAGACGTGACTAAGGCAGACGAAAGAGCCAAGCTGAGCAGAAAAAAAAAAAAACCTAACACCATCCAAACTGCTCGGCCGGTCTCTCATGTACATATGCATATACTCCCCACACCATAACCGCATATTTTACCACAACATCAGTCACGGAGTTACCGAAACGCAAAGTCGCGTCGTTTCGACCGTCGACCAGGGGATCGACAAGCTTCCGAAAGGGGGCATGTTGAAACCCGCGCACCCACATACACTCTCTCGGCCGCCTAACGGCCGCACACTCTCTCTCCCTCTCTACGCTCCGCCCCCTCGGGAGAGGGCGCGCCAGAGAGGGGCTCTGCACGACTGCAACGCGGCTGGTTCGAGCACCGACCGCAAGCCAGGAGGCATATTATCAGGTCGGTAATTACACATTGATAGATCTAGATGAGGAGTCAGGCTTTAGGCGGCCTGGCTTCTTACAGTTTAATATGCAAAAGAAACATGTAAGAACAGAAAAAAATAAAATTATTATTAATTATATTATTTCTTTTTCTTATTCTCTATTCCTTCTCTTCCTGACTTGCAGCAGAATCGCTTGTAGAAGTAGCCGCCGAGCAATGTCGAGCATGGCTTGCCAAAACTGTCATCCGGCACGCAAATGCCGGCGAACCACCACGCGGAGCAGCTGCATAATTTAGTGTCTATTTACTTATAAGTATAGTTATTTATTATTATTATTAATATTATTACTATTATTGTATATATATATATATATATATATATATATATATATATATATATGTATATATATATATATTTATTTATTTATTTATTATCGTACATAGAAATCTCGGGTTTTTTTCACATTCTCCTTGACTCTCTGACTGTCTTTCGTTCTCCTCTGAATAAATCACGAACCGTCCATTGCTTTCGCGAATGTAGTCATACTCTGCCGGGCATGGATAATTGCAGAGGGGCGCCGTGCCGAACCAGCTGCAGCCGCCCTGGAACATTTGAAAATTTGAAATTGCCGCCACTATTGAATGTATATCATTATAGACTTTCCAGTTTCAAAAAAAAAAAAAAAGCATGCCTGCATATGTAAAAAATATTCAAAAAGACAGGATGAACGAACCTGACTAATTTGCACCTGATAGTTGACGAGATCTTGCACAGCCCGCGCGGTCATTCCTGCGAATGGCGGGAAGGTGAAGCATTTGAATTTATTTGTTGTTTTTTATGTTACATATTCCATATTCTTCTTATTGCATTTGGCGAACTAAAGTTAGAAAAGTTAAATGAAGTTTTTTTAAGATTAACATGCTTACCAATCATTCCGGTGACGATGGCAGTAGTGACGGGACCGGAGAGGATTCCGCCGTCACGACGACTGCGCTTGAACTGCGAGGATGGCAGAAGCTTCTGGAAAAGTGATGATAGAGAGAGCGAGAGAAAGAGAGAAAAGAGTGATAGACGAGTAGTCATAAAAGAAAAAGAAACAACACAATGTCTAAAGATGTACTTACTACCTGCAGCTTGCCCGTCCTCTCTTCCTCCTTTCTCCTCCAATAATGGTATTCGTGCGAAAACTTCTCTCTGGAATAGTTGAGCATTCGCTGTCTCATCTCCTGATCGTCCCACCAGTGCGTCACGGCCGGATTTTCTGCATTTATGCTAATTTTGTCAGCTCTGACATTTGAACTATACTTTTATTACTTAAACAAATTTATTTTTACTCATAAATCAGTTTACCAGTTTGCGAGTCTTTAAATATTCATATTATCAAAATATTTTTACAATCCATACATTTATTTTTGAAATTGCATAAAAAAATGTTTATTACCACTATCGTACGGTATCCACGTGCGATTGGCCGTTTCTTCGTAATCTGGGCCTTCGGGCGGTTCAGCGAAAGCAACTGCAGTGGTGGCCGATGACGTAAGCGCGAGAGAGAGCAGAGAGAGCGTGAGAGGACAGAGAAGCAGAGAGGGAGGGGAGAAGCAGAAGACAGATGGACAGCTCATCATCATATCTGACGAGAGAGAGATCAGTCATCTTATTGCAGTACAGAAGATGTTCAAAAGACGAAAAAATTGTTTTTAAGCAACAAAATAAGTCAAGCAAAATAACATTGGTTTTTAAACTAAAATAGTTTGCGAAATTAAAGATAATAGCATCAAATTACATTATAAATATTTGCGAGCATGAAGAACGCAGTACTTTCGGTACGATCGCAAGCGTCCTATTATTCAGAGTATCCTTTGTGTGAGCGTGAGTCATCGCTCACTCGGGGGAATTCAGTAAATGAGAGAGAGAAAAAAAGAAACAACGAGAAAGATGCCGAGGGCGCTGGAGACGAAGAGAAAAAGAAGAGAGCGAGAAAGAAGGAGATCGTGTACTCGCGAATCAGCTGTGTTTCGTGAGGACAGGCGGAAAGAGAAAAGGAGAGAAATAGAGAGAGGAAATGAGAAAGAACGAGAGGGAGAGAGAAAGAGACGCAGACGAGAGAAGAAAGTTCATAGAAGAGACGAGGCAGTTATGGAATAGAGAACAGGCTAGATGGCCTTTGAGACAAATAACCCACACCATCCCAGGGAGCAGACAGCTTGTGTGGACAATGGATAAGCTCTAAGCGTGTTTCGGCGGAAGAAATGATCAGTCAATTCGTAAACATGACGTGAATAAAATATGCAAAAGAAGGCTTTGAATAAGTGGAAACGGCATTATTATTCGAACGATCTTATGACGGGAGCGATGATTGAAAGAGTTATTTTTCAGTGAGTAAAAAAACATAATCTTTCTCACTATGCAAATTGGCAGAAATATATTTAGCCATATTTTCTTAATTTTTTTCGCATTTAGACATACAAATCAATCGTGTACATGTTATACAATGAATGAGAGACAGCCATAGCGAAATGAAAAGAGAGGAAGAAACTGAATAAAAAAAGGCGGGGAGTAGGATAATTCACGAATTTGTGACGAATTGCGGGTGGGCCATGTTTTCTTTTGGATTAGAAAAAATTTTAATGTCCCAGACAGAGTTTGGGTGGGCGACCTCAATGGTGAGGAGTACAGCCCCGCCAATGCCCTCCCGTGTGTGGCCTCTTGAACCTGTCTTGCACCTTGTCATTTCTCTGGCGGTGACACACTCTCGGGCAAGTGGAACAAGTTGTTGAGCGAAGAGAGAGAGAGAGAGAGAGAGAGAGAGAGAAGATTGAAATTGAGTGAGAGAAAATGTAAGGGCGAACTGAGAGATTGAGAGACATGGATAAGAAGGAAAAGAGAGCGGAGATGGGGAGAAACACAGAAACAGAGCATGGGATAGAAATTCAGAAAGAGAGCTAGAATGAGAAAGAGAGCCAGACTGACGAAAAAGAGACAATGAATCGAAAGAAACTGAAGGTGGATTAAAAACGACGAAAGTGACTCGAAGATATGTACATACAGAACAGTAGAAATACATACATAATGAGAACATTTATATGACTGATATAATCGAGCGAAATTAAGCTGAAGTAAAATGGGGAGATGAGGGCTATCCAGAGCGAAAGATAGACGCTTATGTTAGAGAGAAAGAGAGACTAGGGATACGCAGAGAGAAAAGAGAGAAATGGAAAGAGAGAGAGAGACAGACACTGAGAGAGAAATATAAAAAGAAGTGAAAAAGAAAAAGACTGAGCAAAATATGAGAGAAATAAATTGGAAAATTAATGGACGGAATTTGCACATGTATGTACATTCAAATGAAAGAAATGAGAAGGAACAGCGAGGAGTTCTCATTGTCAGTGAAGCGAACTCATCGTCAGCTCGAGCAGATTTGACATTTCAGAGCAATAGTGCAGAGCTACGAGAGATCAGAGCGGAGCAGAGGGGAAGAGAAACAGAGAGAGAGAGAGAGAGAGAGAGAGAGAGCGAGCAAGAGGGAACGAACGGAGAAAGAGCGAGAGAAAGAGTGAGTGAGGAACTAATGATAATAGAGAACGAGTGATAGCAAGAGAGCACCAGAGAAGCAGAGCGCTGTTGGTCGTGTCGTGGCGCTAGCGGCATTGCATCTGTGCGGTATGAGTCATGATCGAAGGACAATGTTGGAGGGTGAAAGGAGAAAGAGAAGGAAAAAGAATCAGAGAAAGAGAGAGAGAGAGAAAGAGAGAGAGAGAGAGAGAGAGAGAGATAATTACTGAGACATAATGCACAAATGTGTATCCATTTGTATGTCCAACGATATCGGACGGATGTAGGAATTTAATAATGAAAATGTAACAATGAGAATTAACAATAATAAATAGTGAATAAGAATTGAACAATGAGAATTAAACAACAAAAGTAAAACAATGAGAATTAACCGTAATAATTAAGCAATAAGAATTAAAAAATTAAAATGAAACAATAGGAATTAAACAATGAGAATTAAACCATAAAATAAAACAATGAGAACTAGCCGTATTAATTTAGCAATAAGAATTAAACAATTGGTGTATGTGGAAATATTGGTGTGATTGTTAAACTACGTAGTGCAATTTACAAATAGTTTTCAAGCGTGTCGCTAAAACACCTTTTACTGCACCGTTATTGTGTGTTAATTACTTTTTTCTCGCCTTTTTGGTTGCTAATTAGAAAGTAAGGTCAAGTTCGCGCTCTATTTGTGTTCTTAGTCCTGCTTGCTTTCGAAGCAGCCTCCATACCATGCTAATTGTAAGCATTAAGCAGCGTGGTTCTTGCTTTTGCCTTCCAAAAATATATAATTTAAAAATAGTAATTAAAATTGTAGTTTCGATGGCTTGGCGCGGTGGTGGTAGCGGTGGAGGTTCCTCGAGCGGCGCCGGCGCCCTCGGCTACGCTGGCCGCGTCGAGGTACGCGAGGGCGTCGTGGCGGCGGACGCCGCGTCCGACTCGTTGATTGGCGGGCTTCGCTGGCGCAATCTCAGCTTCCACGAGGAGTCCTCGCGGCATCTCGTCTTCCAAGATGAGGACGACGACGGAAGGGGCGACTGCTTCTACGTCCATGTCATCTGCGCCGGTCCCATTTCGGAGGTTGGCTGTTTTTCACGCTATAAATTAATATAAAAGGAAGTCGTTTTAATGATATATTTTCTTCTGTTATTCCTATTCTTTTTGCCCTTCTTCCTTTCTCTTCCCTTCCCTTCTTGAGGGTTCTTGATCGCACCATTTTAACGTATTCAATCAGGTCAAGGGACAAGTATTCATCATCCATGTCCCTTATGAGAAAAATTTAGCTGATGCTTATGTTCAACATTACTGATATATTTCTTCTTTTGAGTAATAAAATAGAATTATTGCCTCTTGTTGAGTGCTTTAGATAGAGTTGGCAGTGTTCATCACCAAAAAAGCGCTATTCCGTAGACGAGTTTTTTTTATTAAGAAATATTCTTTCTCTTCGAAGAAGAGAAAACTTGAACCATTCTTGTTTAATGAAGATTCGCAAGGCGCATCAGTCGTGGATGGCAGAGGCGCATATTGTGCTGAGGACGCGCGAGAATCAAGACGCGGCCATCAAGATCCGCGAACACAGCTTTCTCTTCGATCCCAGTCAGTTCAGAGAGACTTGCTACGGTACTTGAGTTGGAGAGCCGTTTTCTTTTCTGCTACGGTACATACTTGTCTTCAATGCCATTCGTCAAACCCCGCTCATTTCTTGCCTAAAATATTATTTCTGCAAATTATCTTGATCCCTTGATCTCTAGAACTGCCTTTTCTTGTTTATCATTCTGGATAGCAGTTATAATTTTTTTTAGTAATAATACTATTCAGCGTTTCAATATCTTTTTATTAGTAAATATTTTAAACGCTTCGTAATTATTGATGTTTTGTAAGTTAATATTCTAATCTATTTAATTGTCAGGTCACATGGACTTTAAGCTGAATGCTTCGCCGGGTTGGCTGCTCGACTTGTCCATCCGAGTCGAGCGCACCACCGGAGTCTCGCCATTCTATCGTTTCTCCTTCGATGCGGTCTCTCACTCGCTCTCTCTCTTTCTCTTTCTCTCTCACTCTCTCTTTCTCTCTCCGTCTCACTCTCTCTCACTGTCTCTCTCTCTCTCACACACTTGCTTAATAATTCAATCAGTAACCATGAAAATGACGAAATATTACTCTTTTAAGACACATGAGTTCAAAGGGTAAATTCGTTTCGTAAGTTTTGTGACCACTAAAGTTCATAATAATTATTTTGAATTTGCTACGGTTTTAAAGTGTTTTTATAATTATAGTTAAAAAGTGGTGCAAATTATTAGGTTCAACATAACGTGTCAATTCTCTCTTTTCTCCGTAGATACTGTAAATTTCGTGCTGAGAGCCTCGTTATTTTTGAATTCACGCTCTATCCAATCAGGAGGCCCCTCAACGCGACGCTGTGCTCGTGGTGGCCGGCCGCCGTCTGCACGTGAACCGCGCCTTCCTCTCTCTCCAGTCCGGCTTCTTCTGCGCCCTCTTCACCGACCGCGAGCCATTCGTCGAGTCTCGTCTCGCCGAGATTCCGATCGGAGACGTCGAATACGACGACTTTCTCCGCCTTCTCGAACTCGTGCATCCCGGCACCAAGTATGACACTGTTTTTATTCTTTTTTATTATTATTATTTCTCTATGGTTTTGCCTTTACCTCCTTTTTTATCTCTATTTATATTTACTTTAAACAATTTTATCTGAAAAAAATGGTCATTGAAATAAAGAGAATTTTATAGTATATTGATCTTCTTCCTTGCAAACCTATATCGACAATCATGCTTTGTATAGTAGTGCTGGGTCAAAGGAAAGGAAATTCCCTGGTCCTCGCAGGTACATCGATGCTATTCACCTGGACACCCTTCTCACACTCGCTGATCGCTTTGATCTTCCGGCTGCACGCCATGAATGCGAGAGGTTTGATCGAGCTTTAACTTTTCTTTTTTTTCAGTAAGACGAGTTTCAACACATATTTATATAGCATGAATTAATAAATGCTTCAGTATAAAAGGGCAGAAAATATATACTTATAAAAATATATACTTACAGAAAATATATACTTATAAAAATTCTTCATTTTTGGTTCTTTTTATTGCATTTTAAAAGATAAATATATTTTTCTGATCGCCCTGCTTCTGAAATAGGAAGTTTGTTTGAATTCGAAGAGCAAATATTGAAAAGTAGTAAAATGCAAAGTTCTACTGTAATTTGATATCTCCTCAAATTAATTACTTTATCCATCTGACATGTTTGCAAATATATATATGACAGTCAATTTCTTTTTCTGTGTCCGCTAGCAAAGCGTGAAATATAGTGTGCCTACCGTAATCCTGACTTTTCCAGATTCATGTGTCTGTCCGCGTCATCGAGTGACGTCATGCTGGACGTGATCGTGCGACATAAGCTGATCGACGTGCTTCGTCACGTGCTGTACGAGATGACTCCTCCATTGACTGGCGAGCAGCTCAGACAACTCGCAGAAGAGCACTGGCAGGACATGGGCATCGAGCAGAGTCGCATCATCAAGGAGAAGCTGGCCGATCTGGCCGAGAAGGAGTACGGTAGAGGGAAGATAGTGCAGAACGTATAGTGGTCACAAGGGGTACTGTAGAAATAAAGAGTAGGCGAGCGCACGGTAATGAAGGTTCACTGACAATGAGAGAAAACGTGTTTCTTTGGATAAAGTGTGCAAAGAAAGAAATCCGTGGGTGCGTGGTTATTTTTCTGTCAAAGTTTAGCCAAATGTTTTTTTGAAGGAAGCGAGAGGAGCAAGCGAAGGAGGAAGTGGCGTCCTCTTCATCATTTGGCAGACGACATGGCGGAATGCCTTACGGCAGGCAGCGGGCGCGCTCCCGCCATGGAGGGTACTACTAGCAAGAAGCAGAATGACAGGGGGAAGTCGTCTAATAAGCCTACCCAAACCCTCCTTTGTTCTACCTCGGCGTTTTCGATTTTTATCTCCTTCTCACAATCAGTCACTATTGTATATACATATGTGTACATATTTCACATTTGCTTATGTCCCTACTTTTCTAATACCCCACCCCAAATATTGGTTTTCCGTGCTAACCACGTCGCCGTAGGCGGTAATTGTTATATTCATTTTAATATTTAGATTTTCGTTGTTTCTTCATTACTTAAAGAGTTTGATATTCATTTGATATTTATTATGTTTTTAGATTTCGATCTTTATTTGACCTTTTTTGTCTCATGTGCGTTCTGACGTCATTGTTTTAAATAGCCCTTCTACGCCAACCATCCATTAAACCGAATCTTGTCGAGCTTTACAATGACGAAAGTTACATAATTACAGAAGAATTCAACAGACTTACAATAAGGGAGCCTGGAATTTTAAGCAATTATAGGTAAGCTTATTAGAAAGGCAGAAATCATTTTTTTTCTAGTAGTTATGGATGAGTGCAGCCGAAAAAAAGTAAAGCAGACCTCTTTCTTATATATTTTTAATATTAGTTCCTCTGTGCGAGAGATGCACGACATTTCTATATCTGTCCAATTCAAACCATATTCAGCTACCCTGGCCTTTATTTCTGCGAGTAGGGCCAGAGGGATTTGAAGGGGAGGCAGGGGCGGTCTCAAGTGGGTTTTTTGGAGGGAAGAGCTCCTTGGCGCCCCCTACTTGCCGACTTCCTGGGCCGCGTACGGCTCGTGCGATCCGAAGAGGAAGACGCCGAGAGCCTTGGCGTAGAGGAATCCCGTCAGGTACGCCAGCTGGTAGACGTGCGCCGGCTGAAAATTACAGGGAATACTGGTTGAATTTCTTTCATTTCTTTTATGATTAATTTATGTTTATTAGTTAAAAGTTCACCTCGGAACCGTGGGCGTAGATGTACTGGAGCACCGCGAAGCCCGCCAGCGAATAGAAGGTCGCGAACGCCAGGTACGACACCGAGACCTCAAATGAATTCTTTCATTTTATTGTTTTATTTACGATTTATTTTTAGAATTAAAAAAATTCAGATTAAATTTGTCAATTTATTATTCTAACCGAGCCGAGAAGGACGCCAACTGCAAAGAGTGCAGCGTACGCTCCACCGAGGGACGCATCGAGCAGGTTCACGCGGGAAGAGCCGACGGCGGGAGCGGCGTACTGTAAGAAGGGATACGGTAGGATATGGGAGGAGACTGGATACGGTATCATTCGCAGGGAATCTCAGATCAACAGACGTAGTAGGTAGATCCAGCGACGGCCGGGAGTAGGAAGGCGTAGGGCTCAGCGTATATGTAGAGATGAGCGAAGGCTGAGCCGAGCAAGAGACCGGCGAGGCTGGCGTAGCCGAGGAGAGCAAAGCGGGCATCCTTGTCCGCCAGAGACGACTGTAAACAAATTTCAGCTTTTCATTTTCACTTTATTAATCTTATTTCCATCTTTATCCTGCATATTGCTCAACTTTTGACAGCAATTAGAATTGCAGAAATGCATGTCCTCCCTTGAGGGAGTAGTGGTAGGCGTAGAGGGGCACGGCGACGAGCGCAGCGAAGGCAGCACCGAAGCTGCCGAGGAAGGCGCCGACAAAGTAGTGGAGGAGGTTGGCGCCGAGAGAGAAGGACGCAGACGCCCCGAGCACCAGCACAGACGACCAGAGGAAGATGGAGAGGACCTGCAAGAAATTAAATATTATTACAGACAATGAAAGTCACGAAAGGGTGAATTTCCATCATTTGAATTTTTCATTGTTGAAGGAAACTGTAGAGAAATGTATGTATATTTAGCAGCGGAAATCTGCAGAAACCTTGGCAGGCGGCGCGGAGGCGTCGGCCGTGTTGGAGAGGACGACAAGGGCGGCGTCCCTCTGGGCGAGCAACGAGGCTTGGAGGGAGGCGACCAGCTCCTGGGCGGACTGCAATGGCAAAATGATTCCTTTTCAAGATTAGAATGAGAGAGTGGAGGGACAAAGCAAGAGGAATGCAAGGAAAAGCTGACTCCTTGTAGGGCGAGTGCCTTGGCCTTGTACTCGTCGCCGGCGCTCTGGAACTCGGCGCCGTACTGCTTGAGAAGGGCCGCGGGGTCGGCTGCCCCGATGGCGGAGGCGGGAGGGGCCGGAGCGTCTGCGGCGGGTGCGGGGGCATCCGCGGGCGCAGGAACCTCGGCGGGGGCGGGGGCAGCGTCGATTGCAGCGTCAGCCATGGCAAGAGGGAGCGAGGGACGAGTGGAAGAGAAGGAAGAGAAGAGCTGTGAGTGAAATGGCTGCCGAAGCTGCTTTTATACTGCCCAATTTGTACTTTCTTTGCACTGGAAGTGCGTTTTCTTGACAAAAATGAAAGTGCCCAGAACTTTACATTTGTAAATTTCGTGATTTTCCTTGATTTTTAACAAATATGGAAATAAATTTGAAATAAAACTCGCATAAAATTTTTCGATTTCCTCTGACCGAACTTTTAGAAGTAAATTTGATTATTTCAATTTTTTGTCATGCTTAATATGTTAAGCCAAATGATTCCAATTGAATTAGAAATTTATTTTATTTATTCCATTTCTTCTTGAATTTGCATTGTCTTTCCGTTGTTAATTAGACGCCTATATAATTTTATACTTTGGCAAGTATTCTCTGCCATTCTTCATTCTTTGTTTTGTGCCTGGATGCGGGCGGTTCTCCTCTAGCTCTCCCTTCTTGGGCCGCTACCAGACCACTTCTTTGTTCACCCAAGCTTTCTTTTCTGCCCTCCGTCTTATTTATTTCTTTCCTCATTTCTAAGATTAAAAGTCTTAATTGTTTCGTTTCCCTCACTTACTCTCTGCCTCTCATTCAATACACTTTTTAGCTCTTCTTCTCAGTAGGATAATAAATAAAGATTGAGTTTACTCAGAGTTTATGTGTTGAAACACATTTCATTCTACTCATCTCTCGCAGTTGAATCTGGCCAATCCATTGTGACCGCACATCTTTATCAAGAGTCATGAATACCAGTACCCCCTCGGGAAAGGCTCTTTTCCGAGACGTAATTTTTGCATAACATCGAGTTGAACTGAAATTAACTCTTTCTGAGATCAATGTATGGAGTCGAATTCCCGCATTTTAAATTCCACCGAATTCCCTGACGATTAGTTCATATTAAATAGGGAATGCAAACTATGCTATGATCTTCAAATACGAAGCAAAGAATTAAGAACGGCAGAGAATTCTTACCAAAGAATGAAATTAACAATGGAATAAATAAAAGAAATTAAATTTCTAATGCAATTTTATATAGTATGCTTATTATGACATAATCATGACACTTGTTGTTAGAAGTTAGTTGAAATAATACAATTTATTTTGAAACGTTGGGTCGGATGGAATGTAGAAAGTGCAATGTAATTTAAATCGAGACGTTTTAATCCATTTTTTTCAAATTTATTCTTAGATTTGTTAAAAATCACGAAAATCACAAAATTTGCAAATGTAGAGTTCTGCGCACTTTCATTTTTGTAAAGAAAACGCACATTCAGTGAAAAGAAAGTACAAATTGGGCAGTATAAAAGCAGCTTCGGCAGCCATTTCACTAACAGCTCTTCTCTTCCTTCTCTTCCACTCGTCCCTCGCTCCCTCTTGCCATGGCTGACGCTGCAATCGACGCTGCCCCCGCCCCCGCCGAGGTTCCTGCGTCCGCGGATGCCCCCGCACCCGCCGCAGACGCTCCGGCCCCTCCCGCCTCCGCCATCGGGGAAGCCGACCCCGCGGCCCTTCTCAAGCAGTACGGCGCCGAGTTCCAGAGCGCCGGCGACGAGTACAAGGCCAAGGCACTCGCCCTACAAGGAGTCAGCTTTTCCTTGCATTGCTCTTGCTTTGTCCCTCCACTCTCTCTTCTTATCTTGAAAAGGAATCATTTTTCCATTGCAGTCCGCCCAGGAGCTGGTCGCCTCCCTCCAAGCCTCGCTGCTCGCCCAGATGGACGCCGCACTTGTCGTCCTCTCCAACACGGCCGACGCCTCCGCGCCGCCTGCCAAGGTTTCTGCAGATTTCCGCTGCTAAGGACACATTTCTCTACAGTTTCCTTCGACAATGAAAAATTCAAATGATTGAAATTTACCCTTTCGTTACTACCATTGACTTCAATAATATTTCATTTCTTGCAGGTCCTCTCCATCTTCCTCTGGTCGTCTGTGCTGGTGCTCGCGGCGTCTGCGTCCTTCTCTCTCGGCGCCAACCTCCTCCACTACTTTGTCGGCGCCTTCCTCGGCAGCTTCGGTGCTGCCTTCGCTGCGCTCGTCGCCGTGCCCCTCTATGCCTACCACTACTCCCTCAATGGAGTACGTGCATTTCTGCTATTCTATTTGCTGCCAAAAATTGAGAAATATGCAGGATAAAGTTTAAAATAAGATTAATAAAGTGAAAATGAAAAACTGAAATTTGTTTACAGTCGTCTCTGGCGGACAAGGATGCCCGCTTCGCTCTCCTCGGCTACGCCAGTCTCGCCGGTCTCCTGCTCGGATCAGCCTTCTCTCATCTCTACATCTACGCTGAGCCCTACGCCTTCCTCCTCCCGGCCGTCGCTGGATCTACCTACTACGTCTGTTGATCTGAAATTCCCTGCGAATGATACCGTATCCAGTCTCCTCTCAATCCTACAGTATCCCTTCTTACAGTACGCCGCTCCCGCCGTCGGCTCTTCCCGCGTGAACCTGTTCGCAGCGTCCCTCGGTGGAGCGTACGCTGCGCTTTTCGCAGTTGGCGTCCTTCTCGGCTCGGTCAGAAGAACATAAATATCATTGGAATTGTTATTGATAAAATAATACTTTGGAAATAATTGGAATTTACAAAAATAAAAATCGTAGAATTCATTTGAGGTCTCCGTGTCGTACCTGGCCTTCGCGACCTTCTATTCGTTGGCGGGCTTCGCGGTGCTCCAGTACATCTACGCCCACGGTTCTGAGGTGAACTTTTGACTAATAAACATATATTAATCATAAAATAAATAAACGAAATTCAACCAGTAATCCCTGTAATTTTCAGCCGGCGCACGTCTACCAGCTGGCGTACCTGACGGGATTCCTCTACACCAAGGCTCTCGGCCTCTTCCTCTTCGGCTCGTACGAGCCGTACGCGGCCCAGGAAGTCAGCAAGTAGGGAGTCCCAAGAACAAATCACCCCTCCCTCCCCTTCCATTCCCTGTCTCCCACTCGAAATAAAGGCCTATCGGCTGAATATGGTTGTTTTTTCTATATGAACCGTGAAATATTTATATTGAAAGGAAAATTTCAGGAATATTCTGTCGGTAGTCCTTCGTCTCCTCTTCTTGGTGTGATTAGTTAAATGAACGGGACTCGGTCACTGAATTAGCACCTACAGAAAAATTGTATGAGATAATGATAATGAAAGCAGAGAAACAATGTATTTGAAGCGTCATGCACAATTGTTTTTATCTTTCAACAAATTTCTATAACTATGAAAATGCTCTGGAAAACGGTTGAAAGCACGGTTATGCATAAATAGAATGCACAGATTTCGCTCCTCTGTACGACTAAAGTATTAAGCGTTCTGATTTATATACAACTATTATCAAAATTCGCGAACAGTCTGGGAGTGTTCCCGGTCTTTCTCTCTCTCTCTCTTCTCTCAACAATGACAGTCTTTTAGTAGGAATGACACGAGACAGACTTCTTCTTCTCGCTACCGAATGCAAACGCCTCGGTTAGATTACGACCATGTCACCACTTTCTTCGTCCTATTGCCTTCATGAATAATCACGTACTTCCTCGTAGTGAATGAGGTACACTGCGTGCAATCCGCAAATTGAGTGCTATAAAAAAAGTTCCGATTCCTATCATGGCCTTCAGACTGGAATACTTGGCTGACACACACCTACACGTGAACTTAGTAATCAAGTCAATTTAGGCGTGACACAATCATCTTTGAACAAAACATACACAGCCAGCCTGAAATAATCAACTCGTGTGCGCAGCAGACAAAATTACCTAAGAACGAACTCGCAAAACTCGTTTGAGGTGCACGTGTTGACATTTAAGTTATTGGCTGTTCCTATGAGCAAGCATATGTATGTGCGTGTAAGTTGCATTCCGCTATTGCACTTTGTATAAAGAGTGATGATTCCGCGATTGGGCTGATTAGAAAAAGCCTCGTGTGGAGATGAATGAAAGCGACTGTGCTCCGGCATCACCTTCTCTTCCTAACGGGTCACTTCCCATTGCTGATGTGATGTGCCGCCAATTCCCTTCTCTGAACTTCTCAAAAGGAAAGAAGTGTTAAACAGCCTTGTCGCAGCTCTTCTTTCCACCGTCTTCAATACTTGCATATCTATTTTTCTCTGCGCTTCTGGACTAGGTAAGCTATTACTTCTGGTGAGTACATTTTGATCGCATATAATTTATCTTGATTTGAAATAAAAATATGTTTCCTGGTGCACTGAGCCATATCCGAGATAGTGAGTGTTTCCTTGCTCACTCAGCTCGATCGCTCGGCGCGTTCCGCTGGCTTCTCCTTCACTCTTCTCTGATCAATCTTCTCCACTCAGCAGTCCACATCTGCAGCATGCCGGTCGTGGTTGTTTCTTCTATCCATAATGTCAAAAGCATAATTTTGTTTTTACTTTTCAGAGCTTTCTAGTAGACGGCAACTTGATCTTGATCGTGAACATGGGATTTGCGACCTTCAATCGATATGCTCTCTTCGTATTTCTGACTCTCTTAGCCGAGACGGTCTTCCTTCCAGCCGTCTGCTTCTGCTATCGCTACGTTGCAATTTGCCAGTTCGTATTCCCATAAGAAGTTGATGAGCATACAACAAATATATGAATATATCTACTGGTCGGCATAACAATCAAATGTCTAAAATTCGAGAGCGCGCCGACTAAACAATCGCGACTTTCCGCTGCTCCTCCTCCTTATCATCGCCGCTTTTATCTTGTCGATACTCTTTTCCGTGCCATTTTTCCTAACGACGGAGCCAACGAAAGTCAGGCACCCTCTCGATGTGTTTTTGAAGTGTCAAGTTCACTCTCGAATTACCAGATGCAAATATGCACGTATGGCGAGATAGTTCGCCAAACTGCCAGTCGACCTGTTCCTTTTCTCTGTGCCGAGTACAGGGTTCGTCAGGTTTTGGACAAAGAGAGAGGGATTTTTTGGCTCTATTCAAGTGTAATTCTCTGGGTCGTAGAAAAGAGCCGAATTTTTTTCTCATTTGTCACGTATTTTTTTTAATTTAGACAGGTGATATTATGCATAGACTTTCTTCTTTCGTTAATAAATAAATGCCTTGGCACAGACCGGCAGTGGTCTTCTGCTGGCGGCGACTCTCTACTTGCTCATCGCTTTACTCCTTGCTCTCCTCGCTGCTCTTCTCTCCTCTCTTGCCGTCTATCGCTTCCTTCATCGAAGCGTCCAGTCAATGTCCAAGAAGACGCAGAAGATGCAGAGGGAACTGAATCTCATGATGCTTGTTCAGGTCGCTTTTGGGTTTCATGGACAAATTGGGTTTCCAAAATTATAATTCAACAGAAATCACGGCAAAAAGAAAGATAGATAAGTATGTACAGTCTTATAAAAATAAGAAGGAGAGAGAGAGAGAGAAAGGAAAAAGAGACAGGAGAGAGAGAGAGAGGGAGAGGGAGAGCGCGTTTTGGGTTACAAACCACATACTTACAAGTGGTTGTCTAGCTGCTGGCTCCGCTGCTGACTCTCCACCTGCCCGGCCTCGTTGTGCTGGGCGCTCCGCTCCTCCAAGAAGACATTGGCCACCACTTCGTGGAGACGATTTCAGATGAGTTTCGACGAAAAAGAGCAACAGAATGGCTCATTGTTGCAGGCGCTGCGAGAAATGCGTCCATGCTTCTCGCGTCTTCTCCACAATCAGGAGAAAGGCAGTCTCGCGTCTCTCTTCTCTCATCTTCTGAGATTCATTTCTTCAAGAATAATACATCTTTTCTCTAATTAATATTGTCTTGCCGAAAACCTTGAACAGTAAATCATTCACCGTAGTAATAAGCAAACAACCTTGAGAATGCCTAAAGACATACACTAATTCATATCGATCGGATAAGAAAGGATAATGGATAGATCGGATTGCACGCGAAATGGCTATGTTATTTTCTGTACAAAATGTCATAATTCATTTTGCGCAACATAAAAAAATGACAATTGACCATGAGTTCAGCAGCAACATTATAGGTGCACGGGTACTTGCAGCTTTTCTGAATGAATCCATATTCTGTTTCGTGAATCTTTTTGAATTGAAACGGTTAAATCGTCTAATAGGTAAAGACAAAATTGAATCATAAAAGTGCTTCCACAGATTGGAAGTTGGAAAAGAACTTGCCAGAGTGCTAAAGTGGTTAAAACGTGAAGCTATTCATGGTCGAGCAACATTGTTTTAATCCCATTACTTCGAATAAGTTATGGCAAATTGTGGATGTCATCAACCTTACATTAGAAATGATTCGATAACAGAGGAAATGAATGCGAATCAATGCGACGGACTATCCTTCACGGCTGAATAAACAGTGCCCATGCATTGTGTTCTTGGACAGAGTGCTGCTTGTAGAATGCCTTGTTCTGTTGGGATAGGTAGAATAGAACTGAATCAAAAAAGGTTCAAGTGCTTTCATGTCTTACAATGAAACAAAGCCGAAGTCACAACGTATTAAAGGAAATCAGATTTTCTTAATCAAATAACAAAATTACCTGACAAATAGGCCATTACGTTGTTCGCAACGGGTATGCACTTATGAATTGATAAAAAAGAAAGAAGGAAAGGAACATCAATTGTTGGGCAAACAGAAATGTACGATCGGGGCCCGCTTAGCCTGAGAGAGAGAATGTCATTCAAAACATTTCCGACATTCCCGGGATGCCGTCTGTACCCTTTTTGAATGAACAGCTGCAACAAAACGGTATAAATGCGAGACGGCGAGCTGAATCTTCACTATTCACGGCGACGTTCCACAGCGACAAGTCCCCAGTCAGTTAAAATATTATATCATTACAACTATTTTCTATTTAAATCGTATTGTAAATTGAATTTGAATCTGCTGACCCAACTGTCGCTAGAAAAAAGAAAAGAAAAAATTTGAACTTCTTAAGAAATGCGCGTCCTTCTTGCTTCCGCTCTCCTTCTCGCGGCTACGGCCTTCGCAACTTCTTCGATCGAGGAGCAGCTCGCTCCCCGTCTGAACATCAACAATCTCAAAGCTCTCAAGGAGCGGATCAATGACGGAATTTGGGAGAAGCTGCAGAAGAGTCCGGAAGACAGAAAGGAACTGGACGAGCTGCTGGCCGAGATCGGAGACTACAAACTGCCTGAGGACGAGCTGGAGGGAGACGAGAACCAGATCAACCTCAAGGCTGGAATCAGCAACGACCTCTTCGAAGGAGACATGATGCTCACTGAGTCAGTTTTCTCTCTACTCAATTCATTCGGCTCTATTGAAGTGCCCAAGAAGTACCCATGACTCCCCAACAAATCAAACCACTTTCAGCGCGCAGCTCGACGAGTTCGAGTTCTTCGATCCGCGTAACATGACTCGCGCTCGTCGCCAGGAAGGGACCCCGATTCCCGACCAACCACTGGGGCAAGAACCCCGTCATTCCCTTCAGCTTCGATCGTTCATACCGTTAGTATTTCTTTGTTTGTTTCGAAGGGTAAAAGAATTAATGAATATATTTATTATATTGATTATAGCCAACACCGCCTTGAACATGCCCGCCATCCGCGGAGCCATGAAATACTGGGAGGCCAACACTTGCATCCGATTCCGTGAAGGAGCGGCCGGCGCAGATCGGTTAGAAGAATCTTCCACTAGTCAATTGAAAATTTCCTGTATTTAGCGTCAAGTTCATCTTCGGTCAAGGCTGCTATTCCTACGTTGGACGCACTGGTGGTGAGCAGGTTGTCTCCATCGGAAATGGATGCGGATCGGTAAGATTTTTCTTTTCCTCCAGTCCGTTTTTACTTTAACTATAATTAACCAGGTCGGAACTGTTGCCCACGAACTCGCGCATACTTTCGGAATCTTCCACGTCCAGTCCCGTAACGATCGCGATTCCTACGTTTATGTGAACGAGCGTAATATTGGCAGAAACATGATGAACAACTTTGACCAAGAGACCACGTCGTCCACTGACAACTACGGACTTCCCTACGAGTTCGGCTCCAACATGCACTACGGAGAGGGAGAGTCAGTTGGCAGTCCTTCATATCCTCACATCTTTCCACATTCTCCTAACAATCCTCGCCATTTAGCTTCGGCCTCAACAATGCCGAGCCTGCTCTGGTTGCCCGTCGTGGCTACGAGAAGTACCAGCACTCCATGAAGGGCCGTCTTCCCACATTCTACGACATCTCGCTCGTCAACAAGTACTACAACTGCTACGGTAACTATTCTGACATGAAATGTTAAGTGGATTCTAATTTCTCCTTCTTCCACAGATAACTGCCGCAACCAGATTTCTTGCCAGAATGGAGGAGTCCAGGACGTCAACAACTGCAATCAGTGCAAGTGCCCCTCTGGCTGGGCTGGACAGCTCTGCAACCAGCGAGTGAGAAAGCTCTGACTACAGTTCAGAAAAATATCGTTGTGTGAATTGCAGCCTGCTGGAACCAAGACCATTACCGTCTCATCAACTCCTCAGCAGTTCGTTATGCAAGCTGGACAGAACTCTCGCTCCGAACTCCTGGACTTCTCAAACAGCTACGTTCTCCTCCAGGCTCCTGCTGGTCGCAAAATCCGACTTCAGGTCTCAAGGGTTTTTGAGATATGTGAACTATTAGTCTATTCATAGATGAACAGAATGGATGGCATCTCTGGCGGAGACTGCCACTGGGGTGGAGCCGAGGTTCAGTTCCTCCGTGACGCACGACTTGCAGGCATCAAGTTGGTTGATCATGTATTTATTGATAATAAGAATAGTTTGCTCCAGGAGGTAAACCGAATTGATTGTTCATTCACTAAACTAGAACTTATCAGAAATATCTAGGTTCTGCGACATTAATCGTCGCGAGCAGGATGTCATCTCCGAGGATAACTCCATGTTCATCACGGTTTTCAACCGCCAGTACACCAACGCCTACACGTTCACTGCGTCCCTCGCTGTCTGTTCATTGACTTCTCAATTCTGTGAATTCATTCGAATTACCGTCGTTTCTTTCAGTAAGAAGCGTGATGCTGGAATTTCGTCGTTTAAACCGGAATGCAATAAAGAATTATTCATTCAATGTTCCCTTCCGCATGAAAGTAGTATAGTCTACGACAAAAATATTAAGTTAATTCTTACGAGTTCACAGTTCCTTGTAAAGAATTCAGAAGGAACCTAACACAGAGAACGATGTGACAAGGGATGTCACAATTTCATGTTACAATATTGTACCGATTTGACGCCGGTGCAATTGTGTTCCACCCCATGTCACAGTTTCTGTCCCAAAAAAAAATGTGACCTCCAGTGAAACAGAAGTGTGGCGCGCCATGTCACAATTTTAGAGCGGTTGAGGGCAACGTATCCTAGCAAAAATGTGGCATTACATGTCACAATTAGGCGGCAGCACAAAAAATGTGGCATCCCCCCACCGTTAGCTCCGCAGCTTTTTCTCTCCTTCCCCTCCATCCATTCTTCGAATTGTTGATTCATTGAACGCAATATTATGCATGCCACTGGCACTTAATAACAAAAAGAATAATTAATTAAATTAGTGAGACCTTCAAAAGATTACAGTAAGAACTCAACACATTCACAAGGAAACAGTAACAACTTAACACACTTACAAGATAACAGCGCCTAGTTAAGAAGAATTTGGTCTACTTAATCATGCTGAAATGACGTTACTGGTCATAAAACAACAAGAATTATTACATACTGTAAAGACTGTTCTTCTTAGAATGATATGTCTATGTTACCAGTTACTTTCTGAATGAATCTGGTTCTGGGTAATGTATGGGTTGAATGATCCGCCGTCGTTGCTTCTAGCAAAGGAAAGCACAATTAATCGAAAGTTCAATCCCGATTCGAAAACCGGGGATGGTGAAGAGACCAACGAAGAGGACCAGGAACATGGTGGAGTCGGCAGTGGACGAGTGGACATGGCTGAGGTTGAGGTTGCCATGAAGATGCTGTGGATGCTGGTTCCAAAATGGACAAGTCTGAAATAAAATAGTTAAATGGTGGAAAATATTTTGGCTTTTTCCGAGGAATTTTGCATTCTATTGAAAAAGTGTATTCTCTCATTGTTCAATAAAAGTAAACCTTTCCATTGTCGAAGACGATGAATGGAGTAGCAGAGAAAGTAAGAGTGATGGGATGGCGAATGGAAGAAGGCGGCAGTCTATGAAGTCGCGATCATCTGATGTATGCAGATAAAAGACAGAATGGAATCTCCTCGCGTGTATGGCGAGAGGAGGAAGAAGAAGAAGCACACCGAGTTGGAGGAGGCCTTTGAAGTGAACGATTGGCCAGTGTTGAGGACGGCAATTATACAATCTCACACCTACTTAGGTTCTCCCAGAGCCTTGGAAACTACATATAACTGCAAGAAATATTAAGTGCGAATGACTAGGATCAAAACTAAAGATCGAGAAAAAAATGGGAGAGGCATAGAAAGAGAGAGAGAGAGAGAGAGAGAGAGAGAGAGAGATATCGAGGAGACGTTTAGGGAGATGAAGATAATCGAAATTGGATCCCGTAGTTCGGTCCACAACACTAATGTTGCGAATTATACAGTACCGCCCAACATCCAGGGGTCATGGATGCAACGGTTGCATCCTTAAGATCCATGCGAATTGTGGCTTGTACAGGCAACGAAAATATTCCATATTACATTTTTCTGAATGAGAATTTTTTTCTCTATCGACTTAATCTATCCAATTCATAAAATACTCAACTTTTTTACGCGAAGATTTGTATGCAATGTAAGTCCAAATGGTGTGCAAGGAATATTGTGCAAAGCTGTGTAGGGTACTTTACTTTAAATCTTGGTAGGTTTCCAAGAATTTTCTTCTTTTTTTTGCTGATCTGAGAATTGGAAAGAGGTTATCAGCAGTGCAATTAATGCAGAGGAGGAGGCAAAAGAAGACTGACAAAATATAACAAAAAAAACTGGAAGGAATTGGCACAAAGCGGAATCGAACTCCAGCCCTTCTGCTCATGCTTGGATATGCATACCAATTCTCCACTCAACCCTGTTTTTTTCCAGCTTGAAGAATTTTAGCTAGCATTTTGACTTCGTTTTTATTAGCTGTTTTCTTTATACACACAACACTTGGATATCTCCAAGCCCGGATTAACGAGCAGAGAGTATGAAAACGCCGGCTATCATAGGGTGCGCGATGGTTTGGACTTAATCATCTTTCTATCGCATCACGGTCAGGACGACCGTGGCGTAGCTATGCCAAAAACATATTCAAAATGGCGCGAAAATTTAAGAATTTTGAATTCGGTTGGGTGATCTTCTGAAATATTTCTGCCCAGTTCGAAAACGAAAATTGTCTGATGGTTTCTAATGATATGCACTGGGTGTGGCAGACAAGACCTCCACTGTTGTTTACAAATCAATTGGGAGTGGCGAACATTAGTGACATGGTGGCTGGTTGGTTGTGGCTTACACGGCTAGTGTAACTTGCGAGAGATCGGTTCCGCCATGACGTTTAACGTTTTGCACATTCGGTTTTTTATAAACCTCCTTACAATTAGATTCTTTTTTTTGCCTGGAATCCTTATTGCCAGAAATATTTCAGAAGATCACCCAACCGAATTCAAAATTCTTAAATTTTCGCGCCATTTTGAATATGTTTTTGGCACAGCTACGCCACGGTCGTCCTGACCGTGATGCGATAGAAAGATGATTAAGTCCAAACCGGCGCGCACCCTATGATAGCCGGCGTTTTCATACTCTCTGCTCGTTAATCCGGGCTTGGAGATAACCAAGTGTTGTGTGTATAAAGAAAACAGCTAATAAAAACGAAGTCAAAATGCTAGCTAAAATTCTTCATGCTGGAAAAAAACAGGGGTGAGTGGAGAATTGGTATGCATATCCGAGCATGAGCAGAAGGGCTGGAGTTCGATTCCGCTTTGTGCCAATTCCTTCCAGTTTTTTTTGTTATATTTTGTCAGTCTTCTTTTGCCTCCTCCTCTGCATTAATTGCACTGCTGATAACCTCTTTCCAATTCTCAGATCAGCAAAAAAAAAGAAGAAAATTCTTGGAAACCTACCAAGATTTAAAGTAAAGTACCCTACACAGCTTTGCACAATATTCCTTGCACACCATTTGGACTTACATTGCATACAAATCTTCGCGTAAAAAAGTTGAGTATTTTATGAATTGGATAGATTCAGTCGATAGAGAAAAAAATTCTCATTCAGAAAAATGTAATATGGAATATTTTCGTTGCCTGTACAAGCCACAATTCGCATGGATCTTAAGGATGCAACCGTTGCATCCATGACCCCTGGATGTTGGGCGGTACTGTACTTTGCCACATCATCCGAAAGTTCTTGAAGCTCCGGGTTCGCCTGAACAATGAACAAGGAACTTCTATTTTATATATGCTATTTCAAAGAAATCACTTATTTAGCTTAATTTATATTATTATCACAACAATGAGCAAACCCTTACCCACAGGGGTCACACTTGTTGCAGCTGTGTAGTATCTCACTTCCAGTGTGTTTAAAATCTTGCACATTCTTATATGGGGTGTGACCCTTGTGCTTGCCTTCCTCCACATTTGATTCCCACTCTGTTATTGCACCAACAACATCCTCTCAAAGCTGTTGGAAAGTTTTCTTATACGTAAACAGCTTTGCATTTGAACAGACAACAGCATTAGTTGAGCAACAAGTACTCTTTATCAGACAGAGGTGCTGCTTTCGAATCGTACGCGATTGGCCTGCAATGACTCATCCATTTCTCTGCCCTCTTCCCCACTCGCAGACCGAATCTTGCAAAAGGGACATTTGTGCTCGCCCAACCTCTTCCGGCTACTTTTTCCTCTTCGGATCTTGCTTCAGTTGATGCGGCGCCGCGAGGTTGCTCTTCACGTTACTGAAAAACTTTTTTTGTTCTGGTGTTAGCAGAATCTAACGGAGGCTTTTAATTTTATGATTTACAGTTTGATTTTATTTAAACTCCCGTCAAAATAAGACTGGCCTTTCGCTGACGATAGCATGCCCTATCGGAAGGACAATCTCGTTGGACGAATGACCGAAATTTGACGAGACATCAGGCGAGGCGACGATATGCACGCGACGCGGCTGAGTCGCGGCCGGAGTAGAAGAGCGGCGACTGAATATTGATTTGTTGATTGTTTTGTCAATGCTTTAGTCTTTTTTCTCATGAAAATGAGAAGTGAAACCTGCGCCTGGCGGAGCGGCTCTTACTCGCGGACGCTGCCCGATTCGATAACGGCGAGCAGGTGGACGGAGTGGAGCTCATTGCATGCACAGATCTGGTAGAAGACTTTATGTTATTCTTTCATTTCTCTGCTAATTTGATTATTGACTGAATGCTTCCTTTGATTAAGTCTTCTCATGGCGATCTTCTCTGAATATCTATTAAATCTTAATCTCATAGTTGTTCTCACTTTGACGATGCCGACCGGGCGACTCCGCTCTCCACACTATTGCTCTAAATTGGGTCATTTAATTCGAGGGAACAAAGAACTACCAATAAATCTCAAAAAAATCTCGTTAGACTAACGAAGAGAGATTACTATGTAGTAGTTAGATAATACCAGTTCAATCTAACCGGCGGCGACTTGGACGGAACCCCAGACGCAGTAGAGGACTTGGTTGCAGACGGCTTTCTCCAAGCGCATCCTGGATATTGAAGAAGGTCATTTATTGTTTTTATTTTCTTCTCTTTTTCTCGCATCTATTTATGAGAAAAGTGAATAAAAGCTGTATTTCTATTTTGAAAAGTGGAATTTTTATACGCGTAAAATGCACCAGTTGCCAATAAAACAAGCAATCCACTCGCTATTGCGAAGAGGAGCGGCAGACCTCCGGGAACATCGGACAGCTTAAAATTAATAAGTATTACTGTTAGTTTACTAAATAAATAAATTATTTTGGTTTTAATCGATAGACGGCCAAACAAACATCCGAGAGAGAGCGAAAATGAAGAGAACTCATGAACGGACTGCCGGGCGCCGAGGGTAAAACGGTAGGAAATAAAGATACCAAACAAGTAGGACCGAAATTGACACTATCGTATATGCATTTCCTAACATCTATGCACTTTTTAGAGCAGCTGAACTTGTTTGTGCCAGAGAACAACAAAAACAAATAAAACGAGGGCAATATATGAGAATAAATAATTTGCAGATTTTGATATATGCGTTGATTTTCAGTTCTGTAAAGCTTCATGTATATCATTATAGTAGTGGTGGACCTCAGACTCTGCAACGATTATGTTCATTTGGATAAAAAGTCTTCGATGTCTTCGTCTTTGCATTCAAAACCTGTTATATCCTCACACCCCAATATTATTACATCAGCCTAAAGAAAAATGTGGATCATGAAGTAAATCAACATGAAAACATTACAATTAGTAAACTTTAATAAAAAAAGATTAACCCTGGAATAAGTAACGATGACAAATAGTAAGTTTATAAGACTCAAAGTTTAAATAGGTATGTGTTTTCGTCAGCGCACATTATCAATGATTGACAATTTTCACTGTAGTAACATCCCTGTATTTTTTACTCTATTCGTGCTCCCTACCTGTTTTCACTCACCGACTCCCAGTATTTCTCAATCTATCAATCTCTCTCTCGTTGTTCCTCTTCCTCTCTTAGCTCCTTTAATGTCTGATGGAGTAGAATTCCATCGTCTTGCACTGCTCGTCAAATCGGAATCGAATCTCTTCGTATTTCTCGTCCGGGATTCCAAAGGTGACTTCTCCATTTCGCAAAGCTGCCATCCAACACTCTGTACAAAAAATTTACATGAGAGTCTGTTAAATATTCGGAATTCAATTAATTGATTAACTAAAATAACTAATAAATAAAATATAAATATAGATGAATAATTATTTCTACCGTAGTGGTTAACACATTCGATGGCACGCGCAACCGTCCAAGCAGCAAGTCGGTCCAGCCGAATTCGACGCAGCATTACAATACAGTTAGAACGATCGCCCGGCAATGACGAGGAAAGCATGCTAATTAGAAAATATATAAAGAAGTTTGCTTTTAGCAGATTTAAGTATTTATATTTTTATATAATTAATATTAATTAATACCTCGGTTGTTGAGCGCTAAAGAAGCGCGGACGCGGAGTGTCCGTAGTTGTGGCGAGCGCGGTGGTGGTTGCAACCAAGTCAGCGGGAGTAGAGAGAGCTCGATTCTCCTCGTAGCCTGCCTGGCAAAACTAGCTTTATTTCTGTTAACCTCTGAAATTTCAATGTGTTTCTTTCTTTCCTTTTACAATCACTCTTCTATCTCATTCTCGACACATCCGATGGCGCGTGCAATCTCTTTCTTTCTTTGTCTCATTCTCTTCTCTCTCTCTCTCTTAAACTTTCTCTTTCTCTGTCACTCTCTCTCTCTCGCTCTCACTTTTCCCACTTTAATGTGTAGACATTCGCAGTTGCACGAGAATGTCGCCGCGTACATGCTGCTTTCCGTAGTGCTCACCATAGAAGACAATCTCACCGTCCGTACGAACCGCTTCTCGCCACCAGCAGGCTAAGAAAAGTTAATCTTTATACAGTATGCCAATCAATTGACCTAATTGTGCGAATTATGCGTCCAATTCTCTGGAATCTTCAACGTATTGTCATGTCGAAATTTTTGACTTCATTTTCATATGAAGATAAAATAGAAAAAAAAAGATATATAAAGATAAACAAATAAATTCGAACTGTAATCCTCGACACAAGCGATGACCGCCTCGGGCACGCCTTCGTACGCGAAGCGACGCGTGCGGCTGAACTCGCGGGCCGTGGCGACGCAACGCGCTTGCTCGACATCAAAGGAAGCCGCGTGATCAAAGTGAGCCGCCCAATCAAAGGCAGCCGCCGGACGAGGAATTACCAAGGAGGATGAGGATGTCTGCCATGAGCGTAGCGAAAAACTGAGAAATATATGTAAATAATAAGAATAGGAAATATGCTGAAGAAACTTATATGAAGCTGTTTATAAATAAATTTGGTCTAAAATGTATATTTATGTTTAATTCGTTTTATATGTTTTATTTTCTAAGAAATAAAACATAGCTTTTTAAAATACTGACTAACACAGGAATCCTGAATTGGACCACAGTAACGGAGAAGAGAAGTCTTGTAACGAAATACTGGGCCATGATCTATGTATGTATGTTTGTTATTACAGCAAGCAACAGAAAGCATTTGAACAGGCACGCCAACCTGTTCTAACCTTGGACGATACTTGTTCTTCTTTCCTGTTTTTACTAGCCACACCTATTGCGATAAATTCTTTCATTCTGCGCTCTCTCTCTCTCGCTTGAATTTTGTTTTTAAAAATATTGCGATACTGGGCAAGTGCGTAAACTTCAAAATGAATTCAATGACTATAATATCTGAACAACTGATTCGATCTCGGGCAAAGAGCTAATTATACTCATTTCGCCGATGTTTTTGGGTAAAGGCGAAGAATGAATGGCAATGTTGACGGAGCGGTTGATTCGATCTCATTGTTTTTTTCTTCTTTTTCTACTTCTTCTTCTTCTCTCTACTCGCTTTGTCCTTCTCTTTACCTCAATAGTCCCTTCCCCAATTGTCTTCCTCCATGTTTACGTGCGCATATTCGTATCGGAGAACCTGATAGATTTTAGATTTAGAACACATCAAAGTTCACTTCACTGCAATTTGACTTAAAACTACGTGAATGAAATAAAAGTAAGCATGATAATACTGCGTTCCATTGCCCGAAAATCGGACTTTCCGTGTCATTTGAAAAATTTATTTCAAGTCTTGCACGTAAAGTGCAAAAGTTCCTGTATAAAAGAAGTTCGATTGCAAGGAAGAGCTCTTTCTACTCTACTTTGATCTTCCAGCTTGGTCGAGGTTCCTGCTTTCCCTCGTCCTCCTCCTAATTTCATTGCCCCTTTCCATTTCATCTTCCCCACTTTTCTTTCTTCCTTTTGCCCCCCTTCAGCTGTCACAACTTCTATTTTTTTTATACATCTCACATTACCCAACACTACACCCTCCCTCTTTCGCACTTAGAAAAAATTAGAAACAAGAAACTGAAACTGTTCTTAATATAAGAAATAAAGTATATGGTAGAAATTAAATACAATGATAAATGTAACCAATGGTATTAATTGACCAACTATCCTGGCTGTTTCCAGATGATGTCCTCTTCGGTCGTTTCGACGGCGCGCTCGTCCAAGTCGAGTAGTTCGTCGTCCTCTCGAACCCCGACTTCAACAGTTGACTCGTCAGTCTCTTCAGATTGTTTTTGGATGGTCTGTATGAATGACCACTAAATTCTTCGTGGAATGAACTAAGTCACCTGTAAATTATAGAACCGAAATAATGAAACAAAAGGCGTGAATGAAACTTTATTTTCTGGCGTCTGTAGAAACTCGTCCACCTTCAGAATCGATTCCCCACCTCTGTGCCTCTTTAGCACTCACTCATCTCTCTTCATTTATCTGTTTTCAGAACTGTCAATCTCTTCATAAACAGCAGCGGGTCGCTGGAGGCCTTCTCAAATGACTCGATAACAAGTGGTCGGTGTCTAATACAATCGAAATAAAAAAGTAGTATAAAATTATTAGATGAAAACGGCGATGGACAACTCAATGGGAAGCATACAAACTAAAATTGCAAAAATTGCTGAATTAACTTCACCGTGAAATTTAGTGTAGATTGATAATATCCAATTATTTTGAAATTTGAAATTCTTCTGAAAAACAATATTATAATACTCGTAAAATTCCAGATTCGCTTGTTGTCTCCGCCGCGACCTTCGCCTTGCTAGCAGTGGGTGTCTTCATTCTCCAGCAGCTCATCCACGTCAACTCTCCTGCCTTGCAGGTCCACGGCTCTTTGGCAGGCAAAATTACCAAATATCGGGAAAATTTATTCAACGAAGGTAGAAAATGATTTGTTTTCTCAAATTTTCATCTCCTATCAGTTCTCTCTGTTCCATTTTCCTTTTTTCAGACGTTGCTGTGTCTCCTCTCTCTGCCCGCCTTCTTCTTCTTCATGGAGTGGACCCGCCTCCACGCTCTCAAGTTCGACCGAAGTGTAAGGAGTCAATCCTTTCCCCGATGCTTCTCCATCTTTGTTTCCTTCGCCTCTGCTACAATTCCATTTCTCCTCAGACAATAGTCTTCGAAGAATCTTCCATTCTGGCTGGCTCCGACGGCCTCGAATACGAGGTGATGAGTGCGCTCGGATGCACGACTCCGTTCAATGGAAACGAGGTAGGAATGGAAAGTGGGGAGATCGAACATTGCGGAAGGAGAAGAAAAGGAGGAGAGGAGGGGGTCTGTCAATGGGGACATGCAAGAGATGACAAATGTCTCAACCGTTGAGAGTGAGAAGCTGCCCTCGCCCAGATCATTCTGGGAGGCGCTCTTCTTCAACGACAAGAAGTTCCGCATGAACCAGGTGAACAAGATCGATTGATGGACAGGGTCAATTTAAGAATAATAGATAAAACAGGAATAAATGAGCTGAATATTGACATTGTTAATGTCTCATTTCTGCAGTTCTACCGCCAACTGTACGGCGGCGAGTTCGAGCGCGCGCAGCGGCTGCTGAACGATGCGAAGGCAATCGAGCAAGTGAAGACGGCCAGGTGTATCGACGAGGAAGACAGCAAAAAGAAGGCCGAGTGAGGAGGGGGAGGCTAGGGAGAGTTGGCCTTGTGCCAAACTCTCGGCACCCCGGACCTCATTCCAATTCGACATCTGAATAAAGCAACACCGTTATGCATTGAACTGTAGTGTTAAACATTGAGCTCCGTAAAACTCTGTGAAGAAGTCCTTGGACGGCTTATTTGTGCAGTTCTTCGTTAAAAAGATAAGAAACATATATGTATGTATTATGAATAATAATATAAAAAATATTGCCGGCCAGTGGCACTTCACGGAAGATTCAGAATCAAATATATGATAGAACAACCATTTAACAAGAAAAGATTTAAAAATTATAAGAAATAACTTTCAACTGCTTTCATCCGATAAGCGAGACGTTCAGGAAGCATCACATTACGGAATTGGCCAATGATCAATTCGACGTAGAGTACATCTCGTCCGGAGTATGCCCTTAAGAATACAATTTAGAAATGCATTTTAGAGCATATTATGATATCTTACACGACGTTTTGCCCTTTTCCAATGAGATCAATTGATCGCTCCGTGTAAAATTCGGAGTTGCTAGAGTGTTCTTTCGTATGGTCCGTTCTTCCTTGATTGTTTTGAAGGCAAGAGAAGTGGAAGATAGCAGCATTACGAGCATGAACAAGATATCCATCTGTTTCAGATGACACTTAAATTAGTTGGAAGGAGTAGGAAATAGTCATAAACTATTTAGATAGCTATACGTCATGACGTTTAATAATAATAACAAAATAACATATATATAGTTTAAATAGGCTTTATTGCATGGAAGAGCAGAAATAAATTCACATGAAGAAGCTATGGAGGTTATTGCTCATATAGGGACATGTTTTGGAAAGTTCAAACATGGTTTCAAAGGAAGAGCCAGGTAGTGGCCTAAGAGCAGGCAAGTCTTCTTCCTTTATTTGTTTCTCCCCACGTGGTGGAGGAGCCCTCATGCCGACGGCGAATTTGTCGACCGTGACAATAACCTCCTATAATATGAAACACATTATTTTCATACCTATTTAAACATAGAAATATTTAATGGATGAAGATAGATATAATGACGAATTAAGAGATGTAAATTAGCAGAGCCGGGGAGTATACGTTGTCAGAGAAATGGTGACAAGAACCGCTAGCACTAGAGAGCGACAAGAAGGCAGCGTGAAATTAGGAGAAAGAAAGAAAGAAAATAGGAGAGAAGGGCAAATTGTGAGAGACAAAAAATTAAATTAAAAAAAGAGAAGAGAAATGGAAAGAAGAATTGAGAGGGGAGAATTAGTTAGAAGAAAAGAGATAAGGAAAAGAAATTTTCATACAAAATCTTAGTATACTTACTCGGTTTGGAGACGTGCGGGAGGTCGGCGTCCATAACAGAAGGACACTGAGGGGCACGTTCCTCGACATTCATTCTGAATGGATTCATATAAATTTACTATTGTGCAATTTTACTAATGAGGAATGCCATTCATGCAGAGTGATCAAGAGAGCGTGTGAGACAGAGTAGCGAGGACGAAATCCAAATTGGAAAGGTGAAAGGATGGAATGGTCTTCAAAATAGCTAAACAACTTTCGAGAGATAATGCGTTCCATAATAACCTTTGAGAGCGAACAAGTGAGAGAAATTGGCCGATAATTCTTACAGTCTTGGCGAGAGCCTTAACGCTCAAAGACAGGGCGGTCCATATCCTAAGAATTCTACCAAGCATCATAATTCTACTGAAAATATTAGTAAGTGCGGTGCACAAAGAGTTGGCTGCCTTTTTTAAGAAATATATATGGTATCTTGTCGGGGATGTCGAGTTACGGCAAGGGAGCTTTGGTGGATGACCTCAGAGCTGAATTCTACATAGTCTAGTTAGAAGGTATGATGGGTATGATGGGTCGGGGGAGGGGGGAGCGGAGGAGTTTGGGTAGGAATAGAGCAATGTTGAAAGTAATTGGTGAACGCCCGAGCGTTATAAGTGGGGTTTGAAAGCACTCCAGATGAGGACTTAAGTGGGCCAATTCTTGCATTCTCCTTAATGCATAACGATAGAACAATCGAGTTTTACCTTTGTACGAGATTCTATTCTCTAGTTCTCTTCTATGGTTATAAATTGCCTTCTTAAGCTTTCTAGTGGCATGTAAAAACGGAGAAAGGCCAAGGGATAGTCGGGAGAGATAGAGGCGATCACAGGTCCGGGCAAGTCGTTGGACATTAATAGTGAGTTGAGGGTGGGAACGGATAATAATTCGGTTTGGAACAAAGTTATCTATTGCAAAGTGGACCTTCTCCAAGAAAATGGAATACAATGTATCGATATCGTCAGAAGAGCCTAATAGAACGGTCCAACTAATTGAGGAGAGATATGAATTTATAAGTGACCAGTTGGAGCTTTTAAAATTTCTAATGTAGAAAGAGGTCGGAATAGTGGGAGAGGGAACTTTGTGAGAGAAAACGACTGAAGAGTGATCCAGGGAGGGGAGAGGAGGAAGGACGTGCAAGGGGACTCAGAGGAGCCATCGGTTGACAAGACTAGGTCAAGAAGTGCTGAATTGCGAGTGGGTTCGATAACATGTTGGGTGAGAGTGTGTGTGTGGCATAGAGAAAGGAGGGATGCGGCAGAAGCATGGTCAAAATATGAATGTAAGGATAAGAGACGATTCAAAGCAAGAGAATACAGAGAAAATCAGCTTCATCAATTGGCACAGAATGAATCTGAGAAGAAAAAAACGTGCCATTTACTTAAGATAAAGATGCATATTCTCAGAGCAATCACTGCAACCAAGCACAGAACAAAACTGCGGCAGTGAACTGAAAATCCTCCTCTTTCCTGCGTGAATACTACGGGGGATAGGATGGGGAACAAGTAGACGAGCAGCTCCATATATCTTTTGCAAGCCCGGGGGCTTGTCATTGAAATCGGATAAGGAACATACAACATACATACATATGTTAAATGTTAGAAACATTTCCATTATATTAGTTCTACGTCTCCGACCCGAGTTAGTTACTACTTAAATCACTGCATCAGACTGTTTATGTACTGGTTGAGTCGACTTGCAATCCGAGCAAAAGGTCAAGGTTGCACAGTGTCTCAGAGGAATCTAAATACTACGCCATAATAGGTTTAATTGAATGTCAAAAAAATAGCTAGCAGGCATCGTCATGGTGAATAGGGTAGAGTCGATTATTATACAAAGATATTGCTAACGGTGTACATACATCAAAATGTACTCAAATGCCCGAAGTATTCGGGCAAGAACAACGATATTGAGAGTCGTGCCACTTTCTCGAAGTCTTTAAGGACACACAGCACGCCAGGGAAAGAAATGGTGGGAAAAATCTCAGCAAATGAAAAATGGCTTCGATACATTCAAAGTGTCATTCAAATGAATGAAAAGAACATACTTAGTACAGAAAAAAAAATTTCGACAACAAAAATATTTCTTTAACCTGTGCAACAGATGCGTGACATTCTACATGAAATTATAATTTATATATCTGCCCAATAAAACCGTATTCAGCCAACTGGCCTTTATTTCGGCAAGTAGGACTAGAGGGATTGGAAGTGGAGGGACGAGCGGTCTCAAGGGGTTTTTTTGGAGGGAAGACTTGGGGCTCCCTACTTGCCGACTTCCTACGCCTCGTACGGCTCGTGCGAGCCGAAGAGGAAGAGGCCGAGAGCCTTGGCGTAAAGGAATCCAGTCAGGTACGCCAGCTGGTAGACGTGCGCCGGCTGAAAATTACAGGGATTACTATTTGGATTTCTTTTTATTATTTCATGATTAATTTTTATATTGATTCTTCCAAAGCAATCGTTTACCTCGGCACCGTGGGCGTAGATGTACTGGAGCACCGCGAAGCCCGCCAGCGAATAGAAGGTCGCGAAGGCCAGGTACGACACCGAGACCTCAAATTAATCCTATGATTTTATTATTTTATTTACGATTTATTTTAGAATTCCAAAACTTGAATGATTACCAAAGTACTATTTTGTGAATAATAATTCCAATGATATTTATATTCCTCTGACCGAGCCGAGAAGGACGCCAACTGCGAAGAGCGCAGCGTACGCTCCACCGAGGGACGCGGCGAGCAGGTTCACGCGGGAAGAGCCGACGGCGGGAGCGGCGTACTGTAAGAAGGGATAAGGTAGGTTGTGGGAGGAGACTGGATACGGTATCATTACGGGGAATCTCAGATCAACAGACGTAGTAGGCAGATCCAGCGACGGCCGGGAGGAGGAAGGCGTAGGGCTCAGCGTAGATGTAGAGATGAGCGAAGGCTGAGCCGAGCAGGAGACCGGCGAGGCTGGCGTAGCCGAGGAGAGCGAAGCGGGCATCCTTGTCCGCCAGAGACGACTGTAATATTTTAAGTATTTTATTAATCTTGTTTCCATCTTTAGATATCGTTTTTCTGTAAATAAAATTACAGCAGAATAGCAGAAATGCACGTACTCCCTTGAGGGAGTAGTAGTAGGCGTAGAGGGGCACGGCGACGAGCGCAGCGAAGGCAGCACCGAAGCTGCCGAGAAAGGCGCCGACAAAGTAGTGGAAGAGGTTGGCGCCGAGAGAGAAGGACGCAGACGCCGCGAGCACCAGCACAGTCGACCAGAGGAAGATGGAGAGGACCTGCAAGAAATGAAATATTATTAAAGGCAATGAAAGTCACGAAGGGGCAAATTTCAATCATTTGAATTTATACATTGTCGAAGGAAACTGTAGAGAAATGTATGTATCCTTAGCAGCGGAAATCTGCAGAAACCTTGGCAGGCGGCGCGGAGGCGTCGCCCGTGTTGGAGAGGACGACAAGGGCGGCGTCCCTCTGGGCGAGCAGCGAGGCTTGGAGGGAGGCGACCAGCTCCTGGGCGGACTGCAATGGCAAAATGATTCCTTTTCAAGATTAGAATGAGAGAGTGGAATGACAAAGCAAGAGGAATGCAAGGAAAAGCTGACTCCTTGTAGGGCGAGTGCCTTGGCCTTGTACTCGTCGCCGGCGCTCTGGAACTCGGCGCCGTACTGCTTGAGAAGGGCGGCGGGGTCGGCTGCCCCGATGGCGGAGGCGGGAGGGGCCGGAGCGTCTGCGGCGGATGCGGGGGCATCCGCGGGCGCAGGAACCTCGGCGGGGGCGGGGGCAGCGTCGATTGCAGCGTCAGCCATGGCAAGAGGGAGCGAGGGACGAGTGGAAGAGAAGGAAGAGAAGAGCTGTGAGTGAAATGGCTGCCGAAGCTGCTTTTATACTGCCCAATTTGTACTTTCTTTGCACTGGAAGTGCGTTTTCTTGACAAAAATGAAAGTGCCCAGAACTTTACATTTGCAAATTTCGTGATTTTCATCATTTTTAGCAAATCTGGGAATAAGTTTTAAAAAACTCGCACAAAATTTTACGATTTCTTTATATTTACCTTGCAGTTTCTACATTCAATCGACCGAACGTTTCAAAATAAATATTATTATTTCAACTAACTTCTAAGTGTCATGATTATATCATAATAAGCATAATGTTTAGAATTGCATTTGCAATTTCTTTTATTTATTTCATTTCTTTCAGAATTTACATTTGTCTTCCTCTTGTCAATTTGATACGTATATAATTTCATTCTTTAGCAAGTATTCTCTGCCGTTCTTCATTACTTGCTTCGTATTTGAACATCATAGCATAATTTGTATTCATATTTAATATACACCAACTGTCTCGCTATTTCCGCCAAGAGATTTGCGCCAAGAGGTAATATGGTAGAATCTATAATGCGTGAATTCGACTCCTTATTTGAAGGTACATTGATCTCATAATGCCTTATTTTCAGTTCAACTCGATATTATGCATTGCGTTATTATGCGTCTCGGAAAAGAGCTTTTTCGAGGGAGAAAATGTTATTCATGACTCTTGATAAAGCTGTGAGATTGATCAGATTCAACTATGAGAGATGAGAAGAATGAAATGTGTTTCAGCTCACTAACTCTGAGTAAACTCTATCGTTATTTATTATAATTGTGAGAACAAGAGATGAAGGAGGAAGAAATAAATAAGACGGAGGGTAGAAAAGAAAGTTAGATAAGAAAACAAATGGTCTAATAGCGGCCGACGAAGCGAGAGCAAGATGAGAACCGCCCGCACCCGAGCACACACGAAGCAAAGAATGCAGAACTAAGAGAATAATTGCCAAAGAATGAAATTATAAACAGGAAGAAAATGCATTCTAGAAGAAATGGAATAAATAAAATAAATTTCCAATGCAATTGGAAACATTATGTTTATTATGACATAATCATGACACTTATGTACAAGTTAGTTGTAATAATAAAATTTATTTTGAAACGTTCCATCGGAAATTGCAAATGTAAATTGCGCACTTTCATTTTTCTCAAGAAAACGCACTTCCAGTGCAAAGAAAGTACAAATTGGGCAGTATAAAAGCAGCTTCGGCAGCCATTTCACTCACAGCTCTTCTCTTCCTTCTCTTCCACTCGTCCCTCGCTCCCTCTTGCCATGGCTGACGCTGCAATCGACGCTGCCCCCGCCGAGGTTCCTGCGCCCGCGGATGCCCCCGCAGACGCTCCGGCCCCTCCCGCCTCCGCCATCGGGGCAGCCGACCGCGACGAGTACAAGGCCAAGGCACTCGCCCTCCAAGGAGTCAGCTTTTCCTTGCATTCCTCTCGTTTTGTCCCTCTCTCGAATTCTAATCTTGAAATAGTATTATTTTGCCCTTGTAGTCCGCCAAGGAGCTGGTCGCCTCCCTCCAAGCCTCGCTACTAGCCCAGAGGGACGCCGCCCTTGTCGTCCTCTCCAACACGGCCGACGCCTCTGCGCCGCCTGCCAAGGTTTCTGCAAATTTCTGCAGCGATTTTCGAATCTGGAAGCCGATGGAATTACTAATCAATTAGAATTATTTATTTGTGATTATCATTCATTTCTTGCAGGTCCTCACCATCTTCCTCTAGTCGTCTGTTCTGGTGCTCGGGGCGTCTGCGTCCTTCTCTCTCGGCGCCAACCTCCTCCACTACTTTGTCGGCGCCTTCCTCGGCAGCTTCGGTGCTGCCTTCGCTGCGCTCGTCGCCGTGCCCCTCTACGCCTACCACTACTCCCTCAAGGGAGTACGTGCATTTCTGCAATTCTGCTGAAATTTTATGCACGATGGGGAACTGAGTAAATAAAGTGAAAATGAAATACTGAAATTTGTTTACAGTCGTCTCTGGCGGACAAGGATGCCCGCTTTGCTCTCTTCGGCTACGCCAGCCTCGCCGGTCTCCTGCTCGGCTCAGCCTTCGCTCATCTCTACATCTACGCTGAGCCCTACGCCTTCCTCCTCCCTGCCGTCGCTGGATCTGCCTACGTCTGTTGATCTGAGATTCCCAGCAAATGATACCGTATCCAGTCTCCTCCCACATCCTACCGTATCCCTTCTTACAGTACGCCGCTCCCGCCGTCGGCTCTTCCCGCGTGAACCTGCTCGCCGCATCCCTCGGTGGAGCGTACGCTGCGCTCTTCGCAGTTGGCGTCCTTCTCGGCTCGGTCAGAAGAATAAACTGACAAATATATTCGGAGGCTACATATTATAATTATTGAAATATGTGAAATGGTAAAATCATTCTTTGGAAATCATTGAAACTTTTAGAATTCTTAAAATAAATCGTAAATAAAATAATAAAATCATAGAATTCATTTGAGGTCTCGGTGTCGTACCTGGCGTTCGCCACCTTCTATTCCCTGGCGGGCTTCGCAGTGCTCCAGTATATCTACGCTCACGGTGCCGAGGTAAACGATTATTTTTATGAACGATTATAAAAATTAATCATAAAATAAATAAAAGAAATCCAAATAGTAATCCCTGTAATTTTCAGTCGGCGCACGTCTACCAGCTGGCGTACCTGACGGGATTCCTCTACGCCAAGGCTCTCGGCCTCTTCCTCTTCGGCTCGTACGAGCCGTACGCGGCCCAGGAAGTCAGCAAGTAGGGAGACTTTTCCCTCCGTCCAGCTCACTTGGGGCCGGTCCTCACTCTCCTTCCGATCCCTCTACCCCCACTCGCTGAAATAAAGTCCAATGGGCTGAATATGGTTGTGTTCTACACGCATTTGGTTCTCCAGAACCATGAAATACATATACATCTAAATGATAAAAAATGCTCAGTTCTCTGGCTCTCATTCAATACACTTCCTTCTCCATCATCTCTTCTTTTCACAATTATAATAAATCAGATTGAGTTTACTCAGTGTTTATGTGTTGAAACACATTTCATTCTTCTCATTTCACACAGTTGAATCTTGTCAATCCATTCTTTATCAAGAGTCATTAATACCAATTTCTTCCTCGAAAAAGGACACATAATAACATAATGTGGAATTGTTGTGGTGAACTCAAATTAAGGCATTATGAGATCCATGTATGTATGTATGTACATTAAAAAAGGAGTCGTATTCCCGCATTTTAAATTCTACCGAATTCGCTCTTGGCGGAAATAGCGAGACTGATTTGGGCATATTAAATAGGAATACAAATTATGCTGCGCATATTGAAAACCCACTGAGTCATGTTATCATTTTTGTAAAAACCTACACTACTCAGCTGAAAGTTATGGATGAAACAAGACCTGCTCACTCCTCACAATAGTTCGTTATGCAAGCAGTTGATAAAGCGTTTGCGTGAAATTGTTTCTTGAGTTCGAGTCCCTTTCGTATCATCGTTTTTTGATTGTATTTATTTATTTCATCTTTACCTTTATTTTATCTTTATCTAAAAAAGGACAAATAACAGTTATGTTAGCTAAATGGCACGCGCACTTCGCGCATACAATGAAGGGTTTCATAGGGGGTGGAGGTGTGGGTCAGGCGGTGAAGACCTCATACTGAATGAATGAAGCGAAGTGGGGATCCGAGAATTGGAAGTAACACAAGACCTTCAAGATCGAATCAAGGGCCGCGTCCTGACGTCGTTGTGGATTCGCTTGGATACGGCCTTAAAATAGTTATTGAATCCAATATACAGTTATGAGATAAATCAACTCTTGATTATTTGGATATATGTAGTTTAAATTACCAAAACATGAACAATATAAAACTCTGTTCCTAAACAGCTACAGAGATGATCAGCTCGAAAGGTATAACTTTTGTGTGTATGTTGCGGCTGCCATTCGGCAAGTCCAGCAAGTCCGAGACAGACGAAGTTCCAACAACGTCGACGATGTTGACCATGTCTTTTTGTGATGGATCGGGCACGACAACTTCTCGCTTCACTTGAAGACTGAACAGCAACAGCGATGTTTGGTCACAGTTATTTCACGATTTCAAATTAATTTAAAGCAAAGAAAATAAGAGAAGGACATATGTATGTAAGGAGAGAAAAAGGAAATAAAACTGCAGTTTTTAAAAAGACCATCATTGAACTCTACATACATATATTTATACAAGACAGCGCTAATTAAGTTGCGCCAAACAAGTTATTTTCCTCTTTTGAATCATCTCACGAACCGTTGAGGAAGCAGTCCGCAAATACATCTCTCGCCAAGGTTCGCGTTGTCTCTGCTGCCTTCATATCAGCGATACTGTAACTAGCGTAACTCTTTGGTTAGAAGAAATTAAAGTTTAAAAAGCCAAAATTAGAAGAACAGTTGCAAGGCTATTTTTCGAGTAAAAGTATAAGCACACCTCCAGCATTTCTAAGGGTATTTCATGGACCAAACGTTCCGAAGCTGCTGTCCTTTTCGGGTTGTGGCTGACGTAATCCGTCTCAAGCGGTTTTTGTAAACATGTCGATGTCTTTGAAAATTAGTTAAATAAAACTCATAAAAGTAAGTTTCGTTTATAATAATAAGAATAACCAGTCGCGAGTTAATTGAGCTTTCATCGATATGATCGCAAGCGGTGAAGACGTTGTCATCTTCCAAATTGGGATGAATCAATGAAGTCGTGATCATCAGATGAATGCAGATATAAGTCAGAATAGAAACTGCTCGCGTGTATGGCGAGAGGAGAGAGAAGAAGAAGCACACCGAGTTGGACGAGGCCTTTGCAGTGAACGATTGGCCAGTGTTGAGGACGGCAATTATACAATCTCACACCTACTTACAATTAGGTTCTCCCAGAGCCTTAGGGAACTATAACTGTGAGATATATTAATTGTGGATAACTACATTAGAGAGCGCGAAACAGAGAGGTGAGAGATAGAGAGAGAGAGACAGAGACAGAGACAGAGAGAGAGAGAGAGAAGAAAGAGGGGGAGAGATTGGGAGAGAGAACTAGAGAAGTCGGGGAGACATTTCGAGAGATTTTGGTCCAAAACACAAATGTTGTGAATTCTACTTCGTCATGTCATCTCAAAGAGTAATGCAAGATCTAGAAGTTCCACGTTCTCTTTAACAATGAAAAAAACTTGTGTATCTCTATTCCAATGAAACGAATCCTTCGTCTTCCTCCTCATCACTGGCATCTCGTTCTACGTGCGATATCAACTGTGTCGCCTCCATTTATAAGTTATTCCAAATCCTTTTCTTCGGAACTCTTACTCTCCCCCCTTTTCAACCCTCTCAGTCGGCCCTTCCTCATCAATGGTAAAGGCCGTGTGGCATATAACAGAACTTGTTATAACGAACGAGGGATCATGGATAATGTTTGAAATTTCAATGCATAAATAGTACGTACCTTGTTAGTTGACATCAAAATAATAGATTGAAATATATGGTAATAAAACTGCTAAATCGGGATCTTAATTTTCATAAATGAAAGCAGTTGATCTTTTATATGTTGTACGTTGCGATTACCATTATAGGATTGCAGTCACCTCACTTTATGGCATGGCAAGAATTCCACTTTACGGAGTCGATAGACAATAACGTGTTTGTTGGCAGTAAACTGAAAAAAGTCCTTCACTAGTGAATTTTTATGAATAAATATAAGAAATAACTTAAGTAGTTATGGCTGTGTTCTTTTTTTCCTCATTCACGCTGTCTGCTCCAGCAACTGCTCAATGTCGGCAATCATCTGCAGAGGTTCAGTGGTTGGCGAGTATCTAAATTGGAATCAAAGTTATTAATCAGATGTAAGTGCCGGCAGCACCAAGGAGCAAAGAATCTTTTATTAACGCAAAATAATTGTTTAGAAATACTTATTAATGTTCCCGAAGTATAGAATTTTTTTAGTTAGATTGAAAAAAAGACCTCGCCACGACGCGCCCTTTCCGATCGACAAGAAACTTTGTAAAGTTCCACTTGATCGCATCGACGAGAGTTCCGCCCTGCTCCTAAATTTACGTAATTCACAAATATATGTTAATTTCTCTTTTTCAATTTCCTATTTAGAAAGGTGTTCATTTTATTATTCGCTATCCCGAGTAAGTACCCGCAATATTTTTTTACTTTTGATCAGGAACAAGCAGATGATACATATGTACATATGTTCCATACACATACATAGTATATAAATATTTACATATTTTCAAATCACGCAGCAAGGAAAATTGAGATTGTCGACAATACAGCTTTATTTTAGGAGCTCTCAGTAACTCATTATGAATTCTGTGTAAAGAAAAAAAAGGAAAATGAAATACGAGCCTTCTTGAGGAAGGTCCAGAGTGGATCGGCATTTTCTCCATTTACGTCAATCTTCGCATACAATTCCGGCGCGTAATCAAACTGATCTTTGACGAACGTCTTAATGTCCGCCTCGCACGACGGCTCCTGCACAGAATTGAAATCATTTTAGAGACGTCTCTTCTAGTCTATTTGAGATTGCTATACTCTTGCTGATACAATGGTTACGGACATTCTTTTTTTTATTTAATGGACAACAAATTAAAGAGAATAAATCATAATATAAATGGAGATTTAAAAATTTCTTGGTACATCTCTTTGCTTAGGTAAGTTTTCATATAAGAGGGCAGAGAAGAAGACGAAACTCTCACCTGTCCTCCGAACTGATTGCAAGGAAACGCTGCGACAGCAAATCCACGAATCGCGTATTCATCCTAAACTCGGAAGTACGATTGAAATGCATTCGATTTTTACTGCACACCCCAGAATGACAAGATAAACCGAGCATCCTACCAAGTCTATAGATGAGACTATTTGACGAATTAAGCTATTGCTATATGAAATAAAAGATTATCTGCTATCCCATGTCGATCAGTCGCTATCATATTTTAAATATCGTTTCACCACCATTATGAATATGAACATGAATAATATGTAAAATGAAAGAACAACAAGCCTCAAGCTGCTTCAGCTGCTTGTAGTTCGTGTTCGTTAAGCCGCACTGCGAAGCGACGTTCACAATGAGAATGACCTGACCTCTGAAGAACAAAAAAAATTTAATCAAGTTTCATCTTCGGAATAATGTGGAAAAATACAGTAACAAGGAGAACATAATATATAAAAAATTAATTATAAACAATAAACTTATAAATATACCCGTTTAGATTCATTTCTATCTATTAGGTGAAAAAATTATAAACGTTAAGCAAGAACTATTATAAGACAGTAATATAATAAATTGCATTTATTTATATTTCAACCACTGACCGATACTTTTCCAAGGAAACGCTCGAGCCGTCGGCTGCCTTGACGGAGAAGTCGTAGATCGTTCCATGCTCGCTGAGGTCGTCATCGATTGCATTGCTGAAAGAAGGAAGGTCACCGAAAAATAATTTATGCCGGGTTCATTCTCTCCTCTGCTATCCGAAGGTCGCACAACCTGTTATATGAGAGGGCAAAGAGTGGCGGCAATTTGAAGTCGCACACAAATTGCTTGGGTGGTTACCCTCCTTTAAGATATAGAGAAAACTGTCTTGACTACCCTTTTTGTAATGCCATTATAAATACATTAGTGCAAGTCAACATAGAGTTGAGTAGAAGTGCTTGCAGCCGTCTCGTTCAGTCTTTTGATTCAATATTTTTTCATAATTCCATAATGAATATTCGCCTACCTCAGCGTTGCTGCCGCCATCAACAGAATTGCTGAAGCGATTGTTCGCATCTCTGGAATGCAAAATAAACGTAGGGAACTTAATTTTCAATAGAAGTGTGAGAATGGAATAAGTTATACCTTAAAAAATATTATTATTATTCCGTTTCTATAATCTCCTCTATTAGTAAGACAAAATAAATAGAGCCTACAAACATTTGTAAACTCTATACAAAATGTTAGAGAGAGAAACGCCAAAAATTGTTAAAGCAGAGTAGGAAAAGTCGCGAACAAATGAATACCAATGAGCCGCTGGGTCAGCAGAGGTGCCTCTTTTCTTGTTCACTCTTCCTTTCTTCGTCGTCTTCTCTCTTCGTCGTGTGCTCTCTCGTCTTCTCTCATCGTCTGTCACTCTCCACGAATCGAACGCTCTCTCTCTCTCGTACGGAGAGTCTGAGCGACCTTCACTCTAAACTACTCGGCAGTTGCCCATCGCTCGTGTCTGATCCGAATAAACAACGAGCGAACATGGAGCAAGCAAATCAATCAAAGGTGAAATGCAATATGTTTCTCTATTATGATTTTTATATTTTGCAAGTTAACAATATGAGGAAGTGAAATGGTTAGGTCAGTATGTAGTAAAGAGCATAAATACTTACAATTTACTGACAATAGGGACATATGTATGTGGCTGTTCAATAACTGTTTATTCGCATATCGGGCCAACGTGCTGGTAGAATGGCGAAGATAGATTTGAGGATGATCGAGGGCCGGACATGTTAGTCATCAATTTAAACACATATTTTACATTTACACATTCATACAAATCCGGTGAATCATACATCCTCGTTAGATTGGGGCGTCGAAAAAAGAGCAGCTAAAGGGAGCAGAAAGTGATGGAGAAAGGGAGTGAATGGAAAAAGAGAGTGAGAAAGAGAGAGTTAGAGAGAAGGGGAGAGAAAGAGATAGGAAGAGGGAGGAATATTCGGAGAGATAAAAAGAGAAAAAGATAGGGAAAGTGTGAGAGAGGGAGAGAGGGAGAGGGAGAGAGCGGGAGATAACGAAGGATCTCGAATGAGGCTTTGCATGGCTAGATTCCATCTGTGTTGGTTACAACACCTTCTGCAAAACCATTATCGGGCTGTCTCTTCTCTCTCATATCTTCTTGTCTCTCCACACGACAACCCTTGTTTATAGCATTGGCCAGATCAACCGGATGATGGGTGAGCAATTTGTGGATATACTCATGACAGCAGATCATCTCTATATCCCTTTCTCTCTCTCTCTATTTCTCTCTTTCTCTGTCTCTCTATTTCTCTCTCTCTCCCCTTCCCTCTCTCATTTCTCTCAATCTCTCTCGCCGTCTGCTCCTCTCGTTCGGCAGAGGAGAGCCGGCTACAATTCGCTCGGCTTTATTAGCATGCCTCTGCGAAGTGTCTGCAGTCACAATAAACTGGGAGAGCGCGAGCAACTGTGACAATGTTTTTTTGCTTTCGTCCTTTTTTTCCTCAAATATTGTAAAATATTTTTATTCTATTTGTTGTTATAAGGTTAGACTTTTATTAATGTTATAATTTAAATAAATTGATAAAATTATATAATTTGTAATGTTTTTACGAATAATTTCCAGCTTGGCCGCCCTTTCAATGGCACTCTTGACGATGTGCTCTTTCATGCTGCTTTTCATCGTTGCCTTCCTGGCCATTGTCAGGGATGCCGATGCCAAACTGCAGAATATTACCGTGCATATTAACGAGGTTTCATTGATTCGTATATAGTAAAAGGAAAATCACGTTACTATAATATTTAACATTTTTGTATTTTCCGCCCATGTAATGAACAAATAATTTTTCAGCAAAAAAAAACAATTGTATTAATTTGAATTGTTGACTTCTCAACTGTAGATTACATGCAATGGCACTGAGCCGCATGGCAACGTCACCGTTCTCCTGATGGAGCGAGATATTTGTTCGTTTTTTTTCCGATCGGTCTCTTTTTTATTTCTTTCTAAGTTTACTTTCTTTTTCAAGTGTAAATACATACATACATGCATACATACATATGTAAAATATATATATTTTCTTATTCATTACAAATATGTGTGAATATAGAATGTGCATAAATTTTGAATTTCACTTTAGAAACTTTCTTTTCTTGCAGTCAACGACGACACCCTCAACTCGACGTGGTATTCGGGCAAGAATCTGACGCTCTTCGGTGAAGAGAGCGAAATCTTCGCGATCAAACCCTACATTCGCATTCGCCACTTCTGCAAGGGTAATGGGGTGAGTTTGCTCCTATAGATAATATTACCAAAAACTCAGTTTTGAATCCTCTTTGCCTGACAAAAGAATCAGGCAAAAAGGCGCGAATAGAGAGACACGATTACGATAGTAATGAAAATTCAAATAGATTGCGGATCATTTTCGTGTTCCTTTGATGTTTTCATGACAATATTTATACTTGTAAATAATTCCCAGACTTGCCAAACCTCCGACTACTTGATTCCGGCCGAGACCGTCGGAGCCCACATGCGCTTCCAGCAGATCGAGCTCGAGAACCAGAGCGACAAGGACCAGGCGTGCTCGGAAAAGTGAATTCTTCCGGGCAAAACAGCGAATTATTCTGTTTTCTTTCTATAGCTTTCTTTTTTTTAAGTTTTTTTTAACGCTTTACCTTTCAAGGTTTGTTCAAATGAATAAAGCTACTCCCTTGCATCTATCGTACAATTTTTCAAAGCCAATCCTTCTTTTCTTCCATTAAATATGTTTCATCTTCCGGTTTGTTCTTTCAGAATTAACGATTGAGAGCAATAAACAGTAAAATCATCTCCATTAGCGTCGCTTTTGAAAAGCCTAAAAATAGCAGAGTAATACTGCAAGTATGTTTTTATTTACAGTTATTCCTTAAAACAACTAAATGCCGACCTACCGCTGCTAATACAATCATAAAAGAAAGGCACTGAAACCAAATAGATCCTCGCTGAATCTCCTGTTTCGCTCTCTTTCTCACTTTCTCTTCTATTGTTTTCTCTCCATCGTTCTCTCTCTCTCTATCACCCTCTCAAACAGAATTCATACATATTTCACTCGTTTTCGAGTCCTCTCAACGATCTCCATTTGGATAGGAGACTCTGTCAATGCCAACACATCGAATGTGCAACATAACTTTTCTAAAGTTTTTTTAGAGATGAATCTTCTTCAAATACCTATTTTTCAAATCAATATCGAAGTTTTTTATTTGCTATTGAGAAGTGACCTGAACAGGGTGTTAGAGTTTTTCTTCATTTTCTTTTCTGCTACAGCTTTCCTCCCTTTACCGCCGTCTCCACTTATAGGCTGATAGGTCTACTAAATTTTGTTCAGATTGCTCCTTTTCTGAAGATTTTCGTTCACTTCCTTCTCACACTAATTCGGTCTCCAATCAGACGTGCACATTAAACGAAGTTTTTTCACTGAAGCAATTAAGCGCACTCTGGGCAAGGTAACAGTTGAAAAATCTCCCCCTCTCTCTCATTCTTTCTCTCTCGCTCTGCCTTTCTATCTCTTCCTTAATCTCTCTCTCACTCTCTCTCTCGAATACACAGTATTTCCTCTCTCACTTTTTTAAACCTCGCTGTGTGCTTAAACTCTTCATACTTAGTTTCTTTGCACTGGCCAAAATCCACCCAGAACAGCGTGGTGAGCGGCACTACTAACCATCATTTTTTGTACTGTCAAAGAGTTTGAGAGACTTTTGATTTCTACCGAACAAAAAATAAAATATTATCTCTATTTATTAATGTTTCTTTATGTCTCGCTTAAGGTAAGTGTTCACATATTTTTAGCAAGAAAAAGAGATACATATGTACATGGATTTTTGTTGTTGTTGGAATTATCGGGCAAGTTTGAATTTTTCTAGCTTCCGCTTGAATTGTTGATGGCATCATTTCTTCGAATGATTTGCGATATTCTTGGCCATCGTTCAGGAAACGAATGCAAAGTCCCAACATATTACCGTTCACGTTGAAAATGTGAGAGATTTCTTATTTTCTTTCTTATTTTTCGAACACTGTTAAATTCAGCCGCGCCCGCAATCCTGGTCAAAGTCGCGTTGACTTGTCGACAATGTTCAATTTAAACGTTCAGCGCGAGATGTTCTATGGCTTAGCTTATTAAAAGTTAGAGTGAAAGTTGTTGGTGTCGCGTCCCAAAAAAACTACTCCTTTCGAAAAGCGAACCCGGTCGGCATGGCCAGAAAGTAACAAGTGAACCAACAAGTAACAACTTCTGCTGCTGCATCTGTCGTTTATCTTTGTCAAGATAGCGGGCGTGGCAGGGTCTTCACTGAAATATTACTCGATTTTACGTTGACAATAGCAAAATTTTAAGTGAGAACGAGTACGGATATTCAATTATCTATGAGAACAAATCAGTTTAGAAAACTGCTTTCGCATTGTTTGGCGTATTTTTGTGTACTATTAAAATAAAACAACAATAGATAAGTTGCGGTGACCGACTACCGGAGAAAAACATCACTGTTCTGATAATGGAGCGAAATCTTTGTGCGTATTTCAATTTGGTATTTTCCATCGCAAACATTTATTCTAAATTTTTCTACTAAATACTTAAATTTATTTTGAAGTTTTATGTGCTTTTATTAAATTGTCGTAGAATTAATCAGAAAAACAAAGGAAAACTTAGTTGCCTGTATATTTTTTTAATAATTCAAAAATAGTGTTTTATTTTTGATAAAGAAGATAAATATAAAAGTTCATGATTTCTTTTGCAGTTTTTGACCAAACTCAGGACTATAAAGTAATTCCGGGCAGTATCGGGAAGCCTCCAGGGTCATTCAAGAGAATCACTTTGACCGGAAGCAAGTCCGAGGTCTTCGCCATTGAGCCGTTCCTTCGCATTCGCCACTACTGCAATAGTAATGGGGTACTTTTATTTATTTAGGTATTTATTTATTTATTTTCTTATTACCGCACCTATTTATTTCTTAATTTATATGGAAGCTAAGGAATATCGAAAATGCAACTTATTTGTAAGCCTCAATGTTCCACATCTTCTTTCCGAAAGCATTCGCGAATGTATATATCAGATAAAAAATACTTTGTTTCGAAGTTAGTTCTGGAGAAGCAAAACAAAGTTGAAATAAAAAATCAGAAAACTCTTCCAGAATTGCCTCTGCTCGGAGTACGGAATTCCACCAGAGGCGATCAACGCCCAAATGACCTATCAAATGATCAATCTTGCAAAGCCGAGTCTGAAAGACTACGAATGTCCATTTTAAACTGGCCAAAAAGTCACGCTTGAAATCGCCTTCCTGCCTGACGCAAGAGCGAGAGAGCATGTAATTTTAAGAGACGCATCTACAATAGTCTAAAAATGCAATTAGATTCTGGCTGTACATGTATTGATTAGATTTATCAAGCACTTTTCGTCTATATATTGAAGAAATGTATATGAATGCTCAGACAGCAATAAATAAGAATGTTCAGTGTAACAAGTTATCGGAGAGAGTAAGTTGAACGATGACAATTAAAGAGGCTTGAAATTATTCTACATTTACGGATATATGGCAACACTTGTGAAATTTTGCTCTATTTTTCTTTCATTCTCTCGCTCACACTTTAAATCCAAAGATGCAGGATGCTATAACTTTTCTAGAATTTTTTTTTCTTGCAATTGAATGTTATACAAATATTATTCAAATACAACAATCGAACAATTCTCACTTGCTCATAAGGAGTGGACATGGTTATAGAGTTTTTTTTCTTTACTTTCTTTTCTGCTATTCCTTCCCACCATTCCTCGCTCTCCACCTCTAGTCTGATTGCTTGGCTAGATTTGTTGAGATGGCTCCTTTTCTCAAGATCATCTTTCTCTCCCTTCTCACCCTAATACAGTCTCCAATCAAGAGACGTGCACATTAAATGAGTCTTTGAAACTTATTTTAATACTTTCCACTTAGTCAATTAAGCGAACTCTGGTCGAACAGTTGAAATAATGTGCATGTTCATAATCTCCACCTCTCTCTCTCTCTGTCTCGCTATTTCTCTTCCGCTCTTAATTCTCTCGCTTTACCTTTCGATCTCTTCTGTAATCTTTCTCTCTCGCATACATGGGATTTCCTCTTTCACTTTTTTAAACCTCGATGTGTGCTTAAACTCTTCATACTTAGTTTCTTGCACCGGCCAAAATCCACCCAGAACAGCGTTGTGAGCGGCACTGCTTCCTTTTTTGTACTGTCAAACGTTTGAAAAACTGTTTATTTATATGAATCAAAAATAAAATATTATTTCTATTTATTAATGTTTCTTTCTGTCTCGCTTAAAGTAAGTGTTCACGGATTTTTATCAACAAATAAGAGATATGTACTTAGAATTTTGTTGTTGTTAGAATTATCAGGCAAGTTTTAATTTTTCCAGCAGCCGCTTGAATTATTGATGGCATCCTTTCTTCGAATGATCGCCAGCTTTGCAATCTTGGCCGCCGTTCAGAAAACTAATGCAAAACCTCAAAACGTTACCGTGCACATTGATTCTGTTGGGATTTTCTTTCTTTCTTGTTTTCCAAAGTTGCTAAATTCCTGGATTTCACTGAAATAATACTCTATTATACGTTGACACGTGTAAAATTTTACATGTGAACGAGTATGGATATTCAATGATCTATGACAACTAAATCAGTTTAAAAAATACTTTCGCATTCTTGGGCATATTTTTGTGTACTGTTAAAATAATACAACAATAGATTATGTGCGATGACCGGCTACCGGAGAAAAACATCACCGTTCTGATTATGGAGCGAAATCTTTGTGCGTCATTCAATTTTCTATTATCTCTCTCATACATTTATTCAAAAAATTTCTTAATTACATACTTACATTTATTTTAAAGTTTTATGTGAATTGTTTTTTATTATCGTAGAATTAATCAGAAAACAAAGGAAAACACAATTTTATGTATTTGTTCTAATAATTCAAAAACAAAATTTTATGTATCAATGTATGTAAATGTTTTCTTCAATTGCAGTTTTTGATGAAATTCTGAACTACGAGAAACTTCCGGGCAATGATATCAGGAAGTCTCCATGGCCTTTCCTTAACTTAAGTTTGATCGGAGGGAAGTCCTAGGTCTTCGCCATTGAGCCGTTCCTTCGAATTCGACACTACTGCAACAGTAACGGGGTACTTTTATTTAGTTATTTATTTATTTTTCTTTATTTATTTCATTATATATTTACTTATTATTTAATTATTAGATTATTAATTAATTTATTTATGTAATTGTATATGTATTTATTTACTTATTATGTAATTATTTGTTTGTTTATTCAGTAAATTATATAGCTGTTTATGTATTTATTTCCTTACTATCGCATCTACATATTTATTTCTTAATTTATATGGAAGCTAAGTAGTATCGAAAATGCAACTTCTTTGGAAATCTCAATGTTCCATATCTTCTTTCCGAAAACATCCGCGAATGTATATAAGATAAGAATTACTGAAAATCAGCTAACCATAAGCAAACTCTCTTTGCTTTGTTTCGCAATTAGTTCCAAAGAAGCAAAAAAAAAGTTGAAATAAAAATAGTAGAGTACTTTTCCAGAATTGCCTCTGCTCGGAGTACGGTATTCCACCGGAGGCGATCAATGCACATATGACATATCCATTTATCGATCTAGCAATGCCGAGTCTGAAAAACTACGAGTGTCCATGTGAAAGCAGCTAAAAACCTCACGCTTGAATTTGATTATATGACACAATAGCAAGAGAGCATCAGCGGCATTAATCTTGCCGTTTGTCCAAGACATGTCAAGGACAATCGGTCATGACCGTTCATGGTCATAACCATGTCAAGGACACGTCATGGACATGTCATGGACACCTGCACATATGCGCTTTAAAATACTTTTTTGACATTTTCAACCCTTTTTACTGTTATTCTACATTTATTTCACAAAAATAATCAAATTAAAAAAAAGAGAAGCCAAAATGGTTCATTCTAAGTACACTTTTGAAAAAAAGTCAACTTTTTACGTCGAATTGCACCAGACACTTAGGCACCAATCATTTGGAAGAGGGTCACCTCACCGGCAGGAGAAAAGGCTGTAAATCTGGTTGAAACTATGTATCGAATAACCAAGATCGGTTTCCTTTCCATACCCCAAGTCTGAGACACGTACAAGGTCCTTCCTGCAAGCCAGTTTTCCAGTATCTTCTCCTGCACATCAAAATCTTAGATGTTACAACATTTATTGATGTGGCTCCATAACATTGCCATAACAAAAGCAGTGGGAGAGAAAAACAAGGCAGAGGAACGGGGGGCAGCCCGTGCAACATTCGCAAGCACTGCTTGAATACGATGGCGCGAGACGCATGTTCTCCCGTCTCTTCAGTTAGGCTCTTCAACATAAGTATGGCTAATGGATAACGAAACATGCCGAAATCAGTTTAAAAAACAAAACAACACAAAATAAGTGCAGCTTGTCTTGCATTCATTCGAGAATTGTTGGCACGTTTAAAATGTTCCCCCCAAATGTTTTCAAACACTACTAAAATAGAAGGTGTCATCGGTCGTAAACTGTTTCGCATGCCATAATTTGTCCGGGACATCGGTAGTAACCGCGAGCGTGTCACTCTGTGCTCTCCACGCTTATGCACTCTCTCGCTGTGGTCGTGACCACGTATGGGACAAGCCCACAAAAGTGTCCATGACCATTGAGATTTTTTTTCTTCTTTACGCGTCCAGGACATGTCTTAGACATGTCCTAGACTCCTGTGTATTAAGATAGGCGGAAGTGGATGTGTCCAGGACATGTGTCCGTTTTATTTTGAAACGGTCATGACCGATTGTCGTTGACATGTCTTGAACAAACGGCAAGATTAATGCCGCGGCATGTGTTTTTGAGAGATGCAGTTACAATAGTCTGAAAGGGCTAATTGATTCTCGTTGAGTTTGTTGCTGTTGTTTTAATTGTTTTAATTCTTTATCTACATCTTTAAAGGATGTGACGACATAATGATGTGAAAATTGAATACAAATGGGTGGATCCGGTCCCATGGGCTGGCAAGGCCCATTACCAGTGTGCACTGAGGAGGGTGCATCTCAGAGGAGCCACCGCACTTGCTGTATGGGGGAGTGGAGTGGGACTGGGGAGATAAGGTAGTGCTGCTGTAATTAAAACATATTGGAAATACATGGTGAATAGTAATGATTTGCATAAGATAATTCAATGACCAAGTAACTACAGATGAGGATATTCAAGTATAAGTATAGAAAGAAGGAGTAAATTGTGAAGCTCATGTTTAAAAGACTCAACGTTCCGGCATGCAAGTGTTTTGAGTTGATGTGTTTCAATTGGTAATAATTTGAGATTTATCGAACAAATGTACATGAACGCCCAGTCAAAAATAAATAAGAATGTTCATTGTCAATCAATCGGAGAGTACGTTGTGCGACGACAACAAATAGGCTTGAACTTATTCTACATTTACGGATAATATGGCAATACTTGTGAACATTTGCTCTAAAGAGGAATAACTCCACCTCTCTTTCTCAATCTCTCTTTCTCTTGCTCTGTCCCACTCGCTCTTTATCATTCTCTCTGCCACTCTTATTCTGTCAGAATATACATTTGTATGTATCTTCAACGTGCACGGTAACGTTTTGGGACTTTGCGTTCGTTTCCTGAACGGCGGCCAAGATTGCAAAGCTGGCGATCATTCGAAGAAAGGATGCCATCAACAATTCTAGCGGCTGCTAGAAAAATTAATACTTGCCCGATATTTCCAACAACATCAAAATTCTAAGTATCTCTTTTTTCTTTCTGAAACAAGCGGGGACTCGGCGTATAATCACTGTCTTTAATATGTACTGTGTATGTCAGCATAATAAACAGAGATATTATTTTATTTTTTATTCATAGAAATCAATAATCTTTCAAAATCTTCGAGAATACAAAAAAAGAAGGTTATTATAGCTGCTCGCCACGCTGTTCTGAGTGGATTTTTACCGGTGTTAGGAAACTAATGGAAGTAAGAAGAGAAAATACTTTAAGCACACAGCGAGGTTTAAAAAAGTGAAAGAGAAAATACTATATGTCCTAGAGAGAGAAAGATTAAAGAAGAGAGAGAAAGGCAGAGCGAGAGAGAAAGAATGAGAGAGAGAGGTGGAGATTATGAACATGTACATTATTTCAACTGTTACGTTGCGCTTAATTGACTTAGTGAAAAAAATTTAATTCAATTTACAAAACTTATTTAATGTGCACGTCTCTTGAATGGAGTTTGTATTAGGGTGAGAAGGGAGAGAAAGATGATCTTCAGAAAAATAGCCGTCTCAACAAATCTAGTAGAGCGATCAGCCTTGACGTTTACATTTATAGTTTTTTTTTATTTTTGCATTTTTAAGAAACTGTAGCTGCTGCGTCTCTCAAAATCACATGCTCTCTCGCTCTTGTGTCAGGCAAGAAGGCGCGAGTTCAAGCATGACTTTTTGGCCAGTTTAAAATGGACACTCGTAGTCTTTCAGACTCGGCTCTGCTAGATCGATCCTTTGATAGGTCATATGAGCGTTGATCGCCTCTGGTGGAATGCCGTACTCCGAGCAGAGGCAATTCTGGAAAAGTTCTCTGATTTTTTTGTATTTCAAGTTTGTTTTGCTTCCAGAGAACTAATTTCGAAACAAAGCAAAGGGCTTTTTGTTAGGTTTTAGGACTTAGGACTTAGCAGCTCTTCAGTAATTTTAATATGATATATACATTCGCGAATGCGTTCAGAAAGAAGATATGGAACATTGAGGCTTCCAAATAAATTACATTTTCGGAACTTCTAAGCTTCCATATAAAATAAGAAATAAATATTGCGGTAAGAAGTAAATAAATAGATAAATAAATAACTACCAAAATAAGGAATTAAATAAATAAAAGTACCCCGTTACTATTGCAGTAGTGTCGAATGCGAAGGAACGGCTCAATGGCGAAGACCTCGGACTTCTTTCCGATCAAAGTTAACTTTGGGAAAGGCCAAGGAGCCTTCCCGATATTGCCCCGAAGAACCGTATAGTTTAGAGTTAGGTCAAAAACTGCAATCGAAGAAAATATTAAAATATGTATTCATCTTCTTTTCCATAGAAAATGCTATTTTAAAATTATTTGAAAATACACATAAAATTGTGTTTTCGTTGGTTTAAAGTTAAATAAAATTCACATAAAATAAAAAAATTAAGTATATAGTTGAGAAAATTAGGATAAAAGTATGTGAGAGATAATAGAAAATTGAATGACGCACAAAGATTTCGCTCCATAATCAGAACTGTGATGTTCTTCTCCGGTATTCGGTCACCGCAGAAAATCTATTGTCTTATTATTTTAATAATATACAAAATAGCTTTTTCAACTGATTCAATTCTCATATTTCACTGAATACACATGTAAAATTGCGCACGTGTCAACCGTGTTTTCCCTATTAGTATCCTCCTTTTATTAGAACCACCCCCTCTAATAGAACCAATTGAAAATGTTATTGAAAATAGTACCCTAACTCTAGTAGAACCCCCCCCCCCTCTCCAATAGTCCAATACCGCAGCTCGAGACGAACCTCGGATGTGTCCAGGAGTCATGGGTTGCTCTTCCCAATGAACTGAATGCAAATTCATTCAAAATCTGCGTTAAAACGTATATTCTTGTGATGGTTTCATTGAAAATCGAGCTCTGTTTCTTCTTCTTTAAAAATAATTTGTCTGGCTCTTATGGAAACACATTTAAAATAGTACCTCTCCCTCTATAGTACCCCTCCCTCGCAATGTTATTGAAAAAAGTACCCACGGTGATTCTAACAGAGAAAATACGGTAATCGTGCATTATTTCAGTGAAATAGCTGAGTTTTAGGAAGTTTAGAGAAATGAAAAATAAGTAAGAAAATACAATCCCTAACATAATCAATGTGAACGGTAATGTTTTGTGACTTTGCGTTCGTTTCCTGAACGGCGGCCAAGATTGCAAAGCTGGCGATCATTCGAAGAAAGGATGTCATCAACAATTCAAGCGGCGCTTGAAAAATTAAAACTTGCCCGATAATTCCAACAACAACAAAATTCTAAGTATCTCTTATTTCTTGCTAATTGTAAGAAAACCGTGAACACTTACTTTAAGCGAGAAATAAAGAAACATTAATAAATAGAGATAATATTTTATTTTTGATTCATAGAAATCAAAAGTCTTTCAAACTCTTTGACAGTACAAGAAAGGAAGGTTAGTAGTGCCGCTCAATACGCGGTTCTAGATGGATTTTGGCTGGTGCAAGGAAACTAAGCATGAAGAGTACAAGCGCATAGCGAGGTTTAAAAAAGTGAGAGAAGAAATACTGTGTATTCGAGAGAGAGAGAAAGATTAAAGAAGAGATAGAAAGGTAGAGCGAGAGAGAGAGAGAGAGAGAGAGAGCGGGAGAGAGAAAGGTGGAGATTATGAACATGCACATTATTTCAACTGTGTCCTTTGTCTAAAATGCGCTTAATTGACCTAGTGGAAAGTTTAAAATTTAATTTTCATTAAACTTGTCTCTTGATCGTAGTTTGCATTAGAGCGAGGAGGGCGACAACGATGAATGCCAGAAGAGGAGCCATCTCAACGAATCTAGTCAAGCGATCAGCCTTCATGTGGAGAGCGAGGAGGGCGGGAATCAGTAGCAGAAAGGAAAAAGAAGACAAAACTCCAACACCATGTCCACTCCTCATGAGCTAGTGAAAATTGTTCGATTGTTGCACTTGAATAATATTTATACCGTATTTTCTCTATTAGTACCCCCCCCCCTTATTAGACCCCCCCTCTAATAGTACCCCCCTCTGATAATGCCATTGAAAAATAGAACCCCTCCCTCTAGTAGAACCCCCCCCCCCCCCCTCCAATAGTGCCCCCTCCTAACAGTCTAATATCTCAGCTCGAGACGTACCTCGAATGGATCCTGTGTAGTAGCCTCAGCTACTCTTCTTCTACCACTTGCGATGTCGGAGACGAGGACGAGGGTTCAAACGGCAGACTTTATTAGCTCAATGTCTGGCCAAGGCGCAACACAAACAAGAAGAGACCGCTCACTATGAGCTCAGAACACTAGACTGAATAGATTGGCTAAAGTCGAGCCAACATTAACACATTACACGAAAGCATAAATGTAAATATATAAGCCGTAGAATATAGAGGGGCTAGACCGTAGTCTTGATACTTGAAATGGCACTAAATAAGAGTGCCTCATAAAATGATGACATGGGGACTTATGGTATGAAATGAAAGAGGTTGAATGAGGGCAGGGGATGGGTCATTCCTGTGACATCCCCCTCCTTCTCAGAGCGGGCGTCCCCGACCGCCGCTTGACTGTCTGCCGTGTCCGTAACGATAGTTACCTCGCATGTTGCTGCCTCCGTAGTAGCCTCTGCCCGTGCCACGATTGAGAGGAGTCGATCTGCCGTTGAATCGTCCTCGCATGAGAGTTGAGTTGCCGTTGACTTGTCTGCCGAAGCTCCGCTGTATTCCGCCCGTTGTCGCTGCCTCGTTGATGAACTCGATCGGTCGTCCTCGCAACTTGTTGATTCGCTTGACGTAAGCGATCATCTCGCTCTCTCCGAATCGCTCAGTCTTCCCCACTATACCATCTGCTAGGTATGTTGGGCTGATACCGTCTTGCAGCTTCTCGCTCAGTTCAATGATGTCTACCAGATCACTTCCTTCTCCAACTGCCAAAGCTTGAAGGACCTCAGACATACCTTCCATGCTCTCCTTATCCGTGTCTTCTCTGATCTTCTCTGGCATGATGATGAGCTGCTTCCACTGCTTGCCAGTTAGCTCCTTGATGTAACTGGCAGCCTCTTCCCACTCCTCCACTGCGATGTCCCACTCATCTCTGCTTCTCCAGGGCAAGATGACAATGGTGAGTGGTGCGGTGATTGTCTTGACATCTGTCAGTGCCGAGATCCACTCCTTTCCTCCGACCAGATTGAGCACGGTTTCTTCTTTTCGTCCCTTCAGAGCTGTCGCGTATGACGTGGGCACCAACCACGTCAATCGCGACAGCTCTGAAGGGACGAAAAGAAGAAACCGTGCTCAATCCGCTCGGAGGAAAGGAGTTTTCACCAAAACTCTTCACTCTTGCTGAGTTCTCGCTTACATCTATCACTCGGAAAGGGCCACTCCACTCGGATATCAGTTTGGGTACCGTATCTCCTCTACCAACCAGCACTTTCACCAAAACTTTTTCTCCCTTCCTAGGATATTCTTTCCCTTCTACTCGATTCTTTCTATCGTCCCTTCATTTTCTCGATTTGTCTCAGCGCATTCTCTTTCGCCTCTTCTCTTGCCATTCGCATCCCTTCTACCAATTCTCTACCGTAATCTTCTACCTCCTTGGGTAGTTCACCCAATTCTTCCAACTTCTCTCCTAGTGGCCTTGGCTCCCTCCCGTATACCAATCGATACGGGCTCATTCCCGTGGTCGAATGAGGACTCGTGCTGTATGTGTACACGCAAAATGGCAAAATCTCGTCCCACTTTTCCTTCTCTTTCACCTTCTTCTGCAAGAGTCTGATCAGAGTTCCGTTGAATTCCATTCTCCCTGGGAACGTATCTTTTGGTCAAGATCTGCTTGACCTCCAGAATCTCCAGAATGAAACCTAACACTCTATTCACGAACTCGCCACCCCTATCAGACACTAGGTTCTGTGGCAATCTGCCTTCTGCAATCCAGCCATTACAGAACTTCTCTGCTACTTCTTTCGCCCCCTTCGTCTGCATTGGGAATGCTGCTCCCAACTTCGAGAATGCGTCCACTACAGTCAGAATGTATCTGTTTCCAGACAGGGAAGTTCCGATCTCCATGACATCAATGGCTACCGTCTCGAAAGGCTCTCCGACTAGCATGGGCTTCAAAGGTGGGACAAGAGGCTCTCGCACATTGAACAAGGTACACTCCGGGCAGTTCTCCACGTACTTCTGCACGTCTTCCTTCATGCCTGGCCAGAAGTATGCCTGGCCAGAAGAAGTAGAAGTAACTTCTTCACTGTCTTGTTTGCCCCCCAATGCCCGCCTAGCTTCCCGTCATGAAACTGATGCAATACTTCCTCTCGCAATGATTCTGGGGCGTAAAATCTGCGTCCTCCTCGTGCTCCTTCTACCATCAGAATTCCATTCTGTTCTGACCACCGGAAACCTTTTTCCCTGATCCGCCTCTCAGTCACTCCGTCCAACTTTTCTCTCATCTCGGTGGCAAAGGCATCCTTTGCTAGCCTTTCCTTCCACCTTTCTCTCGTCCCTCCCAACGACACACTATTCACTACCCGCTCGATTTCTGGTTTTTCTTCTGGTGCTGTCTCACTAGTCTCTGCACCCGTGACTAGCTCACCCCGACTCAGTGCGTCTGCCACCTTGTTCGCTTTCCCCTTCACGTATTCGATTGTTACATCACAAGATTGCAGCTCCAGTGCCCATCTCATGATTCTCGCCGATGTTGTTTTGTCACTAAACAACATGCGGTCCGTGCGAACCACCACTTTCGTGCCAAAGTAGATCGGCTTGAACCTTCTGAGTGCGAACATCACAGCTAGCGCCTCACTATCAGTCACATGGTAGCCGCGCTCTGCTGGAGAACATCTCTTCGATGCAAAGTAAAGTGGATGGAATAAACCGTCTTCCCCTTCCTGAGTCAGAACTGCACCCACCGCTTTCTGACTAGCATCGCAATAAATGATGAAAGGTGTTTCACCACTTAGTGCTGCTTGCACATCTGGCTGTGCCAGAATTGGAGAAGAAATCAGCATTTTCTTCAACTCTTCGAATGCTCGCTGCTCTTCTAATCCCCATTTCCACTCCACTTTATCACTCGTCAGCCTATTCAAGGCACTCGCCTTCTCTGCGAACTTGTGAACGAATTTTCTATAGAATGACGCCATTCCTAGAAATCTTCTCAACTCCTTCACGTCCAGTGGAGCCTTCAACTCTACAATTTTCTGCACCTTCGCCCCGTCCATTTTCACACCCTCCCGTGTCACCAAATGGCCCAGGTATTCCACTTCCTTCTGTGCAATCTTGCACTTCTGTGCTTTCAGTTTCAGTCCGTGACTCGAGAAAGCTTCTAACACCCTTCCGAACATTTCTGCATGCTCATCTTCCGTCTCAGTGGCGATGAGTACATCGTCAATGTACACTGCCACCTGATCCCCCAGCAAATTCTCCAAGATGCGCTCCATCAATCGCTGGAATGTTGCTGGAGAAGTGCTGAGACCAAAAGGAAGGACATTGAATTCATACAACCCGCCCATTGTACAGAAAGCAGTCTTTTCCTTTGATCCCTCTTCCATCTCCACTTGCCAGTACCCCGCGATAAGGTCCAAAGTGGAGAACCACTTCTTCCCTTTCAACTGCTGAATTGTCAAGTCAATTCTTGGCAAAGGATAAGCATCCTCCTTGATGACAGAGTTCAGCTTACGGTAGTCTACACACAACCGCAAGCTTCCGTCCTTCTTCTGCGCGATGACCAGCGGGGAAGCCCAAGGGGAATTGCTGTCTCTAATGATGCCCCTCCTCTTCATGTCATCCAGCATTTCCCGAACCTTCGATTGCACTCCTAGTGGCACTGGTCTTCCCTTCTGCCTGAGCGGCCTCGCTTCTCCCGTCTCGATGATATGCTTCACTAAATGAGATCTTCCCATCTCCTCTTCTGAGATGGCGAATGCATGCGAGTGTTCTGCGATTGCCTTCTTGCATTTCTCGCTCTCGATGCTCCCCTGCTTCTCAATTAGACTCAACACCAGTTATTTTCTCGCCTCCGATTCTCCCTACTTCTCTACTCTATCACCTACTTGACTCTGCGCTTCACACCCCATTAGCACATACTCGGCTTTCTTCCACTCTCCCACTTTCTCGTTTTTCTCCAGAATGAGTGGAGACTGTTGCAGGTTCCAAACCTGCACCCTTGTATTCCCCCTAGTCCTCTCGACTACTCCTTCACTCATTCCACCGAAGTCACTGGAAAGGAAACCGCGCTGCTTATCCTCAGGCGCCTTCAACTCGACCTGCTTGCAGTCCATCGGTGCGAGAAAAACTCTTTCTGCCATGACTGCTGGCTCTCCTTTCTCTTCTCTCTCACTCCAGCACCCATCATTCCACATCTCCACCGTATTCTGTCCTAGCAGAATCTCCGTCCCATTCTCGACAACGTAAACACCCACTTTTTTCTCGTTCCCCTTGATTTTCATGTGTACTAGTGCGCGCCCCACTACTTTCAATGTGCTGGCTGCAGCATCTAGCAACTCGGCTCCGCCTTCCTTACACTCTATGGTTGTTCCAGAGTCTTCCACTCTCTTCATCACTTCTTCTGGAATGGTGGTTACCTCTGCACCTGAATCCAGTATGGCCATCTCTGCGACTCCATTTATTTCTACTCTCGTTCTCTCCAATGGACCCCAGAAGACCCCTTCTTCACTCTCACTCTCAACTGCAGCTACCGTACTACCCACTTGCACCTTGTTGCTCACCGCTCTCTTCGGTGATACACACTGGGCGCTGAAATGTCCAAAAACCCCACAGTTGTAACATTTCATCGGTCCGGCCGCTCTGCCGTTCTCGACTCCTCCACTGCTACTCTGAACTCAGGTTGTTATCCGCCGGTGCACTGCTATCCGCCGGTGCACTCCTATTCCCTTCCGACTGTACGGTATGCGGCACGTAGGATTGTGCATTCGGGTTAAATGCCCTCCCTTGTCCGCCTCCTGCTGCTACTGGACTACTGTACTTGCCGGGTGCAGGCCCTGCTGCACCGTGACTACCGTATCCTCGGCTGTGCATCGGCTTGCCCCTTCCATCTACCCGTCTCTCCTCTCTCGCCCCCTTACTATGCGTTGCTAGTCTGGTGCCCCTTCTTTCCATCACTTCCATTCTACCCGCCTGCTTTCTCAACTCTTATGCCCTCTCCATTACTTCCAGCAGCTCTCGATACTGCGCCCAGTTTGACAGCTGAGCGAGCAGCTTCTTCGCCTTGATCGGTGAGAGATGCTCTTCTGGCATCCGGTGGGAATGCGTTCTCCGCCAACTCTTCCTGACGCATAGAAAAGGAATCTAGACTCTCACTCTCTCCCTTCCTAACATCGTCCCAATCCCGAGTGGCTTCGTACTCTCGCAAGGTCTTGTCACCCTTCATCTTCTCAATCATTTTCTCCTTCATGCTAGAATAGCTCAAAACCCGCTTCCTATTCAGAGACTTAAACAGCAAGCTTGGTTGTCCATCCAAATGGGTCATCAACAGGTTCATCATCTCCATGTCCGAGGAGGAATGAAGGTATTTCATCTCTAATCGCGCAAGGAAATCGTCGAACTTCCCTAGTCCCCCTCCCTTGAACTTCTCTACTTCCGGGTACTTCATGGCTGCCAGGGTATCCGTTAATTTCTCTAACACCAGGGCCGTCGCAGATTCCGGGGTGCTCCCACACCAACTACCATTCCTACTACCACCACCACCACCCACATTGCCACCTACTCCTACACCTTCCCTCTCTCTCTCTTCCAACCCCTCTGCAAAATCGGACTGACTGTCCACTCGGGGCGAGTCTCGGTGTCTTCCTTGGTGGTCCGGCCTCTCCCGTCTTCTCGTCTGATCCGCCTATCGCGCGCTTCCTTTTTTTCTCTTTCTTCTTTCTCTCTCAACAACTTCTCCATTCCTTTCTCCACCAGTTTTTGCACTCTTTCTTCTTCTTTCTTCCTTCTCGATTTCTTATGGCTGTCAAGTTTATAACTCCATGTGGAAATATCCGATTCCTCACCTGAAGAGTGCATTTCATCTTCGCCATCCTTCTCCGTCGCTGACTCCGACTCTTCCTTCTGCTCCTCGGACGGCTTTCTCTTCAGCTCAGCTTTCTTCACTTTTTCGAGTGCCTTCTTGCGATCCTGCGAAGGCAAATCATCAACAATAACCTCCAACATAGATTCAACTTGTTCACAGAAAGTAATCATATCCTCGATATCTTTTTTTCTTTCTTCGACTAATTCTTTCGCCATTTGTAGTGCATCCGAACACCACTATGCTTTTGTTCCTCTCGCATTTCTCAACTTTCCCTTATTGAAATGTTTCTTCCAATTATCACTAACCGTGATTTCCTTGTTCAGTTCCTCCAGCTCGGCTCTCTTCTTCCTCATTGCCTTCTCCACTCCTTTTGCCGTTTCGGCAATCTTCTTGTCTCCTTCATTTGGTTTCTTCTTGGCAGCTTCTGCGACTGCCTTGGCTGCGTCCGTGATCGCCGCCAGCTTCGCTTCTTCAGCCTTCTTCTTGGCCTCCTCTTCCTTCTCTTCGTCCGGCGACATTCTGCAACAACAGATTCTTCAATATCACGTATTCTGCGGCAAAACACGCTCCGCACCGGTACGCGACAAAACAATTTCAACACGACTAAGCGCCAATCGATTCAACTCGCCACACGCCAATCGATACGCTTACGTCACTCAGAAACAACAATCACGCCACGCCACGCTCAACAACACACGCCACGCCAAATCACAACAACACGCGCCACACGCCACGCCACACAACAACACCCGCGAGAACACACAGTTCCTCGCACACAACACGCCAACACTCGGCAACAACACAGGAAGACCCCCCTCTTCCGTCAGCAAAGCCCCCTCGCTTTTGAAGAACACCAGCTTTCGACCACCAGCAAAAGGACAGACCTCACTCTTCCTTGTCTTAAGCCCCCTCGCTTATTTGATGATCACCAGATGACGATCTCCAGCCACGACACCAGCTTTACACGCAGACCCCCCTCTGCCACCACCAACTTCTCGCCTCAGCACACAGCTACGGAGACCCCCCTCTCCTCCTTCCTGCAAGGCGAAACTAACACGTCCCTTCGCAAGAAGCCGCTGCTTACTCGAGGTTCCACGTCGACTCGTTTGGTTCGGCCCCCATGTAGTAGCCTCAGCTACTCTTCTTCTACCACTTGCGATGTCGGAGACGAGGACGAGGGTTCAAACGGCAGACTTTATTAGCTCAAAGTCTGGCCAAGGCGCAACACAAACAAGAAGAGACCGCTCACTATGAGCTCAGAACACTAGGCTAAAGTCGAGCCAACATTAACACATTACACGAAAGCATAAATGCAAATATATAAGCCGTAGAATATAGAGGGACTAGACCGTAGTCTTGATACTTGAAATGGCACTAAATAAGAGTGATTCATAAAATGATGACATAGGGACTTATGGTATGAAATGAAAGAGGTTGAATTAGGGCAGGGGATGGGTCATTCCTGTGACACCTGGAGGCATGGGATGCTCTCTCCAATGTACTGATTGCAAATTCATTCAAAATATGTTGTAAAATGGATATTCCAGTAATGATTCCTAGGAATTCGAGCTATGATTCTTCTTTTTTTGAGAAGTAAAGGTTGTTATCAAACTTTTAGTGTCTCACATTGAAAAATAGTACCCCTCCCTCCAGTAGAACCCCTCCCTCTAATAGTGCCCCCCTCTCGGACGGGTATTGAAAAATAGAACCCCCGGGGTACTAATAGAGAAAATACGGTATAATATTCTGTTAAAAATAAAAGTCTAGAAAAGTTATAACATCTTGCATCGGTGGATTTAAAGAGTGAGCGAGAGAGAGACAAAAGTTTTTGCAACTGTCCTTCAACAAGAACTCCTGAAATCCAGAGAGCAGTGAGGATGGAGAAAGAAGCAGGAAAGCAGGAAGACTTGTAAGCAAAACGGAGAGACAGAGATTATTTCAACTTGTCCTTTTCCCAAAGTGCGCTTAAGTGCCTTCGTGGAAAATATTAAATTTAATTTCCAAAACATTTTATGGGCACTTCTCTTGAGCGGAGTTTGTATTAGGATGAGAAGTGAGAGAGCGATGATTTTCAGAACAGGAGCCATCTCAACAAATCTAGTCTATCAAATAGAATAGAGGTGGAGAGCGAGGAAGGGCGGGAAGCATTAGCAGAAATGAAAAAGAAGAAGAAGAAAAACTCCTACACCATGTTCAGGCTACTCCATATCAGGAAGTAAAAATGTTCGATTATTGCACTTGAATAATATTTGAATAATATTAAACCGCTTAAAAACGGGCTACAAAAGCTTAAAAAAAAACATCTTGCAACGATGGATTTATATCGGATAATGAATGCCAGCACATCGAATTAGAAGGTTGTGGATATTTTTTTTTTCTGTTAGAGCGTTAATTGACAAAGGGTGTTTGACAATTCGTTGTAAGGTGTATTCATATTTATTTGATGGATTGATAAATATCCATCATAACCCTATCACACGCCAAGAATAGGTTGTTCTCAACATGAAGCTCATTGAATTCTCTTAATTCGATGAGTTGCTCTCCGCTGCCGACGACGCCAGAATTCAAAAGGTTTCGGAAATTTTTTTGGGTAAAACTTTCCTTCTTTCATATATATAGCAGCAGTTTTCAAGTCTATTTTCAAGTCTTCTCTGCCCAAATCACATGTTTTCTCTTGTGCTCTTGATGCTAAATGCGGGAAATTCAAAATTGAGGAGAAGTTAAAAAACAAATCAATTGCTATTCCGTAAAGTCTCGGTCGCTTCGCCCTCGGTCGAACCGCAAGCGCGCCCATCTGACCGTGCCGCTCAGCGACGACGAGTGAGCGGGCACGGCGAACTCGATCGAAGTCGTCCTCTCCGAGGAGTGCCGTCTCGCCAGCTGAGAACGCGACATGTAAAAGAAATAAGACACTTAAAATGACGTTATTTTTTATTTGCTATTAAGATCTTTGTTTTACTTCAACAAAGTATCCATATACATAAAACAAGAATAAAAGAAATGCGCACCATTAATCTGCTCTCGGTCGTTCATTTTTACGGATTTTATAAGGGCTGCCGAGAGCTTAAAGTTAAAAAAAGCCTGGGGATATATCGTTCAAGGTGTCAAAAATATTTTTTTTTTATTAATTGTTCTGCATCTATAACTACAGTTCACCTTGAAATGCCGCAATAATTTAAATGGGTTTAACTTCCTTCATAAGTATCGACACAACATTTTGAATCACAAAAAGACATCTCGGTGACTTTTTCTGAATTTTTTTTATTATTTTACGGCACTTTTATGCATGTGAATTATTCTGTGGCATCATTGTGGTGCCAAAATGTTGTGAATGAATGCGCGATGGAAAAAGGCCTCGTGAAAGAAGTCCTTTTATTACCTCTGACAAACTCCTTAATATTTGGATATCGAGACTAATAGATATCTACTGAAAGTTTCACAGAATAAAGACTTCACTGAGGTACAAGATTGTATAAAAACATTTAGTGAAAAGCTTCACAAACACTCCAGCTTTTTTATCTCGTAATTTTCCTTTAACTGACCGCTTCTCCTGAGCCCTGTGTAGGTCATTGCCCGCCAAGATGCTGCAGCTGAAAGAGAAGCAAAGATTAGCCTTTCGTTCGGTCGTCTTGTCTTTCGTACTTTTTCTTGGTACATATGTATGTATGTCTATCCTAGTGTGTTCGGGGCAGAACTGCATTTTCTACGCGCTCGTGTAGTACTGCGAGGCACAGAAGCCGATGCGGCTACGCGGCGCAGCTTCAAGTACTTGTTTATGCTTTCGTTACTTCAACATTGAAGCATCAATCAAACTAAAGGAGAGACTGATACTGAAAACCTATGCGATATTGCTAAATACCATACGAGTGACATTTTCTTTATGCGCAACAACGTGTGAGTGCCAACTCCAGTGGTGCTATTAATCTAGGAAGAAAACGGGGCGAAAGTTGAGCTCAACTTTTTAACAAAAAAGATTGAGGGTGAACTCTGAAAGAAGAAAGATAGGCCCAACTTGCTCCAAAAAAGATCCCATCTTTAAAAAGCAAGATCAGCCAAAAAGTGGTCAACGTAATGGTCAACTCTTTTTCTAACAGCAAGAGTGTGGAAGACGAGAGAGGGAAAAGGAAGCTATAAAACATTGCTCCGTTTGGTCTCTCATTTTTGCGTACTCTCTCGCCGAGAAAAAAGGTTCTCTTTAAAATGCCAGAGAAAAAGAGACATCGCGTCTCGATGCCTCCGTTTTCGTCAATTAGCACCACAGAATGACTTCCCGTTCGAACCTGAATTAGTTGTATTTTTGGTGATCGGTCCCTTGTAGCATCTTCATCATAGCAAAATGAGACTTACGACGGCAAGCTCAAGAAGGGCCACGGCCACCAAAGAGATGGATACCATGGACTGAGTTCGAGACGACGGTCAATTAGCCTTACTTAAACGAGAGCTGAGAGCTCGGAAACTAGCAACGTACATAAGAAATAAAAGGAAGATGCACTTCCGATACTCGTCCTTTGAAACACGCCTTATACTCTCAATCCTGGTCGCGGTTATCAATTTGAATTTGAGTAGACGAGCATGTCGATCCCCGGAGCCCATTCGACCCTGCCCATGACAAGAAAATTACAAAAAAAACTACATGTTCTTTCAGTTGTAACCAAGCACACGATATTTCTTCAATCGATGAAGATAGGATACATAAGCAGGCCCATTTCATGATTATTATGATATTTCATATTTCTGCGGCCCTTCGACCTCATTCGTGCATTTTTTTTTCACACAGCGGGTTGTGCGACCTTTAAATTGTATGCGAGAAGAGTGCCTACTCGCATGGTGAATTCAGAATGCAAACCGGCATTTTCGGAGATCGTCCATCTTTTGCATAAGCGCCGCCTCAATTGACGTAATGAAATCTGAGGGAATTTGCTCTATATTAACAGAAGCTTCGTTTTCTCGCAAAATAACATGAAGATGCACGACATGGGTATTTATCATTACAGTTCATTGATGTTAGTAGTGAAAGATTGACGAGGGAAGGAGAGTACATCAATGTGAAGAGAGAGGAATGAATTGTCGGGGTTGGGTAAGGCAACCGAAAGAGGTTCAGTTGTGGTGCTACCGTACTCTCGGAGACGACTTTGCTACTTTCAGACCACGGACTCATGAATCGACGTGGCCTTGAAGAGCTTCTTGAACTCGGGATCCGAGAGGATAGCCTTAATTGGGGGGGGGGGGGGGGGGGTGAGTTTATGGGAATTTGTTTTACTTTTATTATTTAAAAAATATATATGTAATTGAAGAAAGTTCTCATTATTTTTGACAAGAATATCAAATAATAGCAACCGATTTAGTGCCACAATTCACTAATGTACCGAGGCAGTAGAGTCGAAGAAACGGTGCTGGGAGAGCTTCGCCGTATGGTTAGGGCGCCTGAGCAAAGATTAGATATGGCTGACAATGTAAATTAATAAAAATAAAATGTGGTATTAATAGAATGGTGAAATAAGAATCCGAAAGGGATAAACGTACCGAGGACGCATCCGAATGCGTTCGTTGTAGGTGATTCGCTGCTCCAGTTGGCGGCAGAGCTGGGCGACCGAGAGGTGCGGCTCGCTGAAATGATGCCTTTAAAGGAGGCCTTCGGCGAATAATTATCATGTCCATTTTTAAGCGCGGATAGTTATCATGTCGAATAATTACCATCTCCATTTTTTTAAACATAGATTCGGGAGGTTTGAACGATTTTGTCTTATAATTTCAGGATTGTAGTAAATTAAAATTCACGGGTAGAAAGTTAGCTACTCTTGCTTTTAGCCCCCTACTATTTTGCAACGCTCTCTCGGGCCTATAACAGGCGAGATTATACAAGTAGCACTACAGAACATACAGTAGCGCTAGAGAAAATAACTTCCCAGGATCCTTTAACCGCTCAAGTATTCTTTTAACGCTTATCATTACTTTCTTTCTCAATAATTACATCTATAATGAAAGAGCGAAACGACGTTCGAATCTAGAGCACGAACCTCTCATCCATGGCAACCGTCTGCTGCATCCACTCTTCTCCGCCAGACTTCTCTCCTCGATTCTTCTCGTTAGACTTGCACTGCTTTTGCTTCGTTTCGATTACCGTGACCTTTAATAAAACATGCCCCTGCATAAATCCTTTATATTTCCTCTTGGTTGAAATGATTGATAACTAAACTTCAAATAAATTTGGTTTTCCACTTTCAAATCTAACCACTTCTGGGCTCTCGCTCACTTCACACCAAGTCTTAATCACCGGCTCCTAAAAATTAATATTTGCATTTAACAGAAAGAAATGTCATTGCAATTTAACAATTGTCAAAAATGTTTTTTCAATGCAAAAGTGCTATTTGTTTTTATGAAGGCAATCGAACCAGTTCAGGGCTGTGGCTTGCTGAGAAGGGCGAAGGCACTTCTTCGATGCTGGAGAGATTCGGCTAAAAGACGGCAAAAATGAATTATAGTGCTACCGTAGTAGTATCTTTCTTTGGCATAGCTTTATGCAAGAAATCGCACTTTGTAGCGGAAAGTCTGTTCATCGGCGAAAACTGTCTGGGCAGCTTCAGTGGCCAGCTCGATGGAAGAAGTGCTCGCGCCTTGTTCGGACGTCGGCGTCTCCTACGGCGAAAAGCGGAGTTACGGTAGAAATTTGTATTTAATGGCATACGGTAAGGTGGCCGATGACGTCACGCTCGTCCATGCAAGCCTTCGTGACTATGTCATGTGAAGGAGAAGGAGTCGAGGCGAAAGGGAAGTCTACAAGAAGATTTAATTGTTTGAACATTTCCAAATAATAATCTCTTCTTTTGAAAACGGAGTTATTAGCGCTTTTTACCATCAGTCTGCGTCTGTTGCGAGCGAATTTCCTTCGTCTTTTCATCAGCGCAACCGCAAAGCGACTCCCGACGAGGACTCCGCTTGCTTTCTGTCGCCTCAAAATATTTAAACTTTTAATAATAAAAAAAGTTTTTTAAAATAAAAATTTACAATGAATAATTCAAATTAAACTGAGATTTTATTTTTAATTTTTTTTTTCAAATTATAAAATCCTCGCGCCTGAATCAGCGCGTCCCGCCAGAGCTCGATGCGATCGTTGGTGAGCACGCTGCCGAATGAGAAGCCCATCTTCAGCTGGCAGCGACGCTGCAATTTTATTCATTTTATTTTATTTTAAGTATTTAGAAATTTTATGGGTTCATTATTGAAGAAGAGAAGAAACCAAATGTATTTGGAATATGAATGTTGAGGTACATAGACAAACATGGGTCTTGCCGCGAAAGCTCACTTTGTCCATCTTGCAGTCGATGGTGAGAGCGCGCTGGAGATCGAGTATGAAGCCTGGAATTTTATTTTTTTTTTAAATATAATTTAACATATTTGTTTTGCTCTGTAAGCAATAAAAAATAAAATAAATCTGGAAAAAATATTTTTGGCATAATGCCAAACTCCTGACCCTTGTCATCGTGGATGTAGATGATCAGGTAGCCGCGACGCGTGAGAGAGCACGCGCGCCGCTTCCAGTCGAAGACACGGGCAAAGAAGAACCAGCTCTGCGAAAAATTATGATTATTATTTCACGGTTTTTGTTAATTAGACAAAAGGTGTAAATATTGTTTATCGAACGGGAGCTAGAATGTGGACGGGCAGCTCGCTCTCGCAGACGCGATCACACGCACTGACACGCCAGCGATGCAGCGAGGGCAGAGACAACGGCTGAGAGGAGATAGGGCGGGTTTTAGGAAAGGAGGGGCCGGGATTTAAGAAAGGAGAGGGCCGGGATATAGGAAAGGAGACCGGCACTTAGCTTGAAGCATGATATCAGTATCTCTCTGTATGTATTATGTCTATCCCTCTTTGCTGTTCACTCTTCGTCTCACTCGCTTCATCTCTCTCTCTCTCTCTCTCTCTCTCTTTCTCTCTTTCTCTCTACCTTAATCGACCCTTAGGAAAAGTTAAGTGTATAATGTTCAACTGACTTTTGAGAGACTTTCGCTAATCGGCAACTGCAGCAAGTGAACATCGCGGGAGAGAGGGAGAGCAGGCAAAGGGGGAAGGAGTAGACAAAAGAGATCTTAAGTTGCCGAGAGAAGGGGGAGCCGACCGAGCGCCGCCGGTTTCGAGTAGAGAAATTTCAGCGACCATTGTTCTCTCGCAGTGTTGATGGAAGATGTACTTACAACTTTATGCCCTTTTTGCTACCTTTTTATCACAGCACCTGACGAAACGAATCAATTGCGAAATTCAATATGCAAATTTTTAAATTTTTAAGGAAACTATAGCTTTAATGATAATAATAATTTATTACCAAAAATATTTTGATGCGACCATACTTGCATGATAATATACCGTTATGAAAATATTCAAAACCGAGCAATTACAATGGAAAAAGGAAGAAATAGGAATGTATCTCTTGAAAACTTGCGCATGATGTTCGAACACATAACTGATAAACCGGATAAATAATATGGCAAGAATTAGGGGGTGGGGGATGATTTTCACTCGATAACATCCTCTGCCGGGGTGAGCAACTCCCCGGCCTAGTCCTGCTCATGCTTGCACATTTGTATTTAATTCGTTTATATTTTTTACGAAGACGTTTATCTTGTGCATACAAACAGACATCTCACAGCTTTATCTCACAGTTGTTGTGAGAGAGGGCTAGAGGATGCGAGTGCGAGGGCGAGAGAGATAGAAGATAAGAAAGAAATTGGGGAATTATCTCTTGTAGTTACTGGTGAGGTCTCTCTGGAAGGCGCGAGTATTATGGCGATTGACGGGAAGGCGCACTGCTCAAGGATACCAAAAAACAGGGAAAGAGAGAGAGAGAGGAGAGAGAGAGAAAGAGATAAAGAGAGAGAGAGGAGGGAAAGAGATAGAGAGTGAGATGGAGAAACTTAGAGGAGTTGATTATTTATGAATAATAAGTCGGAAGCAAATTATAGAAACATTAAGGAATTGAACAGGGAGAATAGGAGCAATCGTCGATATGCTTCTTTCGTAGACGTAGTCTTGGGTGCTCACCACCTAAATATGTCTGGACGAGGAACCAGAGAAGGACGCGAACGCTGTCCATTTTGCGAAGGAGAAACTACGGCCTTCGAACTCGCAAGCAAACGAAGACATTCAATTTCACTAGGCTTCACTAGGCAAAGATAATACACTTCACTAGGCCGAGGATGGCCCGGCCTCGTGCATATTCTGCTTCTCCTTGGTTTCTTGAAAGTTTTGCCCAGTTGCACTTCTCGAGTACAGCAACACCAAAATCTGTTGACTCTTTGATGAAGTTTCCATGTTGACTTCATCATAGTATTGTAATGGATTTCAAAATGCTATTGTTGCTTCCATAGTGGTATTGTTGATTTCAGAATGGTAATTGCAACGCGCCTTGATCAGTGCCTGATTTCGTGTTTGTCTTTTATTTCAAGAATGCTGTGGTCAGGGGCGAGTAGGGCGGCCGCGAGCTTCAAGGAAAAGGGGGCACTAATCTAAAAAGGAAGAAGTCTTAGAGACTAGATTAAACTACATTTATGCATAACAATAAAACTAAGAATTTTTCTGACAACAAATGAACAGAATAAAGGCTCTAAGTAAAACACGGACCGAAAAGATATAGAAAAGCAAACTCAGTGAAGGAAAATTAAATATGTTCCACTCGAGTGCTCTCATTTTACCATGAGCACTAATAGGTAATAAAGAAGCGGTTTAAAGATGCACATATGTAAATTTTTCGGTCCATTGTTTTAAAGATTAGAGATAAAAAATTGTAGAACGAGACGATGAATTATTAATGACCTCCAATTATGTCACCATGAGCTCGGTGATCTCGAGATTCTCGAATGTTGCAATGAGCGTGAGGAGAAGGCAGTCGAACGGCTTCCCTTGCACGCGCTGCGACTTCCTCTGCATATCTGCCGTCTTCAGTTGATCCAATGGGAGAACTCTTCAAAAGAAATAGATCATTCGCATGTCATTGGATGAAATAACGGGGACAGAAAATGATCACATGGAGAAGATCTATTTGAGTCCTTCAATTCAATTGAACAAGTTATCCAATAATCGCTATAGCTTACTCATGTCTCAATAATATATTAAGCCTAATCGTAAGGTGTCGATTCCGCTGAAGTCAACCTTCCGGATCGCTGTGGGACTCGCGATTTGAAGTAAGCGAGACCACGCGGCTTGCACGGACGGTCTGGGGCACGTCGGGAAGCAGGTGACGAAGGACTGCGAGAGATAGCACAGAAATAGCGCGAAGCTGATGAATTATCGGCTGCAAGCTTTTCGAAATTAAATTTATTTTTTTAATAAAATATTTTTTTACAAATAAATGTTAGATGTAAAAGCCTATATTAAATAAATTCTCTCCGATTCAGGGAAAAAAGAAATAAAGGAGTACAACAATTTCAGTGAAAAAAGTAAAAACGCTCAAATCATAATTCGATATCCTCATAAGCAGCTCGGCAGGAGAACCCGAGCGAAGAGAGGTCAGGGAGGGAGAGGAAAGAAGTGATGAGGCAGAGAACCACCGCCGGAAGAGAGAAGAGACCATCTGAGCCGGGTTCACGAATCGAATACTCCGAAGGCAGCGAAGGCGAGTCTGAGGGAACATTTTAAGGGTAAAGTCAGCGTGCCAAAAAGAACAAAAAATATAAGCTATCAAAATTTTTCGACGATTTTAAACTCCAAAAATCGTATAATAGAGACCCGAAGAAAGATCCCCGGAGAAAAGGCCCCTCGATATACATATGAGTATACGTCAAGAGATATTCGCGGGCTAACCGGATGCTGCCTCGGTATTGCTGGTGCTGTCCTCCGTGGCCGTTGCGCCGCTCTGCAAACAACAAATTTATTGTTTCCTAAATTACTTAATTAATAGAGTAAAAGAAGTAGAGAAGTAAGGACTACAACGTCTTGCTGTCAGGAAGATTTGCTAACCGGGCGAAGGGATTCTCCCTCAACCGCGCGGTAATCAAAGAACTCCGAATTCCCCAGCGAAGGGGCCCTTAAATTAATGTTTTATAATAACAACTTTAAACAATCTTGTTTTGTTTAGATAGATCAAATTGTTCAGGCATCAGGGAGCTAGAATTCCTTAATTGAGTGTTCATATATGAAGGGAGAAAGAGTTGGTGAGGGTCCAGTACGCGTAGCCAATGGATAGCTGGTGAATCTCCGATGAGGGCTCGAAGAGGCCGCTGATCTTCGAGGCCCATCCCGGGAATTGCTGAAAGATCCGGACGAGCAGAGAGCGCTGCTCATTCGAGACAGATTCCAGGCTATCAGCCAGCTGCAGTAGCGCCATGAGAACTCCTGCAGTAAAGAGGTGACTGTTCAGAAGGGGAGTCGCAGGCAGATCAAAGACTCGTTCAAATCCTCTCCATCTTTTTCTCTCTTTCTCTCTCTTCTACTCTTCCACTTCCTCTCGCCCTCTTTCTCTGTTGTCGAGCTTCCCATTTTGCGCCATAGATGAGAGAAAGAGAGAGAGAGAGAGAGAGAGAGAGAGAGAGAGAGAAGAGAGAGAGAGAGAGAAAAGAGAGAGAGAAGAGAGAGAGAGAAGAGAGAGAGAGAGAGAGAGAGAGAGAGAGAGAGAGAGAGAGAGAGAGAGAGAGAGAGAGAGAGAGAGAGAGAGAGAGAGAGAGAGAGAGAGAGAGAGAGAGAGAGAGAGAGAGAGAGAGAGAGAGAGAGAGAGAGAGAGAGAGAGAGAGAGAGAGAGAGAGAGAGAGAGAGAGAGAGAGAGAGAGAGAGAGAGAGAGAGAGAGAGAGAGAGAGAGAGAGAGAGAGAGAGAGAGAGAGAGAGAGAGAGAGAGAGAGAGAGAGAGAGAGAGAGAGAGAGAGAGAGAGAGAGAGAGAGAGAGAGAGGAGTCACCATTCCCGAGCGACTCTTCGATGCCTCAGCGTCGTTCGCTCTCCTCCAGCCGTCTCCTTTAGCTCTTCTACGTCCTCGTTCCAATCAAAGGACAAGGAGAAAGCCGCGTCGAGGACGGCCGCTGTCAGGTCGGCGTGCTCAAGGAAACAGAGAAAATTTTTGGATGCGGTCAATCATGTGTTTACCCTCTTTTAAAATATGATACCTAATAAAAATTTGCTTATTTTTATCAGAAGAGCTGTATTTTGGCCACGTCTTAGAGACTTGACGACTGGATCGAGAAGTGAGAGAGGAAAAGGTGACTGACATCGCAAATGTCGCTGAGACTAGCGGGGGTCACGAGGTGTTCGAGAGTATTGAGGCAGAAGTTAATGAACATTCTGCAGTAGCAGCCGTCAAAGCTGCACTCGTAATACTGAATATTCAAGATATTAAATATGTAGTTACCGTTACTAGAGTAGCTACGGCTAATGAGGGCTACGGTAGCATATGCAACTGCATCGTAAACGAACACAAGCACTCACCGACTCTCCCTGCTGCGTGATTCGCTTCATATACACGACGATACTGTTGGCAAGTGTCACGTGCAAGTTCTGTGTAATGAACAAGTCCCTGCACCAGCCATAGCGAAAGACCTCCGACAGACTCTCCGCGATCAACCTATTTTTCATCTATCAATGGTACACGAAAAATGTGAACGGCGCTGCATCTCGTTATCACGGGCTAGAAAGAGAGAGAGAGAGAGAGAGAGAGAGAGAGAGAGAAGTATACAGAGAGAAGGAAAGGGAAGGAGAGAGAGAGAATGATAGAGAGAGAAAGGAGAGAGAAGTAAGGAAAGATACAGAGGGAGAGTGAGAGTGAGAGAGAAGCAAAGAGAAGGAGAGAGAGAAAGAGAATGAGAGAGAGAGAAAGGAGAGAGAAGGAAAGCGAAAGAGAGAGAAGGAAAGAGAGAGAGAGAGAGAGAGAGAGAGAGAGAGAAAGGAGATAGAGGGAAGTCACTGTGATTCCGACCAAACGTAACATATTTTGTGCATGCGCTAGGGCCAAACGTAGCATTTTTTTGCAAGCGCAACTGCCATGTAACGCTCCACGTAACATCCAGGTAAAAACAAAAAATGTTGCGTTTTTTTTCTTAAGAGGAGGCAACGCTCACCAGGGCGAAAACATCACATGTTTTTCTCACTCAGCGTAACATTTCCACGGAACATTTTTCCATAACATTTTTTGTGCACGACATTTTTTTCTGTGTGTCGCTTTCACTCTCTGTGCAATTCTATTTGCTAAATAAATGAGTTTTATTCATTTTGCTCACCTGATATGACCAGGATTCGCTAGTGGATGAAATGGAAGGCGATCTTTTTGTGAGTTTCTTTTTTTTCTTCACTAGCTCTCCACCCGCACAACTCACACCTTCTGAGATTCTCTTGACGCTTTGCCTTTTCTGATCAGGACTATTCATCTGATTGATGCCACTTCTCGTCTGAGTCGAATTCTGAGATTCTTCCCGGTACTTCTTTCTTCTCGTCATCTCTTTCCTTGTCTAAATAACTGTAGATGAAATTTTTTTCTTTTTTCCCTTCATATATCAATTGAAAACAAGACATGATGCGGCGAAAACGTGAAGTTTCTGAAGATATGACATCGGTAGAACTAAATATACATATGTGACGAAGATAATGCAGTATATTCATTATCTTCTGCACTTTTGATGTCAATGAGTGAACTGGAAGGGGGAAAAGGAATCATTTCACTTGACATCGCCCGCGGAGAGAAGTCGACTCCGAGGCAGCAGCGGTATTTCGGGACAAGAATGAGCCTAAAAAGCCTCGTTCGTCCTCTTTACACACGTCTTCCCTCAATCTTTTCTTTTTATATCAAAATTAACTCATGCGAAGTTACAAACAAGTATGAAACTGTAATAGATAGGGATTCTTACAGTTACAACACACATAGCAGCTGCATGTGATAATATTACCTCTCCTTCTTTCAGACATGCCTCGATGATAAAAGCGTACGCAACTGTTCAGACGACAACGCGTGTCAAGCAAGAGTCGAGCTGGATCATTGCCTCGCCCTCGTCAAATACGTCCCTAAAGGCTGCGTGAACGCCGATAGCGGATGCGAACTAGTGAGGAAAGATTTTGATAAGGCAAAGCCCGTCTATTACTGCTACTGCTCCACTTCCAACTGCACCAGCGACCAGAGCAGCTTGATCGAGAAGGCCCGAGCACTCTTCCCCCAGAACTACACCACGCCCACTACGTGCACCACGACCACCACGACCATCAGTACCGTCGAGGTTTGGAAAGTTTCTTTTTTTCAGGTCGAAATGGTTAATTCAACCGGAATCGAATGGCAAACGGTGGCAAATGAAGTATAGCGAATAATTCGAATATTGGAAAAAGCTGAGTATATCACGTAGTGATTATTCTGAGAAAAATAAGTGTCAACTGAAAAGTGGCGAACAATTTGAATATATCTATCACGTAGAGTTAATTGTAATAATAATATGCATAAATTTCATCACTTCAGACAACCACTGAGACGAGCGCCTTCCTTTTAAAATACGGCCTAACCGGAGGCTGCATCTTCGCAGTCATCGCTGGTGAGAGAAAGAGAAAGAATGACCATGAATGGATGGAATGTGCGATTTACAAGGGAATGGGTGCAATGTTGCAATTTTTCAGCTATTCTTTACATATATTTTCGTGCAAATTAATAAAAAAAAGTAATGCTATTTAATTCAAAAATTTCAGGTGGACAAATATCACTTAAATTTTGTTTAGGGCAATAAAACAAAATACACATAAAAATTATAAAATGTAAATTAATTTCATGGGTACGTGATTAACATAAAACACTTAGCAGAAAATTTGTGTTGCACTAAAATTCTGCCAATCATTGAAAGTATTTCTAGGCGCCACCATCATCATCATCACTGTCATCTGTTACAAGCGTTCGAAGGCGAAGAAGAAGACGAAGATAATCGTCCCGGTGGATCCGAAGGCACGTTCGGCATTCGCGCGCAAAAATTCGTATTCAAAAATAACAAAATGATTAAGGCTACTCTAAATTTTTCTTCAAGATAATCTCCAAAATAATATCTGTAAATTGGCACGACAACATGTGGTCCATGAGCCAAGGAAATCAATGTTGTTTTCGACTAATGAAATGCTGTCATGTTTTCAGGATACGCACTACAAGGATCATTTCCAGAAAGCGTGGATAGACTGCAACAAAAGAAACGAAAGCTTGGAGAATCATAACCGTTCGTTATTATTGATTGGAGCTTTTCTAGATCTAATTGATTAGACTTGAGAAGAGTGCCAAAGTGACGAGAACTCAAAGCATAGCAGTGACAGTAACAAATTGTCGGTCTTTGTTCTTTTCATCGTTTCTTTTTTTTCAGTGATTATCACGAGACTCCTCTCTATTACGATGGAAGATTACATTGAAACCTTCCTTTTCTTCGTTGGAGGAGTGAGGCCACCGGAGAAAGGAGAAAAATAACAATTGGCCACAAACAAATTTTGAAATTGGCAAAAAACATTCAACGCAAAACTAATAAAATGATTTATTTTTTTATCTAAATTTGATTACAAAAATAATAATAAATATAAAAGCGCTTTCAGTGTGATGAGCACACGATTCCTCGTGACGAATTCCCTCTCCGTGACGGGAGCATTATCATGGCCAGGGCAAGATTTTAAGATTTCGCGAGAAAACGAAACAGTTTCATTAAAAGAAATATTTTTATAAAATCCTTAATTATGAAGGCATTCAGTTGTTCTGCAAGCCTATTTGATTTCAAGGATCTCCGAACGAAGGAAGACGTCTTTGAGATGGCGAGAATCTACGACAAGATCTTCACGCACAATGTCATCCTGGACATTCAGTCGACCAAAGCTAGAATCGAGGACTTGGTGCGCGGCGAATTCTCCCCTTTTTGAAGTATAATTTGTATTAAGTGCCGATTTAAATAAATTCATGTCCATTTTTATATTTATTTAATTCCAGGTGGCAATCGAAGAGCATCAGGCAAGACTGAATGGAGCACCAGAGTCCAAATTAGCACTCGAGCTGAGCCAGCTCTTCCAGGTGCGCACAACCATAACAATTTATGAGGATTTCTCAAAAATTAACGCAAATAAATCGTAGTCCAACGATAACTTCCGCCAATTTTGGTTTTTTTTTAGAAAACAATTTGTTTTACAAAATCGCGTAAACTTATTTTTCCTTTTCAATGTACATTAATATTTTGTTTGCAGGCCCGAATCAAGGCTGACGACGTCACGAATAAAAAGTATTAAATTTTTAAGAAGCAAAAAATTAAGGAATTATTTTTGCAGTGAGCCTCGAGCCTCGGCCGGTACCGACACCACCTTGGGTACAGAGTTCGCAGCGAGAGCGGAAGCCACGACGGGAACGGAAGCCACGACGGGTTGGGAAGCCACGACGGGTAGGGAAGCCGCGACGGGTAGGGAAGCCACGACGGGTAGAGACGCCGCGACGGGTAGGGAAGCCACGACGGGTAGGGATGCCACGACGGGCACCCTAGCGGAAACACAGGAGTGCACAGGCGACATGAAGAAGAGGTGACCTTAAAAATAAATATTCGAAGAAGACAAAACAAATTGTGAAAAAATTATCGATATTTTATTTACAGACAACTTGACGCTGGCGCCTTCATAAGTGGTGGCACTACCGGCAACTTGGCAACTGGAGTGATTACTTTACGTTCAGACAGCCTCTCCATAAGACTCGAGCACTGCATTATTGGGTGCTGCCCTGGGGAATTTTTTCGATTTCGTTTATGAAAATTGGCTTACCTATACAACTCGACGTCCTCTTCACAATACGTCATTTTAATTTTTTCAAAAAAACATTTCGCTCGAGAAATAGTACACCGCTCTTCAAAATATGATGAACGATAACTCGGGTATATTTCCCAGTTTGACGAAAACAAAGATACCATTCGATAGCACGTGGGACGCATTTTAATTTTGATCCCGGGTAAAAGTTTCTAAAAATTCCATTTTTGATCCCAAACACGACCCTGAACATTTTTGTGACCACTTTTTATCAAAGTTTTGTTCATTTTTAGAAGGTGTACCCGGCAGTTTTTTGATATTTTGTGCGTGAAATTTGCTACAAGAATTCATTTTATTACAAAAATTCCGATAAGCACACCTTGCGAAAAAGCGCCCGAACAGCGTCAGGTGCAACCACATAATCAGGGGTAGGGTTGGAGGAATTTATGGATTTTGCTCATAAGCTCCAGTAAGCTATTCTAAACTTCTCCCACGTCGACCTCATTCGAATAAAAAAAGAACTCCCGGATCCGACCACTTTAAAGGGGGGTTTCAAGGGGGGTATGACAAAAGAGCAGCGGGCAGAAACATAGCGGTCAAAAGCGCAGCGCCTGGACTGGCTGCGCTTTTGTCGTAACCACATTGAAACGAGCTATCGAACGGTATCTTTGTTGTCGTCAAATTCGGAAATTCTTTCGAGTTATCGTTCATCATATTTTTAAGAGTACTGTACTACTTTTCGAGCGAAATTGTTTTGAAAAAAATAAATGTACGGCATGATGTAGAGGACGTCGAGTTGTATAAGTGAGCCAATTTTCATGAACGAAATCGAAAAAAATCCTCAGGGCAGGTCGTGCTCAAAAGCTATAGACATGCTGTCTTAAATGAGAGGGAAGTTTTAAGGTAATAACTTTATGTTACCTTCGATCATTTCTCTAGGAATACGGCGCTCTCATATGCCGTGCTATTGTGAAAATACTCATCGAGATCGATGCAGCCGACGCTGATCCGGGCGAACCTGTGCTCGAGCGCCAGATCGAAGCGCTCTTCAAGCTCATCATTCCACTTCGCAAGTGCGGAATTTTTTTTATTGAATAAAATAAATAATTGATAAATATAATTAATGAATATCGATTAAAATTTTCAGTTGAATATATATAATAATAGAGTAAAATAAATTATAGACTCAATGAATTTGTAACTAATACTAATAACTGCGCCATTTTCTAGAGTGTCGCAAAGCCACTACAAAGGCAGGAAATCAACGTTGTTCTTGAGAAACGTCAGCAACGCCCGCGGAAAGCGAACGGTGGAGGCGTAGATTTCTCTTTCTTTGTTTGCCTATCTTTGTCTTTTGAGCTCCAGAGGAAAGTACCGGAGAGTGGGAATTTTTTATTATTATTTAAAGCGCTCTGGTTCGATGCATGGTTTGCGGACGCAGAGGAACCATGGAAGTACGTCAAGGAGAAGTCCAATGTTGGCCTCTTTCCAAGACTTTTTTCTTTCCGCATAAATAAAAAAAATTTTCTAACAGGTCGATAAGAAGCTCCAAGAGAACATCATCGAACGCTACAAAGATCATCGAAAGATGTCCAAGGATAAGATGAAGTAATTTTAAGCAAATAAATATGAAATCTGACATACATATTTTAATTTAAAAAAAAACTCTTGAATTCAGTGAATTTGCTTTAAAAAGGAAAGTAAAAGAATATTTCGAAAAAATATAATTAACAAATAAATTTAAAATTTAATAATTCAATAATAGAATACATAAATAAGACAATAAATTATAATTCCTTTCGCATAGTAATCACAGATAGCTATGCACCCAGTGCTCAAAAGCATACTTATCTGTTTGTGATTACTATTTGCAATAAATCGTAATAAATATTTTGCTTCAACGACTTCGTTGTCTTGCAAAATATAAAAAAAATTTCAGGAGAAGGCTCGCTTCCTTTGCTACCCGCTCCTGAGCCCAGCGTACAAGCCTGGCGCACTCGTTCTCGCTAGTCGCCAAGCATTCTACTCCAAGGCAGACGCCAAGTCGGCCTTTAGCGAAGTGTGTGATCTGTGATCTTTCATCTCTGATCTTTGATCATTGATCTTTGAATTGCATTTGTTACGGTATCACAAGTGATACACCCTTTAAACGATTAATAAATTGTAATGATTATAGAATACTATCCGGCCGAACACTAACAACGTACTTCTTTCAGGAGATCGAACCGCTGCGCGAGCGCGAACTCCGCCGCTATGAGTTGCCAGACACGACGAAAGTCCAAGAGAAGCACTGCTTCAAGCACTTCATGCCAACTCGCCAGGGCTACAAGAAGTGCGGCCTCCTGAAAGCGCCGGTGCGATTCTTCGTTTGATCAAAGGGTACAAAGTACAAAAGGGTACAAAGTTTGCCGGAATCAAGGCTGCGCCTGCCGGAAGGCACCAACAGTGACAGTTTCCAATTTGGCGCTTTCCCTTGGGAGCCAAGCCATACTCCAGGGGCAGTACTCATCGTAGCATGGCTACTTCAAAGGAACACAAAAAATTAATGATTCAATTTACCAAAAAATAAAACATTCACATAAAATTGTGATGGAAAAGAAATTCTCTTCGCCTTTTTAGGAAGTCATTCACGAAGCCCTCATACGAATGATGGAGAATCCGAAAAATGCCATCTTGGTTGGTGGCGCTTGTCTTCGTATGCCAAGCCTGGAGAGTAGACTCGAGAAAGCGTGTTGAAAATCAAAGCCGAATAAAAAAAGTTGTGTGAAAAAATGCTTAGGTGCGCGACGTCGATTTCCAGTCTGCGTGTGCCATCGGATTGGCACTCGCCGCGTACCCGGCGATGCTCACCTTGCGCGAGGATGTACTGCAGAAGATGGACGCGGTCGGAATGGGATTCTTTTTATTTATTTTATTACTAATTGTTATTTATTTAATACATTAATTTTAATTACACACATTTTGTATCAAGTTATATTTATCATAGTTGGCGCTCTAAACAAAAGTAAAACGTTGATTTAAAAAAAACAAAAACGTGCAGGGAAATGCGCTCGCACAGCTGCTCTTTCTTCCGGGCGAGGCGACGTCGTTCATGGACCTCAAGGTCTTCATTATAGATTGATTATTGCTAATTCGAGAGAGAGAGAGAGAGTGAAAGAGTAAAATAAATAGAATGAAGACTTGGAGGGAGAAAGATTGAAAGATGATCACAGATAGAGAGAGGGGGAAATGAGAAGGTTCAAGACATCTTACTTAATTGAGTACCTCATCGAGTACATGGCCATGGTGCTCGGCCTCTTCTCTGTCAAGTGTCCCAATCGCAAGGAGGACGTCGAGAATTTCATGGAGCGACTTAAGGCCGCATGCGAGTCAATGCATTTCTTCAACACGTCCACGAAGGACCGCTGAGTGTTGACTCCCAAGGCAGCTATGTAGCTGTTGATTCCAATGGCAGCTATGCATCCAATACTTTTATGATTTGAAACAATTTATCAGTCATGAAATATCAGATGGTTACGATGATTGATTACATACTATTACAACGTACAATTTCAACCTAAATCTCAAATTCCAGGCCATCCAACGGCAAGAAGTAGCTCTTTTCTCGTGTCCACTCCCTCCCTCTTCCCCTTCGGCTCCCATTAGCCATATAACATAACGCGTCGCATCACCCTTCCCTGTCACCCCTCCCGAACCCCAATCTAACCAAGGCCCTGCCCCGCCTTCTTCACGGCCCCCATGAACACATGTCACTTCCACTCCCTATCGCCTGCTATTCTTGCGGATAAAAGACGTGGCGTCTTCTGTCTGTCTTCCTGTTTGCATTGCAGTCTCCCGTTGGCCAGAGTTGCCCTCGTCAAAGTTTCAGTTTTACGCAGCACGGAGCGGCAACTCACGAAGCCGTATTGTATAGCACTTTTGTGTGAGTGCTATACAATACGGCTAAAGAGGGCCGTTGGGTTCTGGGGTTTTGCTTGTGGCTAAAGAAGGAGCGCTGAGAGAGCAGCTGCTTATTCCTTGTCGCCAGCGGTCTTCTTCGGCAGGAGGACTGCGTTGATGTTGCGCAGGACACCTCCCTGGGCGATGGTGACACCGGAAAGAAGCTTGTTCAGCTCCTCGTCGTTGCGGACAGCGAGTTGGAGATGGCGAGGTTTGATTCGGGTCTTCTTGTTGTCGCAGGCGGCGTTGCCAGCCAGCTCAAGCACCTCAGCCGCGAGGTACTCGAGGACGGCCGCCAGGTAGACCGGGGCGCCCGCGCCAACGCGCTGCGCGTAGTTTCCCTTGCGCAGCATGCGGTGCAGACGACCGACCGGGAACTGGAGACCGGCGCGATGAACGCGATTTGGGCTTTCCACCCGACTTGGCTTTGCCTCCCTTTCCGCGTCCAGACATGACTTGCTTCACTTTCAACACACGAGATTAAGGTTGGGGGAGAGCGTCCCTTTTATAGGGAGAACCAAGGTGAAGGGACCGCCCTCTTGGCTCCTTGCCAGAAGAAGGGGTAATTTATGCGGGAAGATTGGGGCAGAGCTGTGGAGAGAAAGCGCGTCACTTGCGAGAGAAGCAGAAGTGAGAATAGTGGGTGTGTTAGTGAGGGCGTAGAGAAGCCGAGAGATCGAAGCAGTCTATCGATAGCTGCGAGTAGTTGTTGCCGTGAAAAAAATATCTAGGTCAAATTTCGAAGGGAGGCGTTGTTGCCGATTTGGAAAAGGGGGGGGGGAGTCGTTGTTGCCGATTTACGAACGCGGAAAAATATGAAGCTATATGTTTATTAAGTTCGATTGTGGAAATATTTATTAGGTTTATTCATTAAACTTGCACAACTGAATACATATTAATAGAAAGCATAGAGCATTGCAAATGAAATACAGTTAGTGATCCTTACCAGTGGTGTGCTTCTTGCCCATTCTGTCCTTCAGGCTGTCCATTCTGGCCGAAGCAGCTCTGCGTTGCTCGCGAGTGTGCTTAGACATCCACCGGTCAGGCACGGACGGGTCTTTACGTGCTCCTTCCCGTTGAAGGAACGACTCCAGTTCCTTGTCGTGAATGTATTCGACCAGGTCGATGAGATGAGACAGGCGGCCGTGGTTGAGACTGCGGCCAAGACCAGTTATATAGCTTTTTTCTGTATCTTTTACAAAGATACATTACTGTTAGTGTTGAAAAGTTCTCTTCCCAAAGGCACTGCTTTGGCGGCTCTTTCCTGATTGGCGACGGTGACGCATGCAGTGTGCAGATGAAGATGCACTCCGATTTGTCTCCATTTTGGCGTTGTGAGGGCACTAATTGCAACGCGAGTATACCTTTAATTATTCACACTTGTTTAACTGTATGTGCACAAGAGCATTTCACTGGATTTGAGACGATTTATTCGCTTACAATGACTCCCCCCATTTTCCAAATCGGCAACAACGACTCCTGCCGTCGATCGGCAACAATGACTCGCAGCCACAAGCAGTAAGTCATGACTACCAAGAGCAGACTAATGGTGTGCATTTTTTTTTATTCGTGTTGAACATGGCCATTTTGTTCAAGTGTTTCTTTTATGCAACGCCTCTTGGGATTCAACACACTTTATTTCGCAGCCCTGAATTTATGCTAATTTTGAAGAGCTCTTAGAGTAACATAAGATTGAGTCTTATTGAGAGGCTCTCTTAAATCTTGAATTAAAAGCTCAACTGTCAAAGGGTGTTTAACTATTCATTTTCAGGTTTATGCATATTTATTTGATGGATTAATAGTTGATTTTCAAATGTATACATCTTCTTCCATAGGGGTCTTCGATCTTCTCATCCGGAATTGCTACACAGGCACAAACCACTCCAAACGGTACATTCATAATTGCATTGCTTTGTTTGGAAGATCGAACGAAATGTAGTCTTACTACGCACTATTATTCAAGATTGTTTACTACATTGAGGTCTGTAATTATTCACGAGTTAATTAAGAGCTGATAACGGACCCAAACGTTTTGGACCGGCTTGGCCCTTCCGGCTCTATGAAGTTGGACACTTTGCACTTCTGGTTACATTCATTTTGCTAGCCATCTTTAACTTGATGTCATGAAAATATTAAATCGCACCTTACTTCAGATAATCGCAATTTTTCGGCCATTTTTTTTTCTATCTTTCACTCTTTATCTTTCTCCCTCTCTCTTCCTCTCTATCTCTCTTACTCTCGTTCCCTGTCTATCTTTGCCTCCTTCTATCTCTCCCTGTTTCCCTCATTTCTCTTACCTTCTTCCTCACCAGCGCATGCCGTCATGTGGGATGACTCATTGCGTTCTTATCGCTTACTCACAATGCATTTCTCTAGTCACTGGAAGAAAAAGAGAGAGAGAGAGAGAGAGAGAGAGAGAGAAAGAGAGAGAGAGCGAGAGAGAGAGAGAGAAGCTATGACTCACCACGCATTTCGACAGCGCCCGGAGATCGATCATTCCGTACATTGCCGTACAGCAGCCTTTCAGCCCCTAGCCCTTCCAATTCTTTATCTCTCTCGCTCTCTCCCTCCTGCTTTTCCTCCCTGCCTCTTTCCACCCTCTCCCTCCTCTCAATCTCTCTCTCTCTATCTCTCTCTCTCCCTCTCTTTCTTCCTCTCTCTGACTCTCTCTCTCTCTCTCTCTTTCTCTCTCTCTCTCTCTCTCTTTCCCACTGCATTTCTTTCCCGGGCCAGTTATCCTATACTCGTGAGTATATGTGTATAGGCACACAACTGAAATACTGCTAGCATACTCGGCAGCCGAGGTCGTTAGCTTCCTTTTACCTTTCGATATACTAAGATATCGAATAGACATTCCGCTGCCAGAATCAATGTGGAACTACCTTGCATTTCACCTGTTTTCTTTATCCTTTCTCTATCGTTCTCTCTCTCTCTCTCTCTCTCTCTCTCTCTCTTTCTTTCTTCTGATCTCTCCGTCTCTCATTTCTCTCTCCCTCTCTCACTGCCCTTCCCTTTCTCTTCTCTTGCAGTAGCAAACAAACAAGGCAGCTAGCCGGGCCTGCCCTCACCTTTTTCCCCCCTTCCCCTTCCCTTCCCCACTCGAGAACCCCTCGATTGCCACATGACCATTACCATTGCGGCATTCCGTTCGCATTCTCGTCAATAAATTGGCTGCGTTGAATTGTTCTCCATCTCTTATGCTCTCTCTCTCTCTCTCTCTCTCTCTCTCTCTCTCTCATTCTTTAATGTTATGGCCTCTCTCTCTCCCTCTCTCTCCTTCTCTCTCACTATCTCTCACTCTCTTTCTCTCTCTATCTCTCGCTTAGCCTCTACTGCCCTCTCCTTCTTTCATCTTCCACTCGACTGCTGTCCTCAACAGCACAGGTGAGACTGGCTGACTGCTCTGCGATGTCCATGTAGTCTGACCTTTTCCCTGTCCAGTTCTGATACTCGTCAAGCCATATGAAATGGAATAATAAATCGCTTATCGCTGGGTCGCTTATCAATTTATTCCTTTTGTTTTGTTCATTTAATAATCAATTTCGAGATTATAAAACCTAGAAAAGGATTATCTCTCTCCTTTAGCTCTCTCTTGTGCTCTCTCTATATCGTTCTCAATCACCTCACTCGTGATTGTTTGACTCATTTTCAGCCATTTCATACAGTCCCGCCCAACATTTCAGGTACATAGATTAATTAGATTAATTAGATTAATCTAAATAATCTCAATTGATTTTTCAGCGCATAGGACGCATTTCAATGGAGTTTTCAGGTTAAGCTAGACTAATTCCACGCTGCTAAATACGTTGGTAACATTATTTTCTTAAAACAAATTGACACTAACAAGAAAATTCATATTTTTGCCAGAAACCTGTTTGAAAATGGTGCGCAATGTGCTGCATTACATGCGCAATGCGCTGCATTTTTCGAACGGGTTTCTGGCTAAAATGTGAATTTTCTCGTTAATGTCAACTTATTTTGAGAAAATAATGTTACCAACGTGTTTAACAGCGTCGAATTAGTCTAGAGTAACTTGAAGATTCTATTGAAATGCGTCCTATGCGCTGAAAAATCAGTTGAGATTATTTAGATTAATCTAATTAATCTATGTACCTGAAATGTTGGGCGGGACTGAACATATCAGTTCGTCTCTAACTCTATCTGCATGTATGTATGTACATACACATTGAATGAACGTTCCAAATTTCTTTGCTTTGTGTTCAATATTTCCAATTGATTGCTTCATTTTAAGGACAGAACCTTGTAGTTGTTATCAGCCATTCGCTTTAACAGATTTCACAACTTCATCAAAGTACACTCTCATCTCCACCTATGCTCATGAATTTACGCACAATCTCGTTTGTATGTACTTGTGCATTTTAAGCAGAAATTACTATAAAATGGTATTACAGAAGCTTTCATTCATCTCCCTATACCATTTTACGGTCGTTGTCCGTCATTTCATATGCGCTTCCATATCGCTTTCACTCTTTTTCTTCTCTCTCAACCCCTCTATCTCTCTAACTCTCTGTCTCTCTCTATATATATTTCTCTCATCTCCATCCCCTTCGTTCACTATGCCTCTTTCTCTCTCTCAAACCGTATTATCGATTACCGATCATATGGCAAGAAGCTCAAAGAATCAGTGACTACAGAGAGGGGCCGGGCAGAAGGATGATGACTGTGTCATCGCTCTCTTCTTGACCAAGCCTCTCCTTCTCTGCTTCTCATTCTATATTTTCTCGCTCTCTCCTTTCATTGCTTATCCATTAAGGACCCGTGTAATATTCTTAGACTCTCCAATCTCCGATGTTAGTTCTCTACACCTGTGATTTTACTCTCTCTCTCTCTCTCTCTCTCTCTCTCTCTCTCTGTGTTCTCTTTTGTCTTTTCTTCTTGGTGTTGCCGAATTGTCTCCTCCCCTTCTGCAGCTGCTCTCTCTCTCCCTCGTCTCTCTTAACCACTCCCCCTTCCTTGCCCTTTTAGAAGGCAACCTTATTCCATGATAAGATAAGGCTCTTCGTTTCTCTCCGCCATGTTAGCCTCGTTCAGCTGCATGGCCAGTAGGCTTCACGAGACATTTCGCTAGAACAAAACATTTTGTCATCCAATCTAATTGTAAAACGCTCCGCTTCTTTTTTGTCCTTGAGTTTTTATCTTTAATTTTTGTATCACAATGAAAATGTTTGCAGATAATCGTTGAGTTGTACTTTAGAATAGATATTTGCTTTATTTTTGGATATTGAACTGGAGTTTTCTTTACTCACCATCAGGACCACATTTGGCTCTAGTAGAAGACTAGGGGGACTATTTTGGTAACTTTAATCAACGATATTGATTAAATTGGCATATTTTTCAGGTGATATAATTAATTAGTTCTTTAATGTAGGCAATAAAGGTTCTTTATCGATATAAGTATATCTTAAATATGCTGTTAGAACCGCTACACTTGGAAAACGTTTATTTATGCATGTATATGCATGAACCATATATTCATTTTATCTGACATTGGTAACGGTTCGCATACACATATGTACATATTAATCCATTTGCAGTCTTTTTCAGGAGTCTCACAAACAAATTCAACAAAGCGCATTAGCCATGTCAGCCCCGCCCTACACCCAGCAGCCCTATCCACAGCAGGCATGTTGCTATTTTATTTTATTTCATTTAATTTTTTATGCATACTTATAATTTTTAAAAAAGCATTTTTATTTTTTGCGTCCATTCTTAATTTATAGAATATAATTCTTTATATTATATATCAGCGTAAGAAAAAGTAGTTACTGTATGCATACATACTGTATCATTTTGTGCATTTAACACCGAGCACCCTTTCCAGTATCCGCCTCAGCAGGGCTATCCTCAGCAGCCCAACTACGGCGGCCAGTACCCGCCGCAGCAGGGCTATCCACAGCCGGGTGGCTATCCCCAGCCGGGATATGGCGCCTATCCGACGCAGGCGCAGCCGCAAGTCGTGTACGTCGCATTACTTTCATTGAACGAGCCAAAAACTCACGTTTGAATTCGCGCCTTTTCCCTGACACAATGGCGAAAGAAAGCATGTGATTTAGACAGACGTCAATACAATAATCAACTAAATTGAAATAGATTATGGTAGACTTGCATGCTCCCTTTGAAGAGAATATAAAGTTTAGCAAAGAAATATATTTTTGGATAATTAAAAATAATTAATTAGGGATTATTTTCTTCTTCTTTGCAGCTATGTTGAACGTGACCACCACCATCACAGCGGTGGCGGTGGAGGCGCAGATCGGTGCTGCTTGTACGCGCTCCTTGGCTGCTGCGCCGGCTGCTGCATCGCGGACTGCTGTGATTAGAGAGGGAGAGAGACGAGTGAATGTGAGAGAGTAAGAGAGAGCGAGAGAGAGGGTGAGAGGAAAGTGAGAGAGTGAGAGAGAGAAAGAGCGAGAAAGAGAAAAGGTGAGAGGAAGTGAGAGCATGAAGTTTAAAAGTCTTTGAATTAGGGGACTGATTCTGATATGCAGACCTGATAAGCGGGATGTTTCAAGTCTATGTATCGTGCAATCTCTTATTTCAAGAAAGAGTGAAGTAAAAGCTGTAACTTTTTGCCAAAACATTTCTCGAAAGAAAAAAATCTTTACTAACTGCCTTCGAGCCAAAGGACGCACACATTTCCTTTATTTTTTTTATTTTTTTTTATTGTGCATTCCTGATTAGCATTCCAGTTTGAGGATTTTTTGATTTGTTTTCTACTATGATCAAGTGCTATTTCCATTTTCAACATTCTTAAACATAAAGTTAATAGAGGCAAAGAATCAAGAAGCTTTGCATGTATAAACATTTCTTCGGCATGTATACAGACTTTTATAGGAGATTGTGTCTCTGTAACTTTTCGCTACTTTGTATTTAGGACCCACATGAATGACTGTGATAAATGAATGTTTCCACCGATTCCACTGAAAATGTGAATAACAACACAAAAATGCCGACTATGTGGCATATATATTTATGTATGTATGTACATACATACATACATACATACATACATACATGTATCACATGGCTTCTCGAGTAAGTGATTGCTATACAATAAATGAAAAAAAAATCAACATACATATTTGTCTCATCTTTAGGAGAAGATACTTTATATTTTTCGTTCTCCAGTGATGGATCATTGCAATTTGATGTTAAGAATCCCATGAATGGAAACATTCTTTATTGCATTCTGATTTAGCGACGAAAGAGGGCAGTTCAATGCCGAAGTTGGAAAGTTGTTTTTCCGATTTTTCATTTACGAGATCATACATTTATTTGAATTGACGACCAAGTAGATTGCAGGTACGCAACATCTTGGATAGGTCACGCAAGATCTAAGTAATTTTAACGTTTAATACATAAATAAAAATATCGTTAACTAAAAATAATAATGTTATTATTTACGAGAGAACAACCTCCTTATCCAAGCCGTTTGGCCTGTCCATCTGTCGATTGTGATGAATCTGAGGTCAAAGCGATCTGGCATGAATAATTCAAGTGCACGGCTTCGAGGAGATCTTCGAGGAGAATAGGGCATGTGAAGTGTGCTTCCGCGGAGCCGACCAACGTGGAAGCCTTCCTTTTCGGCGCGGCCCGGCGCCCTCACACGATGGTGGGAAGCCTAAACGTCCACGTTGAAAAATACCAACGTGGCTTCGATGCACTTTAGCTGTAAAGAGAAACAAATCTGAATGTAAATGTATTTTCAATGAAATAAACATTATGTAAATATGTATGAAGGTTACGTCCAAGTGAAAGGATTGCGTATGGATTGAATCAGGTTTTTTTTCTAAAAGCTTAATTTTAAATACAACTGCTGATGACTGTCTCCTGTCTTCTTGACCAAGCCTCTCTTTCCGCTTCTCGTTCTCTCCTTATATTTCTCGCTTTAACTTATGGCCGTGTAATACTCTTAGGCTTTCCGCTCTCCGATGTTCTCAACACCTGTGATTTTGCTCTCTCTATCTCTCTCAGTCTCCCTCATTCTTTCTCCCCCGCTCTCTCTCTCTCTCTCTCTCTCTGTCTCTCTCTCTCTGTAAGTCTCCCTCTCGCTTTCTCTCTCACTCGCTCGCTCTCGTCTCTCTTAACCACTCCCCGTTCATTGCCCTTTTTGAAGCCAGGTTTATTCCATGATAAGATAAGGCTTTTCATTTCTCTCTCCCATTTTTGCCTCGCGCGCCCACGTGACAAGAAAGTAGGCTTCGCGAGACGTTTCGCTAGAACAAAACATTTTGTCATCCAATCTAATTGTATAATGCTGCACTTCAGTTTTGATTTTGAGGTTTTTCTTTTTACTTTTTTTCAATTTGTTTTCAACCAGAGGGAAGTAAACCTAGAGAAAAGCTCTATGTATTTAGATGATCATTGAAAGTCAAACTAAATTGCCACATTTTCTGGCGATATGATTAATTAAATTTTGGCAATAAAGTTTTATTACCAAACCGATAATCTTGAAAATTTTATGTATGCATATACCGTACACTAATTTCATTTTATCTGACGTCGGTTACTGTTCGCATAAATTTGTCCATTTACAGTCTACTCTAATTCGAACCGTTTTCAGGAGTCTCACAAACAAATTCAACAAAGCGCGTTAACCATGTCAGCGCCGCCCTACACCCAGCAGCCCTATCCACAGCAGGCATGTTGCTATTTTATTTTATTTTTATTTTTGTTTTATAATACAAAGTTACAGTTAAAACATTATATATATATATATATATATATATATATATATATGTTTTAAATAATTTATTAAATATTTTTCTTCATAATCTCTCAGCGTAGGTTAATACATACACATATAATTTTGTGCATTTGACACCGAGCACCCTTTCCAGTACCCGCCAAAGCAGTATCCTCAGCTGCCCAACTCGCCGCAGCAGGGCTATCCTCAGCCGGGTGGCAATCCCCAGCCAGGCTGTGGCGCCACTCCGACGTAGGCGCTGCGTCGCATTACTTTGATTGACCAAGTCAAAAACTCACGTTTGAAAATTCGCGCTTTTTTTTAGAGATAAAATAGTCAGCAAAATTCAAATAGATTACGGTAGACTTGCGTGCCCTTTTAAAGAGAATATAAAGTTTAGCAAAGAAATATATATTTGGATAATTGAGAATAATTAATTATTGATTATTTTCTTCTTATTTGTACATACATAGCTATGTTGAACGTGACCACCATCATCACAGCGGCGATGGATCGGTGCTGCTTGTTCGCGCTCCTTGGTTGCTGCGCCGGCTGCTGCTTCTGCATCAGCGGAAGAGAAGGAGAGAGATGGTGAGAGGAAAGTGAGAGAGAGAGTGAGAAAGAGAAAAGGTGAGAGGAAGTGAGAGCATGAAGTTTAAAAGTCTTTGAATTAGGGGACTGATTCTGATATGCAGACCTGATAAGCGGGATGTTTCAACTCTATGTATCGTGCAATCTCTTATTTCAAGAAAGAATAAAGTAAAAGTAACGCAATAGCGTGATCTTTTGATATAGCGGTAATTTTTTGCCAAAACATTTCTCGAAAGAAAACAATCTTTACTAACTGCCTTCGAGCCAAAGGACGCACACATTTCCTTAATTTTTAATTTTTTTTTGTGCCTTCCTGAATAGCATTCCAGTTTGAGGATTTTTTGATTTGTTTTCTGCTATGATCAAGTGCTATTTCCATTTTCAACATTCTAAAAAATATAAGGAAATCAAATACTTTGCTTTGTATCTTTTATTTTTTATCTATTTTTATTCATACATCAATTTAAGATGTGACAACATATTCAAATAAATGTAATACCATGTCGTGCTATCAGTGCAGACTAAATGAAAAAAGGGGAAGGGGTGAAGGGAATGGCTGGCAACACTGAACCTCCTGGCATGTGGCGTTAAGAGAGCGGGGGGAGCGACTTCCCGAGGGGTGGGCCAGGCCCCTACAGCACTTGAGGAGTGTGCTGGCGCCACACACCAAAAGGAGCAGAGTGCAGCAAGGGAGAGAGAGTGAAAGGGAAAAGTTATAATATAGAACATGTACATAGACATGAAAATGCAAACAAATAAAATGCTCTGCACTGCTTAATAGAATAAGAAAATATATGCAAAACTATAGATTAGCATGATCTATTCGACAAATGTCTAAAAGTGGTATATTGTATGTATGTATAAACATTTCTTCGGCATGTATACAGACTTTTATAGGATATTTTGTCTTTGTAACTTTTCGCTACTTTGTATTCAGGCCCCACATGAATGACTGTGATAAATGAATGTGCTGATTCCACTGAATATATGAACAACAATACAAAAATGCCGACTCTGTGGCATATTTATTTATGCATGTGTGTACATATGTACATACATGCATCACATGGCTTCTCGAGTATGTGATTGCTATAAAATAAATGGGAAAAAGAAAATCAACTTTAGAAGAAGTTATTTTAAATTTTTCGTTCTCCAATGATAGATCATTGCAATGTGATGTTAACAAACACATGAATTTAAACATTCTTTGTTGCATTCTGATTTACAGAGTGCAGTAGAATGCCGAAGTTCGAAAGTTGCTTTCACGATTTTTTTTTTCATTCACGAGATCATACATTTATTTGAATTGACGACCAAGTAGATTGCAGGAACGCAACATCTTGGATAGGTCACGCAAGATATAAGTAATTTTAACGTTTAAAGGAAGTATCCGGTGATTATTTCTACAGTAGTCACCGGATACCTAGAACGCGTTTGAATGCAGGAGGACGTCCTAAGGCCGTTTCCTCCCCTTTTAAACCGATCAGGAGGGAGGAGCTTACTGTTGTCTTACATCCTGCTACACAGTCTTACTTCTTCCGAGAAACTGTTTAGTTGTCTGGGCTATGCTGTTTCTTGGATTCCTAGGTACAAATGCCACGGGTCACCAGACGTCCCAGAGCAATGGGGAAGCATTGAGATTAAAATAACAGATAAATCGGATGAGAGGACTGCTATTCGAATGAATCTGATGGTGAGATTGATTGAAGAAAAGCTTCTTACACATACTTACTCACAGCAAAATGGTAGTGAATTTGCATACATTTCGCGGCAGAGATAGTAAGAGAGAGAGAAAGAGAGCGAGCGGAAACAGAGAGCATGGAGAGAGAGAGAAAGAGATTTGGCATGAGAGATTGGAAAAAGATCAGTGAGGATTGTGATGTGATCGAGAGGCTACATGCAGAACCCGAGGTCTACTCTGAAGAAGGAGGCCGAATCGAGATGGCAGACGAAGCTACGACCGCACGCTCCCACCTGGCTGCCACGGCCAATTCGTCACAGATGTATGTAGAAGCAAGTAGACTCAAATCGCAACCAACACCACATCCTCTTTACCGAAGAGCGCGTCGAAGAGAGAGAGAGAACTCGTTGTGCAAGTACTCTCCTAGTTCGTCGCCGAAAACTCCGAGCACAGACGTATGAGTCACACTTAAATAATTGCTAATTGGGTAGCTGAAGGGCCCCCTTTGGAAGGCGCTGGGCGCCCTTTCGCGTATGTTTGCATGTTTGTGTGGGGCATGCGGAAACGGATGGTTGCTACGAAACAAGAGATGGCCACAAAGTGAGGATGGCGAAGAAGCGACGTATTTCGGGAGCCAGCTCAGGCTGACAATGAGAAGAGACTCTTGACATCCTTTTTTTCTCAAAAAATTTTTTTTTCACTTTTCATTTTTTATCTTGTCGCATTTCTTTTAATAGTATCTCCTCATCTGCTGTCAGAATTATATAATATAATCTATTCAAGGGCTTCGTTTCGGACCGTGTCACGTCGTGAAGGGCCGCAAGTAAGGAGCTTAAAATCTCTTCATTCGCATTCGCCAGAAATGTCCTACTTCTCACAGCAGCCAGTCGTCAAGAAAATGCTAATTTATAAGCATTATTTTTATCTCTGAGTCTACTTTGTATTTTTATTTTATTTTTTTTATTTTTTTTAAACTTACCTTATTGTTAGAACAATAGGGAATGTCAATGCCGGGCGCAATCGGGCAGCCAAACTACGGCTACCCACCGCCGGGCTATCCGATGGGTCAACAGCAGCCGTCCGTCGTGTACGTTACAGTACTCTTATTCAGGCTTTTCGTGTCAAGAACCCATCCCCTAGCAAATTGGCTTTTATTCTTTGAGCAACTAAAGGTGGCCCCCTTTTCACCTTGCAGTTGGAGGAAAAAGCATTTCTCTTCCTGTGAGAGCAAATGAGAATGAGACATGATAAGAGAAAGAGAGAAAGAAAGAAAAAAGGAAAGAGGGGAGAGTGAGTTCGAGGAAGACAAAGTGATTGTTCTAACAGCTAGCAATGAAATCTATTCACTTGTGAGACCATATGCAGAAAGGAGAGCGAAGGATATTTTCGTAGCGGTGATTTTGATAAAATCGACCGTTTTAATAGGCGCTTCTGCCCAACCAGTTCGTTTTCTAACCGTTCACAATGAATACCGCTTTTATTATATAATAGACTTTTCTTTTTGCTACAGTGGATCATTATTGTGCAGTGATGTTGAGCAATGAGCGCGGGAAGAGAAAGAAAAGTTAGCAGAATGGCTTTGGCTGCCTGTGGCAACCTTCCATATTCACAGGATGCCATGTGAGCCATGCATGTATCAGCGGAACCGAGAGGAAGAGAGAAAGACAATCGAGAGGAGAGATAGAGAAAGAGAGAGAGCGAGAAAGAAAGCGAAAGAGAGAGAGAGAGAGAGAATGAGATAGAGAGAGAAGAGACAGAGAGCTTGTAAAGAAATCAGGGTAAGAAGAAATAATGGTGGTTTGCAAATAGCAGTTCAAATGGTTTCCGTATAACTCTCGTCTTTCCCTCTCTCTCCTACTCTTTCTCTCTCCCTCTCTCTCCCTCCCTCCCTCCCTCTCCCTCCCTCTCCCTCTCCCTCTCTCTCTCTCTCTCTCTCCTCCAGTATCGTCGAGCGTGGCAACCAGGGTGGCTACAACAACAACAACGGCAACGGCAACAATGGCGGCGGGATGGGCGGCAGTTCGTGCTGTCTCCTCGGCCTGCTCGGCTGCTGCGCCGGCTGCTGCATCGCGGACTGCATCGATTGCTGATTTTATAATTGTATTTAAAAAAATCAATTTAAAAATCAATTCATTAATTACATAATAATCATGAATAATTGCCAATATAAACATTAACTATTTAATTATATACCTATAAGTTTATTACTTTCGTTAATTTCATGATAAGACGATTGTATGATTAAAATAACCGTTAAATTTATATAGGTAAAAAAGCTATTCTCGGTGATACTGTAGATCTCGATAAGAATGAAGAAATCTTTTCATGGTTAATGAAGAAACACCTCCTATGCAAGTTTCCATCGGGAACACAGTTTAAAACGTCGGAATTGTGGGAGCGGGAAAGGAAAGGAATGCATTGTGACGAAGGCACAAGTGAGTGCATTTCCCCAGGGGGTGCAGCATCGTTATTTCTTTCTTTCTCTCTCTCTCTATCTCTCTATCTCTCTCGCTCTCATTCTCTCTTTCTTTCTCCACTTCTCTCTCCCTCATCTTATCTCGTACTCTTTGTCTCTCTTCCACTTAATCTCCCTATCTCCCTCTCTTACTCTCTCTCTTTTCCTCTGGGTCTTTCTCAATCCAATGCATTTCTTCGGCAACGAAAACGCCGCGCAGGAAAGACACAAGCTACACCTCGGGGCAATACACATCTCCGGTTACCTAGACATCGCTCGATAAGGTTGCAGTTTACTGCTCTCTATCTCTCTCGCTCTCTCTCTTCTCACTCTCTCTCTTCTCACTCTCACTCAATCTCTCTCTCTCACTCCCTCTCTCTCTCTCCCTCTCTCTCCCTCTCTCTCTCTCTGTCTCTGTCTCTGTCTCTCTCTCTCTCTCGCACTCTCTCTCTCAGAATGTCAACTCAACGTTACCTCAGCACCTATTGAAATGCGGAAGAGAAGTTATTACTCTTCTTTATCGTGATCTTTCAGAGAGAAGAAGCTAAACCCTTTGAAGTAGAGCTGCTACCCGACATCGAGAACAAGCAACGCGCAACGCTTCTTATAGCAAAAGAAAAAAAACGAGATCTCCCCTCTCATACAAAATGTCGTATTACACGCAGCAGCCATATCCTCAACAGGTTCGTTTCGCTTTCCTTATGTACAATTGTAAAAAATAAAAAAAACTCAAATACTTCTTTTTTTAAAATACAAATTATAGTTCCATATTTCTTTAATTCACAGTTACATGTAATGTGTATATCGAAACCTTAACAGGCTAAAAAAATTTTGTTTCTAGCCATTGAGCTGTTATAATTCGTAGAGTAGCTAGTATTTAAATTTTTCTACTTTTCAGCTAGTTCCCATCTTTAGTACTAGCAATCCTAACAATAAGAGTTTCTCTCAACTTGAGCAGGGCATGAGCTTCCCGGGCGGCGTTGGGCAGCCGGTGGTGCCAAACTATGGCTACCCGCCTCAGGATGGCGGAGGATATCCGCCTCCGCCCGGTGGCTATCCACCTCCTGGCTATGCGATGAATGGGAGCGGTTATCCGCCTCCCCAGGGTGTCTATCCTCAGCAGGGTGGATATCCCCAGCAGCAACAGCCGCAAGTCGTGTACGTTTCAAAAGAAGTTCCTAATAATTAATCAAAATTTTTTTGTCTTTTTTCGTTTTTACTTACTTTGAAAAGTTATACACAGTAATACTTTATATTTTTATGTCTTCACAAGAAATTCAACCGTTCGCTGCTTTTCAACAAAACTTTTCTTTTAGCTCTTGTTATTAGGCGCTTCCTGGATTGAGAACTTAAAAAAATTATTTTAAAATTCTATTCATTCTACTTCAAATAAATGAAGCATTAAAATTATCAACTGTAACAGCTTTGCGCTCATTTCGCTATTAGCGTTGCTTGGCAACTAGATAAACGTAGCTCTCTATCTCCTTTTCTGATCTCTATCATTGTTCTCCCTCCACCTCTATCTCTCTATCACTCTAGCCGTCTCTATCTCTTGTTTATCTCGTATCTCTCTCACACCTTCTCTCTCTATAGACCTCTCTCTTCGCTCTCTTCTCTCTCTATCTCTCTCTCTTCGCTCTCTCTCTCTCTGGCTCGATTTCTCTTTCTTCTCCGAACCCTCTTCATTTTAACAATCCGACTTTGCCTCTAATTTCAACTAATGCATTCACACCCTCTACGTCACTGCCTTTCCCTTCCCTCTCTCCCTTTCATTCCTTCTCTCTCTCCCTCTCCCTCTCTCTCTCCCTCTCTCTCTCCCTCTCTCTCTCCCCCTCTCTCTCTCACTCTCTCTCTCTCTCTTTCTCTCTCTCTCTCCCTCTCCCTCTCTCTCCCTCTCCCTCTCTCTATCTCTCTCTCTCACTCACTCCCTCTCTCTCTCCCTCTCTCCCTCTCTCTTCCTCTCCTCATTGTCAGTTACGTCGAGCGTGATGATGGTCGACGCAACAACGGTGACTCCTCGCAGTGCTGCATGTACGCGCTGCTCGGCTGCTGCGCCGGCTGCTGCATTGCCGACTGTCTCGATTGCTGATACTCCCTGGAAGAGAGAGAGAGAGATGGTGAGAGGAAGGGAGAGAGAGAGGGGGAGAGAGAGAGAGAGAGAGAGAGAGAAAGAGAGAGTATATGAGAGACACGTGCTCTGACAGACATGTAATTCTGACTATTGAAGAAGAGGCACTTTCTAGTACTTCAAACTGTGCTGTTGACTCTTATAAAATACTTCCAACTGAAAACCACATGTAACGGCCTAGACTCCCATTTGACAATATCTCGCTCTGCTGTCATACCATATGATCGAAATCTCATTTCTCCAGTATCGTAACTTCACCCGTTGTTCTTTTAATATTGCATATTTTACAGTGTACAAGTTGCCAACCCCGAATATGTGTTGTCTTTTACTTCAAGTTCACGTACTGTTTATCACTGTTTATCTTTGATATACGTAACAGGAACATTACTCGTGTTTAGGTAAACATATCTGCGCGGCTCTAACGGCCAGACCAGTGAAAGTGCTAACGCAACACACCGATAAAATCTACGGAAAGTGTCACTCAAAAAAAACACTGGAATTAAAAGGCTAAATGTGAACCGCTCCAGAGAAACAGAGATGTTACGATAAAATAAATCTGCTAACGAAAACCCGGCGTCTTTAAGCGTCATGAAAGTAACATTAGACGATCGATAAATGTCTCGAAGTTAAGTAATTCAAACAAACAACGATTACTAACTACTACGATACCTGCATATCTGCGGAGACAGCAGAAACAAACAAGTAATAAATAGGGATTAAAACGCGATAAATAGCAAGAATACTAAAAGAATACTAGAAGAAAGTGTCCAATTCATGTGAATGTCAGGTATTGACTGCTTGGGTACGGTATTAGTACGAACGGCATTCGGATACAGTATCCTAGCCCCTATTACCAATCCTCCTATTCCTCCTCAATTCCTGCTGGTAGTTCTTCGAATTGTGCAGCTCCGCGCAGCAGATAGGCCGGAGGCTGGAGGACATGCCTGTAAATTTCATCTATATAAATATTTATTTATTTTATTTTTATTTTACACCTTTTTTTACATTATCGATAACTATTCTACTGTTGCGGTCTAATCTCTCGATTGGAAAGGAAAAAAAAGAAAAGCTTGCGACAACTACTTCAATCTTTTAAGTATTCTTTAATATATTAAAAAAGAGACATATTATCAACCATGCATTCAAGTAAAACGAATAAAGATTGACAAAAGAATCAATAACCTGTATTCCACATCGATGGCATGGCGGAGAATCGGTGCGATTGGAGAGGGAAAAGCAAGAGTTGTACACGGATGAATGACGCCGTAGTCAGCGAGGCTAGAGCGGAGGGCGATTATTAAAATTATCAATGTTTTATTACGCTTATATAAAAATTTTGAAGAGTTTTTTTTTGCGAGCACCTTTTTTTTGTCCCAAATTTCACTTTTTTTTTGCCCCAAATATTTTCGTGTCCCTAATTTACTTTTTTTTGCCCCTAATTATTTTCTGTCCTTAAATTTACTTTTTTTTGCTCCAAATTATTTTCTGTCCCTAATTTTACTTTTTTTTGCCACAAATTTCTGTTTGACCCAAATTTAATATTTTTCGATCATAATCTCTAACGATTTAACATAAGTAGTCGGATTTTAATTTTATCGCCTTCATTGAAATAAACCATTGAAACATTATTTAACTTAGCAGTTACAGAACTGAAACTCACAATCAGATGATGAGTTAACAAAACAATTGAGCCGTAAATGTCATAAAATCTCAATTAGCCGCGTGGCGATTTTGCTTGGGAGCATTGGCAGGACGACCACCTACTGCCAGCTGAGTCTGTGACGCGGACTTTTGGGACGACCCCTTTTCTTCGATACATGAACAAGGGGAGCAGCGCGCGCGTCCGGAGGGTACTGGCGGAGTGCAGTTCCTGGCGCGCACATCACAGCGACTGAATGCATGCAGGCGTTCTTTCCAGACCCGTAGTGGCAGGAGCAGACGAAATGAGTAGGACTGAGCGCGGACTCCTTTACAACGTTAACCTAAATTGAATAACTTAATGCCGATAATGGAAACATGAGATATGCATACCAAGTACCGGCGCCTCTTGAAGTCTTCCCATGACGATGCCTGTTCAAAGGACTCCTGCAAGCCCGCCAACAGCTCGTCCTTCGATGCATTGCAATTGTTGCTCGTGGCCATGACGAAGCAGATCTCGCCAGACACTGGGAACCGGGCCGTTGTGCAGTTTGGAGAATCGGGCCCGGAGATCATCTGATAAGCAGCCTTGAACTGATGGGGAGCAATCTCGTAGTCGGTAGGAAGCTCCGGAGTTACCTAATGGTAAGCAGCCGTAATTAATACGTAATTTTGATGTTTCCAGGATTTCAAAAGAGCGTACCCTCATAGCTTTTGACCGATAGCTGACTGCCTCTTCAGCCCTCTTTAGAAAGACAGAGAACTCGAGCCTCTTACGCAGAGTGTGCTTCTCCTTTATCTGCTTGTTGCAGCTTTCGAGGCCGTTGTTGTTGACAATGTATGGACTGGCACCATCAAACCAAAGATTCTCAGATCCATTAATCCAAGTATCCAGCATATACTTTTTGAATTTTGATGTAGGAGCTGGCCACGACGCGAGCATTAGCTTGGCAGCTAAAATAGCGGCCCTGCTATTTCAAACAATAGTGAAGTGGTTAGCTAACCCGCGACAAACTCCTCTTGTGACCGGCAACGACGTAGGATTTCGATGTCGCCGAGGATTCGACTGCGAACGGCAAGTGGGTAGGCCTTTGGAAGGTTAACCTTCACTCTTCGATGGACGTGAGCGTAGCACATAAGCCGAACCTAGTCAAAGAACTCTCTCTCTCTCTCTCTCCCTCCCTCTCTCTCTCTCTCTCTCTCTCTCTCTCTCTCTGTAACGAACTGATTCCGGAAAGACAATCTGCTGCGCAGCCGTGACGCTTCGACTACCGTCGGCCATGATGTACTGCGGAATGTACCCAAGCGTACGTAGGCAGTTGAAGACCTTCTCGTAAAATCTTGTGTTTTCAGAAGGGCCGACGGCCATCATTGTCATCGTGAAGTGATGATTGACATCGGAAGTGCCGAATATCTGCACCGGATATGCTAGCCACATCAAGCAGTACGTGGCATCAGCCTGAATTTATATCTGTAGCTTTCTTAAGCGAAAAAGAGATTCTGAGAGTCAACCTGAAGGTAGTCTGTTCCCTTTTGGCGCTCAAGGAGCTTCGTTGTTGACCACAAAATGAAGAAGTCGTCGTTGTCAACGTAGTCCCAGCCCACAACATAGGGCTTGTCGGGATCATCAACAGGGATAGCTTCGTTCTGTTGACAATAGTTACGTAGGTCTTCGTCCGTGAAAGCCGTCTTTCTCTTCTCTGTGAACCGGAATACAAGGTTCTGAATCTGATTCAGAGTAGGAAGCTTCGCTAGCTCTATTTGCTGCAATAATGAACAGAACTACATCTACCACACCATTATAATTGCAACTTACACTTAGGAGGACGTGAATCCTTCCGGGCGTCACACCCAACGAGATTTGTCTTCTAACGAATTCCTTGACTTCGTTTGTAAGGGCAGAGGCCTTGTGTACGTCAATTGGGTGATGGTCATGTTCGCCGGTAGAAACTTCAAGAGCAGTGTGTCGTCATCATCCGGGCACACGAGGCGAAGCACCTTTTCGCAGCGATAGCCTTTCATACGGCGGTACTCGCAGTGCCTAAATATTCACAGATTTATTAGTTCGGTTACGCATTAAGCTTCAAAGCTAACCACTCTTGAATTTCTCCTCGCTTTGTGCTACGCTCAAGACGAAAGCGCCAATTACGCTTCTCTTCACTCCAAAACTTGCTGAATGCGTCGTAGTTCGCAAAGCTGCGCCAAGTCGTATACTCGATTTGTTTTCCTGAGGAGGGAATAGACGTGTGAGACGAGAAGAGGTGCAAGAAAGGTCAATTTGGGAGACAGTGGATGAAGTGAAATGAACTAGCCGGTTGGACTCTTCTATGCATTATGAAATGGGCGAGACTCATGTAGGCTACTACTATGCTAATTACAACAACAAACAACGTGAACCTCGACGTTTGGATGAACGAGTCTCATCGCGCAAGTCGCTATCCTCGTCCGAAAACGGGTTGCTTGAGTCGTAGTGGGATGAAGAAGCAGAATACCGCTCATCATGATCAGCAGAACTGGACGTTGGAAACAAGGAAGACAGGCCGTCTTCTTCCATCGTAACACCTATAGGAGCACCAACATACATTCTAGCACAGCAAATTGAGACCAATTTAATATCATTTATAATATTGACAGCAAAAAGGACAAAAAATGAGTGCGAAAATTTTTGTGGCAAAAAAAAGTAAAATTTGGGACAGAAAATAATTTGGGGCAAAAAAAGTAAATTTAAGGACAGAAAATAATTAGGGGCAAAAAAAAGTAAATTAGGGACACGAAAATATTTTGGGGCAAAAAAAAGTGAAATTTGGGACACAGAAAAGGTTTAGCGGTTTTTTTTTAGTAATTGGTGAAAAATTTATGAAAATATTTTTAAATTATCCGAAGATTATTCCAAGGTAACCTCTACTCTATTAAAATATTTAGGGACAACTGCAAAAAAGGATAGAGAAATCCCACAAGAGGCAAATAATATGAATAAAAATAGAATTAAGAAAAACCCTCACCGAATCTTAATCTCTCCGTTGATGTCACCGTATCTCTCGTGTACAATGTGGCCTGTGGGCGGGTTTCGTCTGAATATTTTGCAAGCTAAAACTATATATCTTTCCTTTCATCAGTTTAACAAACGGCAATTGTTAGACCATAGCTTAAAATGGGGCGCCCCAATTGCCCGTGGAAGGATGGGTGAGGGCGAGCTTTTTTCGAACATTTATGCGGATAATTCAAGCCAAAAATAGCTATTATATTCTTTTACATGTTGATTATGCAAGAAATAAGCTATGTGTTAGACCCAAAATGGAACTTTTCGAATGTCGATACGAATGTCATTTACACTAACAAAATAGAAATTAAAAAAATCACTTACTTTATTTTGTTAATTTAGGACATTTATTTTATTAGCTAAAAGGTTTAATAAAATATATAAAGAAGAGATAAAGGAAAATAGATAGAAAAAGGAAATCAAACTTGCTAGGCTCTCGCTCAAACTTCACAGCGCCAGGCTGTGAGAGCAGAAAGCGAAGGATGCGAGTTTCGGTTGGATGAGGATGGAGATAGCATGTGGGGTTGTAGAGCGACACAATGCAAATCTGGAAGAGAGAGAGAGAGAGAGAGAGATAAAATATAGATAAATGATTGTTAATTCTATATATGCACTAAGTATGTGCTCTATTACAAGGACTATGATGGCCTCTCCGGAAGTTACCTGCGGACAGAATGAGAACTCCTCAGGCAGCGCCCGCAGCAACTCAGCCTTCGTCCAGAACCAGTCTCCGTAATCGACAAGGAGAACCTAGAAGAATGATACTAAAGTAAACTGATAAATGCCATCCCGTTTTAAACTGCATATTATACACTTGATCACACCCGTGCAAGTCATTTGTAGCTTGTTCCGAGATACTGTTCAAGGCTACCGTACCCTGACATATTCCCCCAGATATTACCGTACCCTGACATCCTCGCCATCTACTTCGTCAACGGCTGCGCGTCTTGGAAGCCGCCATTCTTTCTTGGAGGCAGCGCATGCTGTTCCCTGCTCGAGCCACGACCGTGGAAGGCGTGGCATGTTGTGTAGCTGAATAATAAGGAGATCAATAATTGGGACTAAAACGGCAGCAAATTAAATACATCATAATGAAAATACTTGTTTTTCGACAAGATATTTTTTTAACTTAAGATACGTAGTATTCCCACCACATAGGGCAGGTTGATTATCCAATGTGAAGAACTTTCGCACAACCAAATTTAAAATGAATGAATACTTAAAATTTGAACTTTTTCCACTGTAATGACGAAACACTACACAGCTACTTCATATATTCAATTACGGAAAATACCCAGTGCTATATATCTGAAAATGACTCTGTATATATCTTAAATAGCCCTGATTTAGCTTTAGCAAGCTATACAATATCTCCCCAGCAAGGTATACTGTAATTCTGACAACAACAAGTTGTGGAGAACTGTATCTATCTCGTAAAAGGACCGTACATTACATATACTGTATCTCACATAGGAACTACCGTACATTCATCCCGATCTTCTCCTCGCACTCCTCTCTCGCCTTTAGTTGTTGCTCCGTTTGTAGGCAGATCATGCGAACGCTCGCAACACAGGAGACAGAGAAGAGTGTCTGGTCTAGGAAGCGGGTCACCTGCAAATATTCATCTTTTGTATATCAATTCCTCATATTGATTTTTTTTGCTTCTCACTCAGAAATCAATCACACAATAACTATTCGACTATTTGTAAAATTCAAATGCTTAAAGAAACCCAACCTTCGGGGCGGGTTCAAACTTTCGAACGAAAAGAGGTGCCTGTTCCATTCCTTCTTCACTACAAGCATCTTGTTGGGTAATAATAGCAAATGCTTTCTCAAGAAAAAATAAGCAAATTCAGGTTTTTTCCTTCTTCAAAGAGAAAAAAAGAGAATTAAACCAACTCTTCATACTCCTCCTCATCATCAAAGTCTGATTCTTCGTTTTGCTGCAAAGACAATCGTAGATGTTATCAATAACACGGAATATTATAGCATGACATTGAGATCTCAACATCGGCAATGACCAAAGATAGTTTATCGGTTTGCAGTTCGTTGCCTTGTTAAAAGTATTTATGCGCAGGGAAAGCCAACATTGAGACATGAACACTATTTTCACCGGAAATGATCCTTTCTTCCTTCTGTTTTTTTCTCTAGATATAACGGGAAACTATTAATTTTTATAAATATATAAAAAAAAAACCCACCACTCTTCTAACATGGGCCAGGAAGCGACGTTGCCTTCTCTCTTCAATACCGAGTGCCTCCGCTGGTCTATAGAACTGCGTTCCCAGATTCTGAAACATCAAAATGTTGTGCTGTTTTACTCCAATAATACTGCATCCCACGATAGCCAATTAATCGAAAATGGTGTAATACAGTAGTTTTCACAAGAATTTAATTTAAACTTCTACTATTCCAGATTTAGAAAAATAAATGTCTCGTTGGATACAGAGGTGATTAGAGATCAACACCAGCACAAGATGTCACGGCAGCCCAACTATCGTATACAGCCAAGATGCCGGTTACGGTAGGAACACACTAAAATACCCACTGCCCTCTGACCTCTCCCTCGATGATGGGATGGTAGAGATTGACGATGAACGGCTCGTCCAGCGTGGTCAGCTCGACCCGGACCATGCCTCGGCATGTCTCCAGGAGGAGTTGCTTGAAGGCGTCTACTCGCCATTGCTCCAGATCATTCACGCACACGTCTGGAGGAAGGCCAATTAGATTCACAATAATTACTAGTGTAATATAGGAACAGAAACAGTTTTAATAGACACAAATAATAACCAAAAAGGAATTTTCTGTTTTGTATAATATACCCATTGCTGACAAAGAGGAATTACTTTTGTAAAACGAAAATTTTCTTCTAAATGATTTTTTTTTTTAATTACGCGCACTTTTCACTTTGCAGACAAGGGCGAGAGGTGGAATTCTGCCAAAATGCCTGAGGAGCGGCCGGATGGTTGCACGCTCCACAAATACGTCGAGGCCAACGTCAACGAGGCGTACCATCACGGTAGAGCTTGCTGAAAATGTTTTTTTTAAAATATATTTTTTCTCCTTCTAACTAAAAAAAATCATAGTTATCAACAGAACAACTCTACATCCCCAATTTTTATTCTTAAAATATGTTTTAAAAAACCGTACTCGACAATGATCTAAAAAATCATTATATTTCTTATTATTTATTTTTCTGAATCACATTCTTCGAAAAGGAAGAAAGGTCATCCAACCTGCAACTCTGATAATCCTGGCGCGTAGCCAAGTGTCTCTGAAGAGCACAGCACACGGCACTCCGTGAACACCTGCAAGGCATATTATTGTATTCGGTATTGCAACTATCTATTAATTTTATAGACAAAGTATTCATCATTATTTTTTTAAATTCTCACAATGACATGTTAAATATATTCATTGTAAGTGATACAATAAATCTTGAGTAATGAGAACAATAAATCTGGTTTTTCCAACCTGATCCGCAGTGAATTCAGGTGTGGACCCGCTACCGTATACCTCAGCCATGTTCTCCTCCAACTTGATGCGAACGCGTTGGAAGTGACGAGGCTGCATGGAGATGTCTTGCACTTTATTCGAAACTATTATTTTGGGCATTTCAGCTCAATGTTAACGAAGGAAAAAGGGGGAAAATATATTTAAAGTTTCAATTAATAATACAAATAATAGTAATAATAATAAATAATAACCTGAACGCTAAAATCAAGTGGCGAATAACAGTGTGGCAAGAGAGCGTAGAATACGGGAAGAGAAGCCAATGGCTGATGGGATGGTCCGACGTATTCTTGATCTTTCTGCAATATTTAATTTATCTCAAAAGTATTCACGAACTAATTAACATGAAATCACCTGTTTGAAGGTACACAGTTAGATCAAACATGCAAAAAGCAGGGATGGACCCGGTAAAAGAAAAAAAAACAATTCTTTTTTTATTAATCTATTACGGATGAGAAATACTTTCACCCTCATATAAAGTATGGGAGAGGAATAAGACGAATAGCTGGAAACTTTGTAATAAATAGCTTAAGAAGATGTAATTGCTTACCACGGCCGTTGCGACCGTCTCGAACTCGTACTGAATGGACGTGGACGCGGACGGGAGTTGCCAGCAGAACTCGGGGAACTCATCCATGAATTCTATGCGGATAAGACTTTTGATTTAAACCGAAAAAAAACTACTTTGTTTCTTGATGGAAAAGTAATCAATCGTTGAGTACTAAATTTAGTTTAAAATAAACCAAGAAATCGCTTTTTAAATCGACAGGTTTCACTGTAATTAACATGTACAAGAAGGATATTGCCATGGAAAATCAGGTATTGAAAATAAAAAAGATCCTGTGAACGGAGAAAAAAAAACCACAATGATATTAGCTGAAGTAAAAAATTTTTTTGGAGGGAAATTCTTCTGACTTCGAAGCTTCCACGACGCGCCGCCGGGCACTTCGACGAGTTCACGACAGTCGGAGAGCTGGACGGGCGGGCCGCGGAGTCGAGAAGAGGAGCCGAATCCGCCGCCACGCCAAGTCGTCGCGTCCCACTTTGATTCCGATTCCATTGCAGCCGCCGCCGCCAAGTCACCGGCCGCCATGTTAAGGCGCGGACTGGCAGCCAGCTTGGTCTTGACAAAATAGACTTTGTTAAATTACTTTTTCTATTGCTCTCTTCTCGTTCATTCGTAAACTAAAAAAATCGGCAATTGCGATATAACAGGCAGATAGAATAAACCAGCTCTTTCGGGGCCATCAAAATCTTACTCACGTAGTCTAAAATATGGTAGGAACACTAAGAACTCGTAAGACAACAGCACGGGGAAAGAAGATCTTAATGTCACGAAAATGAAGAAACATTAATGCGGAGCGGAACAATTCTTCTCGAAACAAGACAATGGGGTCGCAATTATAGTCGAGAATAATTTAAAAAAAATCATCTAACTGCTAAGGCACACCAACTCACTAGCTTCAAATGGATGGTAATGAATGGAAATGCTCTCAAACTAGGCGACACAACAACAGGCCCGACACTATTACCGTATTCTACATGGTTAGGAATTCACAGAACGAACGATAAATAATTTTCTTTCTGAAACACACCACCCCAATAATCGATTCAATATTGCATGATCAGTTCTGTAGACAAAATTATAACATTAAAATTTAAACAAGTGTTACCTATTTTATGATTAATAGTTCAAAATTGTTGATAAATTAATCTCATGTAATAATAGTACTTTAAAACTCTTCAGTCAAATTAGGATGAGGAATACTGGTGTAGTTATCGAATTCGTGTCACACCAAAATAAAATCATTGTTTTGAAAGCAGTTGCCGTTCTTATCCCCGTTCGTCGTTGATTCTGCGATTATTCATTTACTTTTGTTCGTTTTACTCGCTATTTTGTTTGTTTTATTTCGTGATCACACCTTAATTCTTTCAATTTCTTCTCTGAACAGTGTACAACGCTAGTTTAATCTGGCGTAAACATTTTTCGGTACTATTTCGGTATGACTACCCCAAACCCGCAAAAATTTTCAAACAAATTTTTTTTTTGCTGAAACCTACTCCAGGGGGGCTATTTGATGCCAGGAAACCTAATCTAAAGTCCATTTTGACCGAATTCGCCGTTTTCGAAAGGTATAGTAGGTGTACTGTGTCCTTGAGCGTCATGTCCATGTGCTCGTGCTTGCGCGAATGGAGGGTGATGAGTTGATGAGCCATGTTTTGATTGCGATGTTTGTTTTTGCCCACTTCGGTGCTTTTATACTGCTTTAAAATAGAGTGAGAAACGCACTTTATGCGAGGTGGGAGCTCTCATGCCTCGAATTTCAATGACTGTGCCGACTCAAGCATCTAATATAAATTCAGTTTCCTTCAAGTATGTTATAGTACATCTACTGTACCTTTCGAAAACGGCGAATCCGAGCAAAACGAACCTTATATTTGATTTCCTCGCATCAAATAACACCTGGGTAGTGATATCTGGCCTATTAGGAGCAGGGTTGTCATTTACCGTAAATTTTTCATACCCATTTTGTTTGCCAAAAGACTGTTATTTGTTTAACGTGTTTCTATCTACTTTGATTTATTATTTTTTCTTTTTGTAGTCTTTTTAGCAATTCGCTCAAAACTTTCCTGGTGACTTGCAAATTTTTTTTATTGTTAGAAATTCCTTCATCTTTTTTTTCTGTCGAAACTTTATTTATTTAGTACTTGACAAAATAGAGTGAGAAACGCACTTTATACCGGACAACCAGACACTGGAATGTCTTAT